>JAVKLA010000021.1:5375978-5387987 GCA_034782735.1 Sagittarius serpentarius | reverse complement strand
GGGTTCCACACGCAACGCGCGCGTCGCGAGGGAGGGCTGGCGGGGGGCGCCGGGGCCGAGACGGGCCGGGCCGCTCCGCCGTGGCCCGTCTCGGCCCCGCGGTGTGTGAGGGGAAATGGCGCCTCTTGGGTGAGGGGCAGCCCCGCGTCCCTTCACAGCGCGACCCCCGGCGAGGACGGGCCCCTCTCTGGGGGTCTCCTCCCCGCTGGGCGCCGAGGAAAGCTCTCAGGGTTTCCCTCAGCTTAAAGCCCCCGGCTGGGAGGGGAAAGTGCTTTGAAGGGGAAAGTCCACTATAAAGCTCAGCTAAAGACGCTTTCAGAAGACGAGTTTAAGTTGTTCATAGGCTACGCAGCAAAATTATAAAGTATTTACAGTTTCTGGGGTGTTTTTTGCCCGTTTCTAAGGGGTCCAGAAGAGGTGGCTGAGAGAATCCGGGTTACCCAGCCCTGGTCCTAGCTCTGGCAGAAACTTCTTGGGAGTGTGAAAACTCAGAAATATTAGAAAATACATAAATACAGTGCAATAGAAAGAGGTCTTGGAGGCTTACGCAAGACCAGAAAGACTTAAGTTTGAAAACAGAGATTTTTACATGAGGGAGAAAAACATCATCAAACTTTCTGACAGCAAATTCAAAGACTGGAACTAATGGTACCAAGATTTCATGAACATAGAGAAGGCCAGTGCCAGATAGATAGAGGGATAAGCCTAACACTTTAAAATTATCGATCAGTGCTCCGGGTAAAGATCGATATGGGACGATCTTGATGATGTTTGGTGTTCAGACAAAAGGGATTAGGACAGTTTTACTGATGATTGGTGCCGCAAGGAATTGGATTAGATTTTCTAATATGAAAACCTTTCCTCTAATTTATTCAAATATCACCCAGATAAGTTTAAAAAAGAAACAAAAACGTGGCCATGTTGGTCTGTAAGTGGGATTAAGGGATAAAGAGTTCTGATCTTTTGCGCCAAATTGCATAAGACCTCTCTGGTTCATGTCTTATTATACAATAAAACAGAAGTAAAAGGAGAGAAAATGGGTACTTGGTGCTGCAAACTCTTCTTACCATGCAGCAATTAACAACATCCTGACGTGGTCTCGTTAGCATCAGTGTTTTGCTTCCCTGGTCTTCCTTGTCGCTTCTATTTAGAGTATATATTTTTAAGGGTGGGGACAGTCTTTTTCCTCAGTCAGTATTTCTGCTTGGCAGTGTAAGGTATGTAATAATAATTAGTAAGAGTCCCCAGAGTAATTTGCTGGATTGTAGTCTTATAAAGTAATTACAGATGCAGTTAAAACAGAGGACATGTTTGGCCTCTGTGCTCTAGTTTTGGCCTAAAATTGATTGCACCTTACATTGCAAATAATCCCATTAAGGCTGAATGCATGTGAAATAAATTGTAATTCATCTTGAGTACAGAGGTGGAAATGGAGCCCGAATTTGAGCTGCCGAGTACAAGTGGGTGCAACTGCTGGGCAGATTGTGCAGGGCCAGTTCCATTTTTCTTGGCCAGAGTTAATTTATCTTGCCTTTGTGGTTTTTATTGCCATAATAAGTAAGTTGCAGTAGGGTGCGTGGTTACGAGCAGATGTGCTCTGCAGAGGATTCCTCACCGACTGACTTCTCATGGCCCAAGGGTGCGTTTTCTTTGCCTCAGCCATGCTGTTTGTCTGCACTTTTTACCACCAGTTCTCTATTTGCTGGAATTTTAAGGCAATTGCAGGAGAATGGGTCTTTAGACTGATTATTAAAAGTAGCATCTAGAATTTATTTAAAACACCATCTGCAATTTTACTTTATAATGGTTGGCTTAAAATTGCATTGTTTTATCTGCAGGAGAAAGTCTGGCTCTGCCTTATCTCTCTTCTGTCTTCATGCAAAGCTTTTAGTCTAAACGCTTCTAGGTATGATGATGTATTCCGTTGGTGGGGGAGATAAGAAATTTTTGAGGGTGAAGAAGTCTCAGTATAACCCCCTTGTCCTTTTCCGTATGAATGCTGGTATTTTTTGAGAGGCGAGAAGTGCAGCAGGCTGCAAGCCTGACACTTGGAGATGGGTAATGAGATCAGATTCTCCCAGGGTGGTGATGGAGACGTGGATGAAGGAGTGGAGTATTGTCTCTTCTGCCTTCCTGTGTATGTTGGTGCCTCACCTCTGCACAGGAAAGGGTTCTGGAGGCCTAAGTCCCATTATCAGAATTGCACAATTTGAATATCAGGAAAACATAGTTAAACTGGGCCAAAACCAGGCTGAACCACAGCAGCAGTTACTCTGGACCTTTATAGTCTTTCTGTGGAACAGCAAGGTGGTTCCTGAGTTGCAATGTCAGTGCTTCTTCCCCGGACAAACACTGTTCCCTCTGTCCCATAGTTTACCATTTTTAATCTATTTCAGCCTTTTCTCAAGCCCTCCAAGCAGTGTGTTGTCTTGAGGTAGAGGAGAGGGAAGAAGGTAGCACAGTGGGTTGAAAATTTAGATCAGAGACTGGGGGGGAAAATGACCAAATGTTTACTTGCTAATGAAGGCTGGCAGCTGAAGGCTTCAACACGTGCAATCAATTAGCAGTCGAAGCAAACAGAGATCGACCAAACCCAGCCCTTTCTAATTAGTAGCACTAACTGTGCTCCTCAGGTGAGGTATATGTGCAGATGTGCTTTGCTAAATTTGGCAGATTACTTTCCAGAGTATGGTTCAACTTACTGCAAAATACTTTACCTCTGAGGAATGGATGTTTTATTACTAGGTTTAGCATCTTTTGGCTCATCTCCTGTTTTGTTTGTTGTGGTTTGTGTTTTTTTTTTTTTTAATTTCTCATTGAATCCAGCTAAATTGTGGGATAAAAGTGTGGTAGATCTAAGCAAACAGAGGTAGAAGCTGTATTCATGAACCACAGAGGATTTGTTTTGATAACCGTATTTATGCTGTAGCTTTTAAACCAAACAAAATATGTGATTTAAACAAGAAACCTGAACGTAAGCAGCAGAGCTTATTCTTGACTGGTGAGACAGATTAAAGCTTCCTTGCGCGTTGCCGTTTGGCTGGTGGCAGGGCGGTGCAGAGCTGAGGTCCTGGTGGCACATCAGATGATCCCAGACATGGAAATAGTCACTGCTGTTAGAAGTTATGTGGCTCGTCTGTCTCTTTGTGGTGGGGTTGGTGGAGACAGGAGTTTCTCTTCTCTTTGCATGTAGTTTGTTGGGTTGTTGTTTAGGTTTTTTTGACTGCTTCCTCGTATTTGGTCTCCATGATGCTACTGTATGGTGTCCCCGGAAGCTGGAATGTGAATGGTGAGAATGCTGGAGCAGGGAGAAAATAGCTGCAGTGAATTTACAGGGTGAGCTACAGTAGTTGCAGCCTTCACTTCCCTTGTTTATACTAAACTCGTGCCCTTGTCATGGCTCTAAGGAGATGTTTTCTTCCCTGTACTGTGTTCAGAGGATGTCTTTATGGTTAGAGAGGCATGGCAGGCATGGTGCAGGACCCGGGAGGCTGAGCTCCATCAAGTCTTTTCCTGTGCATGGCAGCCTGGGCTCTGGTTTCCGCTTTGGTGCTGCAGCTATGTCCACTTCGGGTGCGGAATATACGTAAGTTTGGCATAATGCAGCTTTTCAAATGAGATAGCATAGGACTGGATCACTTCAGTTTCTGTTAAAAATAAATACATAGGAAAAAGGTCAGTCCCGTAAAGATGTATTTTTAAAAATATGTTTATTTCAAACAGTACAAGGCCCTTACCTGCTCAGCAGTCCTTTTTGTTGTCATTCACGTGTATTGAAACCAAGTGCAGATTTCTGTACTTCCAGCTGGTCACCCTTGGCTACAGAAGTGGTATTGAGAAGGAATTGCCTCTGAAATGCCTGGAGAGGGTCTACAGCTGCCCTTGCTCACTCAGTTGAGAGCGCAGGCATGGCAAGATCAGGGATTGTACTGGGTTGTTGCAGAAAAATAGCATCTTACCTCTGGTTTGTAGCTCTTACTGTACTAATGCAGATACAGGGATATCAGAGCCCAAGGTATCATTTGTTTATCCTTGTATAAATCACAAGATGTTTATAAATCACATTTGGAAAATGTTGGTACTTCTGTGTGGATTGTGCGTGAGGTTTTCTTTTTTAAAGAGTTAGCTGGAAATTTGTGTTGTAACTTTTCAAGGTGAAAAGTTGGATGATTTAGTCAAAGTAAAGGAAGCGTGAGGTTCTGGGCGCTTGCATAGATGCTCTCAATGAAGCTCTGAAGTGTGCACAAAATCCTTCAGGAAATCCAGTAGGACTAAGCATATACTTAAGTGCATTGTTGGATCAATAACAGCAATATTGCTCATGAAATTTGCACGTTCTCTTCCCTCGTTCATCTTTCATGACTGTGGTATCAACCCATGTGTACTTGCTGAAACTTCTGATGGGAAAGGAGAGATGGAAAATGGCTTATGTATGTGTGCAAGCTGTGCTTTTTTTCATATTATCTGAAGAAGTACTTCTCTAGGTTTTTGTTTAATTAGTTCCTTGATTAAACGCTTCACTTTTCAGACTCAGATGGTTTTCTAAGAAGACTCATTTTTGACCTAACCTTTTCAGCAGCAGGGACAGCAGTATTTTTGCAATATCTCATTGTATTAAACACAAAGAAGGCATGTCATGCTTAATTGAATGAAGTTTGGATGTTTTTGTATGGCCATCTGTGCCAGATTTGACTGCATACTCTACCAAGCTATTTAGAAAACAAATACCAGAAGAAAAATCTGTTTTGCAATTTTTGTTGCACAATTACGTACACAGAATATGGGCACTCTGGCTGGTTCTGCCTCATGACTTCAGCATCAAATGGATCTGAAAGACAAGCCTATACTTAGTTGTATTTTTTAAGCTTGCTTTGTCAATTCTGTGCACTTTTTTCTTTTGAAGTACTTGACATGCATTATTCAATGTGGAACAATTGCTGTTGGTGTCAGCATGACACATGAAAAACTGGTAGTTCTGGAGTTTAAGACTAGTCCCCTTAACACCAGTCATTTGGAGTTTTGATAACCAGCCTTAATTATTCTCCAGAAAACCGAGTATTCAGAAAAGTGCAACGTAATAAAGTGGCTTGAGAACAGAAGCAAATAAAATAACTAGTGGAGAGATTTGACATCCCTTTAAAGTGACTGTCTGGGAGCCTACACCCAACATGCAGCCGTTACAGATGTAAAAATGTTGGAGGAGAACAAAACATTATGGGTAACGGTGTGCTCCTCTTGATTGTTTTCATTAAATACTTGCACTTTAAGAACATGTTTTATTGCAAAATTAATTCTTTGTGTCTTAGTTAAACATGTAAGCAGTGTGACTGAACTTTTAGTTTTCCATTAGAAGAATCACTTTTTTTTTCCCCCAGCACTGCAACTTTTATGTTGTCACAAAATTGACTTTATCTTGAATCACAAATCTTACAGCTTCCTTACAGGTCATTAAGTTTTGAGTGAAAATGGTTCTGATTACGAGTGATGGAAAGTATATCTTGCACATGTTGTTGTAGAAATCGGATCAGATTTAAAAATGGCAGGAGTTTCAGTGTCTTGCTAGGAAGTGCTTTGGGTTGCTCCTGCAGAGCTTCTTCTAAATGTGACAGTTTTTATGGTGTATGATTTCTGCGTGGCACCGGGTGACGTTCATTAGCGTGTGCAAGTTTTATTGTGGTTACAAGTGGTTCCCAGACACTGGGACTAGCAGTGTCACAGTCTCAGGCCTCCAGGAGATGTCCCTGGGCCTCCTGGCTGAGCCCATTGAGTGTGAGGTTTGCACAGGGCTTTGTCAGTGGCTGGGTGCCTTCCCCAGAGCCACCGTTTTTCACAAGCAGGAGCAGATGAAGAGCTGGGGAAAAGCAGATCAGCACCAAACGCTTTTAATGAAAGCAGCAAGATGTGCTTCAGTTTCTCGCTTTCAGTAAATGAAGAGGAAGCGTTAACCCTGTGGACATGGAAGTAGGTTTTGTACCTTCTTTTGTGTCCCTCCCCTTCTATTGGGAACAGGTCAAAATGCTCTGCAGCGTAGCACTGAGTGCCTTGGTCGCCTCCTGCAGCAGAAAGGACAGGAGAAAGGCTGCTTCCTTGCTGGCTTCACAGTGTCACATTAAAGAGAAAGGTAGCGATGTGACTATGATCGCAGATGAGGATAGTTAGACTAGAAGTGAGGCAGCGCCGCGCTCAGCCTTTGCAATCAGACATGCTGCCGCTGACTTGCCACACGCTTGCTTTTCAGTGTGCTCCGTGGGGAAAGCTGGCTGGCGCGTCAGCGGCGTGGGGAATGGGTTTGTGTGTAAAACAGGCGCTTTGCAGAAAGTGCATTCGTGTAGCGAGCAGCTGCAGCCTGTGTGGGTGCCTCTCTTTTGACAGCTGAAATAAATTCATGTGTGTGTGTATTTTTGACACAACTGTGTCAAGAAACCAAGAGATAGCAGCTTACGAACTACAATGCTGGTTTGAGCTTAATGCTAGGATCAGCTGCGAGGTTTAGAGTAAACTCACAATATTGCTGTCTGATCTTATAAATTGATTTAAGTCGCATTGCTGTGGTGCCTGTTTATTTGTCTCCCAGCACAATACCACCTAACCGTAATCTGTACATTAATGTGTACTTAGGGTAACCTTGGAAGGGCTGTATTGTACAAATGAACATGGCAAACTCCTGAAAACCAAAGCCAAAGCAGTTTATCTTAGCAGTCCTGCGGCAGAGCTAAGACAAAAAGCCTTTGCTTGTCCTCCATTCCAGCCCCTGCTGCAAGCCCAAGGCATCCCTCTCCTTTCCTAGACCATTTCCCCACCTCTAATCTTTCAGAGCAATATTTGCCTTGTTTTATAGTTACAATTTTTCTCTCTTTTCATGAGAAACAAAAATTAGTAGGAAGTACAATGGGCGGAGCCTGGGATTCCTCAGTTCTTAATTTTATCTTTTTTTTTTTTTTTCCTCCTTCACTGACATAGATAGTGAAAGCATTTAAGTCTTCTTCACGCCATTAAATGCTTGCTGGTGGCTACTAACACTTTCTCTTGAGGCATTGGTATGATTCCATTGCAGGCTCTGAAAGTTCGTTTCAATCCCTGACTGATGAGGTTCCTGGAGGTGAGGCTGGGTTTTTTTGGTAATGCTATTAGTTCAGCCTTGCAAAATATTACTTGCCCAAGGTGAGTAATAGGTTTTGATGGGTAGGTAAAGTATCATCAGTCATCATCATAGCAAAGGACAGGCAAATGATTTTTGTGTCTGAACTGGTAGGTGTTCAAAGCAGTTCCGGAGACCAGATTAGTTGTTTCCTGCAAGAAGTCATGAATTATTTTTTTTGTTTCTGTTTAAATTGCAGTTCAGTTCTCCAGTAACGTCATAAGAGTGACTGGCAGATCTAATGCGCTGGGTGTTAGACACCGCTGCCAAATCTTACGAGAAACTGGGGATGCATGGAGCTCTGAATGCCAACTCGCATATATATTACACTGAATTAAATGACCAGCTTTGCTAGGTTTCCCATGCTGTTTCAGTGAAGAAAGGTGATTTGTAAGTCAGTTGTTCCCAGAACAGCACAGGATCAGATGGTTTTCTTGATGACAGCTGCTTCTTGAATGGAATTTTGCCTCCTGGTACACGGAGGCTTAGCCAGAAGGGCTGCAAACTTCAGTGTTGTTACTTGATTTACAGTCTTCCAGTTTATTGCACCGTTGTTTCTCTAACATTTACCCTCATATAAAGACACTGAAATCCTCATGTCATTTGAAATCAACCTGGCAGCATCTGAAATGGGATTTCTGTTGCAATGTTTCTCTTCCCATTAGATCTGATGGTGTACAGAGAAATACAGTGAACCGCCATCCACCCATTTAGCCTTCACACTTTTATTTGTTTGTGTGAACTTGTGCTTTTTTCCTTTTTTTCTTTTTTTTTTGTCTCCTAAGGCAAGATGGATGTTAAAAGCTAAAGCTGCTTTTCTACAGTAATAATGAAGCTATTTCCCAAGGCTGCACTGTGGTTCCGTGGCAGAAACGAGATCAAAACCTGAGTATTTCTGACCTCCTCTGCCTATGGATTCCCTCACCTAAAGATAAAGCACAGGTCTGGGTGGTAGCATATTAATTATGAACCATTATCTCTGCAAGCATGGTAGTCATTTATCGTTTCATAAATCTGAATCTGCAGCTTGGGACTGAATGACTCATCTTAGTTTTGCTGTATCTTCTTTTGTGTTAATGTTTCTGAGTCTTAAAATGGTAAAGATGAAAAGTGGTTACAAATAGGGACAAATGGGGAGCATTTGTGCCTTACTGTGGCTCTTGAAAATGTTTCAAGTTAGTTTCTGCTGCCTTTTTAATTGCACAGTTTGCTTCTTTTTATTGGGCTATCGTGATTTTTATTGTAGATTTTACTGATAGGGAGCATTATAAGAAAAGTAATTTCTTTATTATATTTTTATACGGGGTTTACTGGATTTATAAAATAGAGAGATGAAAAAGGCCCATTATTGTATCAGATCTTCTCTGGTTAGTACAAGATTATTTTCTACATTGTGATTTTTGACAGTTTTCCTGGCCCAGTTTTAAATAAATTCTACAACTTCTGTCCAAGTATCTTCTAAATGCCTTCTCCCAGAGCAAGCTCTGTAAATAGTCTTGTGTTTGAACTGCTTTATTTTTAAAGCCTAAATGCAAAGAATAACATCTAAAAAGTGATGGGTTTGCCCTTGCTGAAACTGGCGTCAAAACATTGGCTGCAAACAAGTGTTTATAGATGTACAAGGCTACATCAAATATTAATGTGTGGTAAGCCTTTGGCTGCAGTTGTTCAATACCACTCTACATAAGACTTAGTTAGTCCAATTCATAAATCTCCATACAGCCGCGGCACTCAGTGCTGATGCGAGTCTGTTCTGTGTACGTAGTCAAGGACACCAGCTGCGGATCTTCCGCACCTGCAGTTCAGTTAAAACTGGTGGAAGCTGAACTGGCTTCGGCAGCTTGACTGCTGCTTCACTTTGCTCCAGTTTTCACCCTCCTGACTCTTTCTGGCTAGCCTATGTGCCACTAATCTTCACCATTATGCAGGATTGTAAGTAGCTGGAATTTTTTATTTTGAGGGGAAAAAGAGGAGGAACTCCTCCTACAGGGATTAGATAGTGATACCCAAAGATACTTGGTATTGCAGTTTACAAACATCTGTCCTGCTTTTGACCCAATTAAGATAATCATAAAGAGCTGTGATGCTTGAATTGGAGTTACAGGAAGGCTCAAACGTTATAAATTACCCTACATCAGATCTGTGGTTTTGCCTTTGGCTGACTTAAACTTACACTCTTAACCTGTACATAGAAGGTCTAGCATGTAGAAGGGTTTAGATCAAGAGTGGAGTTCACCTGCCCTAATTCAAGCACTCGGCAGTTAAAAATGTGCTCTGGCCATGTATCTTAAGGCACTTTCCAGTGCTCAAGGAGAGAAACAGTCTGCCAAAGGCAGATCAAGCACGTGGTGCTTGGATGATGCCTGCTCTTACTCTGAGTTAAGACCTCAGAGTGAGCTTGTTGAACTCCGGCATTCAAATGTCAGAGGAAAGACCCCCCACCATGGGCAGTTTTGATCCATTCCCACAGGAATGCAGTTTGACCTGTCAGTTGGACTGTGCTTTTTTGAACTTAAGGTCAGTGGTTTTGCTCACACTGGAAAAATTAGTAGAGCTGACAGTTCAAGGAAAGGTTGTGAATCTTTTTTTCTTTTTTTTGTAAAGCAAGCAGTTATAGGTTGAAAATATTCAGATTACGTTTAAAGGACAGGAACGTGCAGTTAATTTATGGTCAGTGTTTGGTTAATGTCTACCACAAAAATAGTTGAGTAATTGGATCTGGGGAGCCCATATAGCAGTAGGGCTTTTAGTCAAGTCTTCTAATGGAGCCCATTAGTTTATTTTCTGGGACATGAAAGCAATACATGGAGGTTAAGCATTTTAAGAGCTTTATAGCATTTCTGGCATAGAGCCTTGGCATTATAGCAGTATAGAGGGACCTGGCAACAGCCGTTAGATGCTGCTGTTCCCCCCGAAGTTGTACAGACTCGTCACTTGTTTATAGTGTATGAGTTTGTGCATGCACCTGTGTATTTGTTTTTCTGTAATTTTAAATCCTGGTACTCCTAATATCCAGACCAAAGCTCCTACTGAATCCAGAGGCCCCAGGATCTTGCCAGTGAACTGTAATTGGCAAAAACGTCATAGAAATCAAGTAACCGTTAAAACTTACTGGTTTATCTTTTTGTCCTCAAACTGCACGTATGCTTAATTCTCTTAACTTTCTATTCATATTTACTTAAGTGTCAGGGGCAAAATGCAAGTTTGACATTTCATCCCATCTTTTGAAACTAGTATTGCTTTGAAAACCCTTCGTGAAATGTAAGCAACAGGCCTGTTTATGCTGTGCCTCTTTTTTTGTTTTGTTTTGTTTTCACACCCTAGTTTTCTTTCTTAAAATTAAATAAAGAGCCCAAAGACTAAGCAGAAAGATGGAACAGAATGTCTCGGAGAGAATCATCAGCATCCCGACAGCAGACCTCGATATATTGAATGCCTTAGACTGGAAAGACGGCATTGGTACCTTGCCTGGTAGCAACATACAAGTAAGAAACCAAGGAACACAATACATGAGTGGCCACCATGCCTTTGGCGGTGCAGAACATTAGCAATATATTATGTAGTTTGCAAATAAGAGTTGTGCAGAGAAAATACTTCTAAACAACAATGGGTTGCCATTACCAAGGAAGTGGTGAAATTTTAGTAACGTTTCTGAAAGCCTGGCAATACTGCCTCTCCCCTTCTAATTTCTTGCTTAATTGATTTCTGAAGGCAGGCAGTATTTTAGTTTTCTGCTAATAGAAGTTACGGGCCTGATCTTCCTAATTCTCAATAATGTCCGTACAACATACTCAGGCAAGAAATCCCATCAATTTCAGTCCAGCATGAGAAAGACATTTTCTCTGAAAGACAGATTTTCTCAATTTGTGGGGTTGAGTCTTTAGGTTCTTTTCACATCAGTGATTGTTTTTTGCAGCTTTTGACAGCTGTCTATATCTTACGTATTCATGATAGTGACAAATACAGCTCTTGTGTAAATTAGAACCAAGATCTGATGGTCACAAACACGGTGTTCTGTGTTAGAGGAGGGAGTCTGTTGACTGTTTCCCAAATTACCTTCAACTGTTACTTCAGTTTGATTGCACTTCTGATGGCTGAAAATGAATACATAAAATTGCCCTCAAGGCTGCAAGTTCTGAATCTTGGAGGGTTGGGGGGCGCAGAGATCAATTTCAAGTGAAATAAATTGGAGCTGAAGGGATTTGAGAGCTCTGAAAAATCAGATTGTTGGTATCGCATCAGCCACTCAGAATCGGGACACCCACCTTCTGCAAGAGTTGACAGTCTTCCCCTTCCTTCCCTCCTTCTCCTCCCTTTGTGCAGAAAAGTCTTCTGCATGGGCTGTCAGACCTCGCTTAGGCTACAAGGAGAATGCTTCTGCCAGCAAATGTCAAGAGAACGTGGATGAACTTGCATGCCTGTAGTATTTTGAGATCAGTGGTTTACACTGTCATAAAACTGACATGGAGTTGGGTCCACTGACTTTCTAGGCGGTCCTTTGGATGGTTATTTTGCAGTGGCCTAACTTTTGCCCTGTATTTAATCAAAGTCGTTATACTTCTGCTTCTTAAAAGAACTTAACAGTGTATTGCCACAGGTTTTCTCTTAAACAGCAGTAAGGTTCCTTTGCAGAAACGGCTTCACTTGTATTGATTCCTTGTAATAGGAGAGAATCAACAAAGCACCACATTATTCGTTAGACTGAAAGACACCAAATAATACTGTATTGTTTTATATTAGGTGATCAAGTGTAAGAGCACTGAGTACCACAGTTAGTGAGTCTGGTAGAACTGTTTAGCTGGAATATGATAACTAGCTGCACAGGAAGCCACTTTGTTCTTACGATGCCACACGCTAGCGGCTCGTCGCGG
>JAVKLA010000021.1:5315199-5375878 GCA_034782735.1 Sagittarius serpentarius | reverse complement strand
TTGCTGTTTAATCTGTTTCCCCCCTCTCTTCCTGCTATATTCCAGTTCTTGCATGCACAATGAAATATATTTTTCCTTAATTCTCTTCAAAAAATTCTCAGGAAGGACAGGTTATTTCTGGATGGTTTGTGTGGATTTCATATTAGCAAATATGCTATATTGAAATCCTTTGTGTAAAGGAAGATGCAGTCCTGATAGTAACAGTTACGCATTTCCAGAATTTAGGAATGAGGGATATTGCCTTGAAGAGTCTTGGGATGAAACTGGAGGTTGCTTCCATGGCTCAGCCAGTCCTTGGCATCAGATCAGAGACTGTTAATAAAGATGCTCATTGTTTTTCTAATGCAAACTCAGGTTTTCTGGGGCCTGGGCTGGGCTTCACCAGTTCATGTGGCTGCGGGTACGCTATTAAAGGAGGAAATAACAGCCTGCTGTCTTCACTGGTTTGGGCTGAATCAGAACCGTTAATTTGTATGCAGGAGTGTCCCTACCCCAGAGACTAATCTGCTAATACAAAATGACACTGGCACCCTTCCCCACCTCCAGCTGTGAGCTCAGCTTTGCACTTGCTCTGCTGCTTAATGGCACGTAGAGCTCTGGAGATGCTCCTTCCACTGACCTTCTGCTCATGATGCTGAGCTGTCCCTATCAGCAAGGAACCCCAGGGATCTGCACTGTTGTGCTGCTGCTCTTCTGGCATTTGAGGAAAGCGATAGGTTTCTTCTCTAAACTGGATGGTCTCCTGCAGGAAACTTAATCCACTTTAGAATTATCATTTCTTTGAAACGGATTGTTTCTATTCGTGCTGAAATAAAAATGATGCTCTTGTGTCTTCAGGGCTGGAGAGGAAGAAGTGAGCTTTTTAGAAGCAAGTCCAGCATCTTTGAAGCTTTAAGAAATACAGGCTTCAGATAAAAAAGAGGGAAAAGGAGGAAGAATGTTTGGGAGAAGGCTTTGTTAGGGTGCTAGAGGCAGGGTCCTGAGCCCAGGAAGCATGCAGGAGTAGAGGAAGAACAGTGCTTCTCAATGCAATGAGGAGCCCTGCTTCAGAGGTGAAGCAAATGCTTTTAAACTGGGTTTAGCAGGTTTGAGTGAAGAGTGGATGGCTGAGAAAAGATCTCAAACTAACAAAGTGCTATGAATAAAAGCTTTGGAGCAGAGCTTTCAAGCTCAACGCACCTTTGACTTGTCTCTTTCGTTCTGGAGCTCAGTAGCTCCGTATTGCAGACAGTGAAGAAGATCAAGGAGTGAGTAATCTAGAGCTATTTGCTCATCAGAAAGGTGATTTTTAAATTTTTTTTTTTTTTTTTTTTTTGCTGCTTGGTTGCCTTTGCAGATCGGGACTAATAAAAGATACATATTGACACTATTTGGCACACTTTAATAATTTTATCTGGAGCAATGAAGTGTTCCTTCATAGCCTAAAAAGTTTTTTAAGCTGAAAGGATGAGAACCTCTGAAGTCTGCCACATATCATTCCTTTTCCATAGCTACCCCATGGTGTGACTGTTTCACTGTGTGTCTAGAGGGGGTTTCTTGTTCTGCATCTGAATTTACCCTTGGCCTGTAGTAGGACAGGCATTGTGTGTGCAGGGTTGGTAGGCAGGTGCTGTGTTCGGAGCAAAGGATGGGTGTGCTAGCAGAACCTCCGTGGGAGGGTCACCTAACCCAGAAGCTGATGGAGGGTTTCCTAAGGGTCAAAACTTGGGGGAGCTGAGACTTGGAGTTCGGACACTGTGACTCCTGGCCGTACCGGTACAGGTCACCTGCCCACCTGCGCTGCCTGTGGCTTCTGGTTTAGGTGTATTTCCAGGTTGTTTGGAAACAGTTGGTTTGAACTTGAGACTCTCCCCTCTGTCTTTGGGTCAGGGCCCCACTGTGGCTTTCACTAATAAATGGTACTATGAAAGGAGGAGCATATCAAGAAAGGCTAGTTATTCCTCAGCGTCTGCTGTTCTTCAACAATATTGGCTCTGCCTATCCCCACGTTCTTCTGCTCCTCTGGGAAGTTCATTTCCCACCAGACTGTGAAGTGTCATTGAAGAAGGGTTGAGAACCACTTGGCCTCTTGCAGCTCCAGATGCTCGCTGCATTTATCCAGTCCTGGCTGTCGCTGTGCTCTGAGGTCTTTAAAGCCCAGCCAGCACCAGCTGGGGGATGTATTGGACAACTTCTCCACTGGAATGTGACCTTTCTGTCAACAGCTGGGTGATTCCTGCTTGCACTGTCAGAGCAGAGCTTTGGGTTAAACTGCTTTTCTGAGGGTATTTATTCTGATGTGTTCGTCAGAGGTCCAGGTTTTATAAGGGGAGCACATCCAAAGCAGGTGGAATTAACATTGCTTTCCTTCGTTGGCAACAGAATGCATCGTTGGGGTTTTTGGGGGGTCTGTTGGTGGCATTTTGAGGAAGAGATGTGTTGGGTGTTTCTCGCTTTTATTTACTTATTTTTTAATGCTTTTTAATGCACATTCAGCCATTTCTTTTTGTTCCATACCTAGCTGCTCCTCAGGGAATCCTATACTTTCCTGTCCCCCTTCCTAGCCCTTTTACTACTGCTTTCTTTCTCGTACCTGCAGTTCCATTTAAATGAGTTTGGATTGCTAGAAATCATTACTGAAGGAGAAGCAGAAGCCATAAAAACTCTTTCAGCCTCAGCAGTAAATGCCAGCCCAACCAGCTTTGCTCCTGCTGCTATCAACGCTTTCGCTGCCTCTAGCACTGATTTCGAAGGTGAGCTTTTCTGAAAAAGCTTCCAGAAACAGGTCTAACTGAAATGCATGTTTCAGTAGCATGGTGCTCCCTGGTGCAGCATGTGGAGTGAGTCACTGTCTTATTTTGAATATTTTAGGAGTATTTAGAGTGAATGTAATTACTGCGTAGTCATAACAGTACCTGGCACATGCATTGTGCTCGCCTTTGTGGAAGGTAAGTGTGGTTATATAAACGATCTGGGCTAGATTTGTCGATGTAGTCAAACATCCCTCCCGTGCTGAGTTTTAACTTACATCCTGGGATCTCTTTAAGTGGTGATTCTGGGAAGTTGGACCCCCTTCTTTCCAGGGTAGTGGATCAGCAACGACATCAATGTTTCTCCTTAACACCAATGATTTACTTGTTGTGACAGCGATTAAGTCTGCATCCGTATTAAACCAAACTGCCTATTTTGGGGCTTTGAGACCCAAATGGTCTGGTCATATATACCTTATTAAATTCTCTCAGCCTCCAGAACAGAGTGGTTGCACTCATCACTGGGCAGCTTCTCAGCTCCATGCTAACTCCTAAGTCATGCTTGGGATGGTGCTAGGTGCCCTAGGCCAAAAGTAACCCAGGCTAAAGACGCATGTGCCTGAGTTGCAGGACCTGGCACTGTTTGATTTACTCATATAGCTGTGCCTTAGCTGACTGCTCTCAGGGGTGACAGGAGTTTGCAGTGTTACTCCTCTCTCTGGTTGCATGCATTACTGTTGTGCTTTAACCCCAGCCAGCAACTCAGCACCATGCAGCTGCTCGCTCACTTCCCCCCCACCCAGTGGGATGGGGGAGAGAATCAGAAAATAAAGTAAAGCTCGTGGGTTGAGATATGAACAGTGTAATAGCACAGAAAGGAAGAAACTAACAATGATACTAATAACAACAATAAAGTGACAATAATAAAAGGATTGGAATACACAGACAAAGTGATGCACAGTGCAGTTGTTCACCACTCGTCGACCGATGCCCGAGCAGCGCTCCTCCCCTGGCCCACTCCCCCAGTTTATATACTGGTGTCACGTGGTATGGAATACCCCTGTGGCCAGTTTGGGTCAGCTGTCCCAGCTATGTCCCCTCCCAATTTCTTGTGCCCCTCCAGCTTTCTTGCTGGCTGGGCAGGAGAAGCTGAAAAGTCCTTGACTCAGTCTAAACACGACTTAGCAACAACCAAAACCATCAGTGTTTTATCCATGTTCTTCTCATACTAAACCCCAAACACAGTGCTGTACCAGCTACTAGGAAGACAATTAACTCTATCCCAGCCAAAACCAGGACAATTACGCAGTGTGGAGCATGAATGGATGGCACAGTGCTGTGCTAACCTGGGATTCCTGGCTCGGGATGAATCGCCAGTAGCGTTAGTTATCTTTGCAAGAACATGCTTGAGAATCTCCTCTAACCTGGCTCGTGCCAAGAGTTACGCTATTAGTCATTAAGAGTTTTGAGATTTCCAAGGCTACTGTAATTGAAATTGGGGAAAAACTGAGTTTTAAGAGGATAATGCAAGCATGTTACTGGACATGCACATCAATGTAATGGACAAGAAGTATCTCAGTTGTTTGCAGACCTGTTCTTACTCTGTTTCTCCAGAAATGAGTAGCTCAAACCAGAATATTTATATGCTAACCTCTGAGCTCTTTCATTACAGAGCACTTGGTTAAGCTGGCCAGCCTCACTTACTTTGGTAAATCACTAGTTTCCTTTGATTAAATTACTCACTGTTTGAGTAGAGCTCCCTCACAGATGTGCCTGAGTGTCTTCCAGAGAGTACTAATGGAGACCAGTGCTAGGGAGCGAGTGACGATTAAGAGCTCTTGTCCCAAGAGTACCTTTAGCCATCCAGCATAAGGTCATATTTTAAAGATGCTCCTGGTGAAACGTGACAGCATGTGGTTGTGGCATAGGGAGCCCCTGATAGGTTTGCCTGACACCTTGTGCTGAAACAGATCTTCTTCTAAGGTGGCGGCTGGAGACTTGAGAATTAGCGTGGGACACACAGGCATCACAGGACAGCAGCTGGAGCCTGTTCAGTGTCTCATTGTCTTTGACATCACCAGTGCATCCTGGTGCAGTAATTTAAAGGACGCTAACTCTTTGTATAAGGTCTGTGTTAGCAATGCTGGATCCCTAGTCAAGGCAGAGCTACATCACATCCCTATGGAGAGAATTTCTTCTTTGAGGAGAGAATGATCTCTCATCTTGTTGCCTGCCTGGACAAGTGTCTGCCAGTTGGCTTTCCCCAGGATTTTGGTGGGACTATATCTGGTTTTGGGTAGGAAGGCTTTGTACCTGTCTTCCCTGCTGGCTTTTCTCATTTCGAATTTCATTGTAAGCTCTGCAGGCTCACGTACACTTACAGGCATTCGCTTATGCTCCTGCTGATTGTGGGTCATTCTCCTCATCTGTGCGGGCTGAGGAGATGTCAATCTATCAGGTGAAGAACCGGTTCTTATATGGACACCTCGGCACTAAGAATTTTTCACACCCTTTTTGTCCAGGTGCGTTCCATAGATCAGTATGACTTCTAATTGAGCAGAGCTCTTTACGCACTCTTGGTTTTTGCAACTTTTCCCTGTTTTGTCTTTTCCCTGCCTGGAATCATTGGTCCCCGACGGCACAGCGAGAGGCTTTAAGTTGTGATACAAGCAGGCACGCGTGCACTCTGTGCGTAGGCAGTCTGGCTGCCCAGTTCCAGCCAGGACCATCTGACATCCATGTTGGGCTACAGGGAGCAATCAAATATAAATAAAAAATGTCAGTCGTCTTAGCAGAATGAGTACAAGTACCATTAAGGAGACTATGAAAATGGCTTTAAACAAAAAGGAAAGTGACTCATATCTCAGCGTTCTGGATTGTGTGGTGTGGTGTGTTTTTTCTTTTTTTCTTTTAAAGTGTTTAATGGTGCATTCAAAAATGGATTGATCAAACCAGCGCACACAAACGGTGCCACTAAATGCAGAATAGGAACGATGTATACATAGGAGCCCCCGTGCACAATTTGCACATCAGGTTACTTGGGCAAAGTATGCATCGAGATAGTGCAGATGCCTGGTAATGGGTATCACTGTAGTTGTGTTTTGTTAAAATATTAAACAAATTAATTTGCATTGGGAAGAACTCAAATCATAGGAGAAAGTAAACATAAATGATATATTGCAGTTATTCCTTACATTTTCATGCTTTCATTCAGATGAAAAATTGATATAGATCCCTTGCTAGATATAGAAATAATTGTTTCTATTCTCCCATCAATAATGTGCTGTTTTTAGAGGCTGCCTATGAAGGATTTTCATATGTACAAAGTACATAAAGCTGGAAGTTTTTAAACTTAACCAATTGCACTAAAAGTACTCAAACAAGATGGACTTGTTTGAGTTTGTCTTTCAAGTTAGAGGGTTACTAGGAATAAAGAAATATAAAAAGATTTGTAACTGTGTCCTGGTTATAGCCTTGAGTTTCTATCCTCCTCGATCACTTTTATGGGGGGCAAGGTTTCTCCAAAATTAAGATATTACTGATAAAAGGGGTTTTTCTTTAATGAAGTGGTGCACTCTTTCTATGTGCCAGCACACAAATAATAATTACTTACCTCACCGTGGGATACTGAGGGTCACTTAATGAAAGTTTGTAAAGCACTTTGACAGAACTAATTGCATGAAAGGTGTTTTAACATTTTAATTTAATAGTTGTCTTTTTCTTTGCTTCTGCAGTGCCCAGAGAACACGTGCTCTACTCCAATTTCCAAACCTGTGAGCAAATGGATTGCTTTGAGAATGGAAAGTTTTGTACTCAAACAGGCTCCCAGCAGCACAGGTAAAGAAACCCCAGCTTCTTCCTATTCTGTGTTTAAAAACATTTAAAGAGAACACAGTGTAAGAGAAAAGTATTGCTGCGAGTAGAACGAAATCCTCAGGGCAAGTGTTCATGGCATGGCTGAGGCAGAGCCACCTGCACAGCTCTGCCACAGACCTTCCTGTTACTCTTGAGGCTCCCATGCCCAACAGAGGAGAGCTCCCCTCTAGGGCTCTGTCCTCATTTCTCCTCCCAGCCTGAGGAAATGCAGATTGTGTGCTTCATGCCTCAGTTCCCCCTCCTACTACAAGTAAGGATGGTATCTTAACTTTCTGTAAAAAGGCAAAATCAAAAACCCTCTTGAGCTGCTCTGGTGGTGAGAGCTGTGCCGGTACTTTGGAGTACTTCTAAAAGATACGTGTGTGGCAAATCCTGCAGACATGATTCACTTCTTTAGGTTCTCAGCCTGGGCATCCTCATTCTTCTAAAGAGGTACAGAGACACTGGGAATGCTGCAGGAATATTGTTGCACTTTTAATTTGATTTTGTTTTCAATTTTGGATATTTAGTGATACCAGAGACATTGCAGATGATTACAGAAACAGGGGGAATAGTAGAAATCTTAATACCAGCAGTGGCTGTCAGGTGAATGAGGCTGACAGACCTGTCAAACGTCTCAGAAGGAAGAGAAGACTGCTTCTGGAGTCTGAGGATGACGAGGAAAATGCAGATGAGGATGAGGTAAATGAGGCTGCATGTATTTTCTTTAAACAGAACTGTGAAAAGTAGGAACAACTCTGTCTCAGATTCCACTGTGCAATGCAAACTGAGCTGAGGGAGGTTCTATACCCATGAGAATGGTCTGGGTCTGGACCTCATTTACATCAATAATGAGAATATCTGTTCTGAAGTGTGAGGAGTCATAAGGCTGAATAGCTCATGTGAAGTTGGAGTCAAAGTCAAGATTTCAGACTGTAACTTTATAAGTGCAGTTGTAGCCCTGTGCACCAAGTGTATTTCACTGTAATAAAAACACATGCCACCAAAAATACTGTATCTAACTGCAGTCAAGTACTATGATGTGATACTGAGGAATAGTGTCAAACTGTAGAGTTTGATTGCTTTTTGTTAGGTACTTGCTTGTAAACTCACCACACTACTAGAAACCTGTATTAATGGTGGATGAATAGAAGTACCTCAGTCCTGACCTGATCTTTTCTTAACTTTCATTAAGTATCGTACTCCCTTTAGGGGCCCTTCTTTGTGCAAGCCTGCACACTGCTACCATGTGCATAGCATCTCAGGCCTGAACCATTTTATTTATGTTCATGTATTGCACAAGCTTTTGTAACACAGAGACGCTGGGGTAGGTGTTTGTTGGAAATGCAAGCTGAAACTTCTGATGTCGTGAACAGTTTAACTCATCTTGTTGCTCAGCTTTTCTCTGTGATGTGTGTAAGATGTTTTAAAGTATGTACATTTTCAGAAGTACTTGCATTCTGTCTCTTCCCCCTTCTCCTCCTTGTTTGAAACTGCCCCCCTGTCTCTTCTGGGGCATGTTTGGCAGCAGCTTTGCATTTCAGATTTTGCCCTTTTTGGTTTGCTTTGAGAAATGACAACCCTAGGTGAATTAAACATGAGTTTGAAAACCACATAGAAGAAATGTGAATGGCAATCTGGCTCGGAGTGTGACACAGGGAGACCACATTTTCTGGGGTGTTCATCTATGACAGTAGTTACTTGAAGCTTCTGCTTCCTTCAGGGGTTCATAAATGACTTTTTTTCTGTGTCCATTCCCTGGCATAGATGGACATAAGAACCTCTGAAAGGAAAAGGAAAATGGAGCATTACAGTAAGGTTGCTTACGTGAGCAGTAAATTCTGCATTGCAGAAAGCAAATCCTGTGTATTGTAATGGAGATTTTGGGCCTGTGATGCTCTTCAGTAGCCATATTTAAATGAACTTTAGTAGCATATATTAAATAATTTGTAAAGGACTTTGGGATACTGCAGGATCAAAGTTATATATGGAACATACCCTACTAATGTTCTTGCAGGGTTATTCAAAAGAAAATAATGCTAGCTAATAGTCCTGTTAGTTACATGTTACATCCTTATTGTACCTGCATTGTTAGATGATCAAAGAGGGAGGAAAAAACAGTATTGCTAAACTTTTTTTTAACATATCTGTGTCTAGGAGAAGAATAAATCAAATAATATGAAAAGCCGCAGAAACACTAAACCAATAAAACAAGGTGAGCTAAGCTCATAGTCTCTTTTCTTTAATGTTTATAGATTTTTTTACTAGCTATTATAAAATGAATAATAGTAAACAGGAGAGGAAAGGACAGTAGAGCTCATTTCACATTCAGAATAGCTTATTAGGTACATAACCCTCTTACCACAGCCAGTCTTCTGAAATGTATTAGCACAAATAGACTAGATTTGCCTGCACGATGGGCACAGTGTAGAGGATCTAGAAGGAGACAGCCTGATCCAAAGCTCACTGAAGACGGTAAGAACCTTTTTTCCATTGACTTTGGAGAGCTTCATAGCCACAGACTACACACGCTAAATAGAAAATAAGTTGTAAACAACATGTGATTGATTATAGGCTATGGGTTAAATTTATTATATACCTTAAAGGAGTTAGCATATGTAAACTGGGGGGAGATTTTTCATATGCACTTAAAATGTAATTTTCTGTGTGTATGACCGTGGTCCTACTAGAATGAATCCACGCACCTACCCAAGTTGTTGTTTTCGTCATCTGTGTACTGGTAGCTGCCTCTCTGCTAGATGCATTGTGGTATTAGCAGGTTATAAATATATCTGTATATATATTAAAAAAATCTTGTGAATCAAAAAAAAAACTCACTTGTTTTTTCATCTGTTTTGTTTTAGGTTTATTTCAGCTGCAATTATATATGCCTTTCTGTGCTGTCTTTTAGTTTATATCTAACCCCTTATTCCTCTGTGAAATATCAGGAGAAGGAATTATTTTCCACAATTTTAAGTTATTATATCTTGTCCAAACTTTACAGTGGCAACTTTCCATGGGCAGCTTGCCAGCAATCCGGGTGCCACAATTCATCTGACCTGTGATATAATAATTTTTTTTTAATACGAAATGAGCACGGTTTTCCTACTGCTGGATTCATACCTTTCCTCAAAAGTTGGGTAACACTGCCTCCTTTGGGGTACAACAGCAAAACAGCATTGGCGTGTACGTGGGAGGAGAAAGAGAAGAGAGGGCAGAGTGTGAGGCATCTGAGAGAAACATTCATTTTTCTCTTTTTTTTTTTTTTTTTTTTTGATTGCTTAGTTGTTCCTGGAAAGAAGAAGGTATGGAACTGGGTTTCCTACTTAGAAGAGGAACGGATGCCAGCTGCTCCCCTAAAACTGTTCAGAGAGGTTGGCAGCTTTTTCAACTCTCTTGCTATGTTTTTCTCAGGCAACATCACAGAATTACTAACTCGGTGGAGGTAGGATTGGAGACTACCCTCGAGCCAGCAGTTACGTTTATGAGTTGTTTCAGTGCAAGCAGGCAGTAAAACCCCCACATGTTTGTTTCCAGCCCTGAAGCACTGTGGAAACAAGCATCTGCCCTGTGACTCTCATCCCAGACCAGGGTGTGAAAAATGCTGGTTGAATCTCAATCACAAATAAACAATAACAGTTTCGATCTGCCTTGTGTAGCTCTGGATAAATGGGCTGTTAGGCAATCTCCAAGTAGCGTTGGAGAGGGACAGCTTAATGTCTTTCATATGTCCTCTGCTTCCTCTGTGGTTGTACAACACCCCTTCCAGCCTTCCTCTGTAAAAACTGCAAGTTGGCTCTGTGAATGTTGTAGATTGTCTCAGTGAGAAGTGACTGTTACGAGAGAGGGTGGAAGTTGTGTTCATTCATAGGCTGATGCATTGAAGGCGGGAGAGGATGAGTTTAGCCTTGGTGAAGCTGCTTCTGCACTCCGGTGTGCCAGCGCACATTAGAAGTTCAGCTCCCAGTGAGTTCTTCAAAGCCATGGGCTGTTGGCATCTTACAGAGTGAGATGAGAAGGAAAGTTGGGCAACTGCAGTGGATGCAATAAGCCATTTGCAATTCCAGTTTAGATTTCTTTTAAGCCTTTGCTATACTTCAGATGTTTAATTTGGATTAAGACTGGAAATAAATGACAAACACAAATGTTTTCTGGAATGACTGTGTAAATGGGCTCCAGATCAAACGTGCTTTGTCCCTTTTACCATTTGAAGATGAGACGTTACCTTTTGGGAAAGTCTGGACTGCTGACCTCGTGCTGATACAGGCAAAATTATTTTAGCTTTCCTGGCTCATTGTTTCTGCCAGCCCTCCTACATTGGACTGTGAAGGGGATTCTTTTGTGTTTGAATAGAGCTCATTTCTGCATCTGCTGAAAGATTTGTTCATAGCTAATTGCAGCAGGCTCGTGGTTCAGTGTTTTTGAGAGATTAATTAGAATAACAAGTAAATCTGAAATACGATGATCATGCCATTATTGATCTCTGTACCTGTGTCTATTAAAGCAGCAATCATTTAGAGATAGAATTTTCTTCTCTGAGTTGAAAATTTGAAGCCTTAAGTATATCTGATGACTGCTCTGCAGTAGATTTTGTCTTTAGAAATTAAAAACAAATGTTTCCTTCTTCCCCCCTCGCCAGTATCAGTCATTCCCACAAGGCCGAAATGGATTTAAAGTTGGAATGAAATTGGAAGGGCTGGATCCTGAACACCCCTCTCGATTTTGTGTTCTCACGGTGGCTGAGGTAGTTGCTTTTCCTATCTTTGATTCTAAAAGTCCCATGTACATTTAGGACTTTTTTCAATAAAAATTAGAAACTTAAGAATAATAGTACTTTAATTAATGGCTAGGAGGAGTTCAAGGTGACACTGAAGGAATAGTGTTATGTGGTTAAGGATCTATACCTAAAATCCTACTGTTACATTTTTGCAATTTTAACTCCCAATAGTAAATCTATTAGTTGTGTGCAATGGATAAATATTAAAAAGAACAGTGCAGTTAGGTCTTAAGTCTTAGCATATATAAGTAAGATGAAATGCATTTATGCTTCTTCAGTTCTGTGAAATCTGTGTTGATCTGATATAGGTATAAATGTTCTTGGGCTGCATTTGTACTGCAGATATTGCCGCACAGGAATACGTGCGTGAGTATGGAATAGGAGGCCAGTGAAATTACACCGACCAGTTTTATTTTCAACTGTTTGAAGTGGGGAGAGAGGAGCATGGAAACTGGGAGACATAAATGATGAAAAATAAAACTAGACTTTTGAGAAATAAATGAGATCTTATATTTACTTTTATCTATACATCCAAATACAGAAAGAGCGCTTGATTAGTGTTTTTCTTTAACTCCTTTGTGACCGTTTATGATAATCAGAGCTCCCCTGCTTATAGGTACAAGGGTACAGAATGCGATTACACTTTGATGGTTATCCAGAGTGCTATGACTTCTGGGTTAATGCTGATTCCTCAGACATCCATCCTGTTGGCTGGTGTGAAAAAACAAGTCATAAGCTGCTCCCTCCTAAAGGTATGAAAAAAAAAAAAATAGAATAGTGTACAAGAAACCATAAATTCTGCTAAGAACTAGTTGTCCTGGCTCTGCATGTTTCATTTTTAGTGTGATTTCGTTGTGGCACTCTGAGTGGTTTAAAGGGAAGAGGTGTAACTAAGATAGTGAATCACAAAAGAACAAAACAGCTTCCTTTTGATATTCCCAAAGACTGACATTGTTAGTCAAATTAGAAACTCCTTATTGACTGAGTGTGTAAAGCAAGGAGTCTCTTTGGGGTTCAGAACTTGCTTCTTTCCTGCATTCAATTTCCTAGAAACATATGAAGGTTGAGATTAATGATTGGACATTATACTGGAAAAGAGAGAGATGTTTTAGCTGAAATGCATAACCCCTGAAGACTGTAGAAGGGCACTTATCATGCAAAGTTCATATTCTTCCCAGGTAATTTCCATTTCTGAAAAACCAATCTGAATGTAACGGGGGGGTGTAAAACAATCTTTTTATCTCTCTTTCTAGGTTTCAAGGAGGGAGAGTTTAATTGGACTTCCTATTTGAAGAATTGCAAAGCTCAGGCAGCTCCGAAAAACCTTTTTAAGACACTCAGCACTGTAAGTGGTGATATTGAATACAAGATGTTTCAAATAGGTCTGATGCTAAGTGAGTTTTGACCAGAATATTTACGTGTTTTTAATATGCTCATGTCAGAGGTACAACCATGGTACAATCAGATGCAAGCTATTTCCTGCTGTGATTTATTTTTAAGATGGGAAACTAGTACAATTTTTCTTCCTTTCCCCAGTCACTGGCTTTCCAGAGAGAGAATTTGTATTTCCCTTTCTCCTTAATACTGAAGGAAAAGATGTACTCTGCCATTTATTAAATATATTACAACGATCTGTTTTGCTGTGTCCCTATAGTCAAGATATTTGTGTCACATTCCTCTAATTTAATCATTTCCAAAATAATTCCTGGTTTCCAACAGCATACTGCTGTGCGCTGTGGGATTCATTATGAGGCTATGGATCTTGGAGCATTTTTCATCCTTCACCCACTGTTGCTTTCTTTTTGGTTGTTAGCCTCAGTTCCTGTATAACACTCACTCCCATTTTATGTCACTCAGATGACACGGAGTCCACCATCTGGCAGATTTGATGCTGCAGATGGACAGACCACTGACTTCAGTAGGATCAGGGCCCAGCTGTGTAGCTCTGCTCTGCTTCTGACTGAGTCACCTATTTTCCTTGAAGGCTCTCTTAACTTTTCCACTAATAAGACACTACCTGCAATGCTCACGCTTACCCTTAGCCAATACTCATCACTGCAAGGCGTGTGCATCTTAGCCTTTGCGTCTGTATTGTTGTATACCTGGAGATTCTGTTATTCAAGCTACATCAGCTCTTTTTTAGAAATAGTGACTATCATTGCTA
The DNA here is from genome assembly GCA_034782735.1 of Sagittarius serpentarius. Lineage (NCBI taxonomy): Eukaryota > Metazoa > Chordata > Aves > Accipitriformes > Sagittariidae > Sagittarius > Sagittarius serpentarius. Next base: position 5,362,353 of record JAVKLA010000021.1, on the reverse strand, counting down.
GAACACATGGGAATCTTGTCTGTAGACCTCTTGCTAGTAACTGTAGTGTGTTTTGGTCTGTGTGTTTCGGGGTTACAACCTGCAACAAATGAGTTTATAAGGGTAATTTAAATGGCCTGACCTAGAACGTGGCTGATTTCCTTTTCCCAATGTCCCTTTCCTCAGCCTGTCACACCCTCTGGTTTTCGTCTGGGAATGAAACTAGAGGCAGTGGACAAGAAGAATCCATCGCTGATGTGTGTTGCAACCATCACAGACATGGTGGATAACCGCCTGCTAATTCATTTTGATAACTGGGATGAGAGTTATGACTACTGGTAAAGAGTTTATATTTCTAATATATATCTGCAAGTAGACTGTGGTTTATTTTGCTCTTCCGTTAAGGGTAGTATCTAATATTTTAACTGTAGTCACTGAAGTTGGGATCTTAAATCAGTTTTCATGCATCTGAATAATTAATTTGGTTTTTTACAAAGTGCCAGTTGTGCAGTAGCTTCCCCTGCTGTCTGAGTGCTTGTCAGTTGGCTCAGTGCAAAACCAGTGGGGTTAGCTTGAACTGCCTGTGAAGCATTCGAGGTAAGAAGTGTTTGAGGTAATGCAGCTGGCTGACTTGAGTCAGGTCAGGGAACGTTTATGTTACCCGTTCCTCTGGCAGAGCTGAAGGAAGAGTAAGCTCCACTAGTGACACCACCTGGAATTAGTAACATCCTCTCCTCCAGGACTAGTCGTTGGGTGTTGGCATGTCTCTCTGCAAACTTACATTTGGAAGCAGGCAGTACTGAAGTCAGTAAAAATCTTTTCCACTTGCTTCAGTGGAGTTTGGCTAAGGCCCTTTGAAAATAAAAATTGATTTCCAACATTCAGGCTTTTAAGTCCTGACCTGCACTAGAGTTGTTCTGCATCTGAGAATCTTGATACCCTGCCCTCATGCTGGGGCCAGGTGGAATATTAGTTAAGGAAACGTTTTCCCTTTCTGGTCTGTGTTTTCCAAGCTACATGAATGGAGTAACTTTCTTTGGATTTGTCTGTGAAAGCAAGACAAGACACATGCTTATCAAAATAGCACTGGTTCGATCAGTATTCTGTGTTCTCTCCCCCATCTCCTTTTGTTTGTTTGTTTCAGAATCGGCACCTGTTTGGTGGCAAGTGGATCTTTTCTTCCTTTGCCACAAATACATCATGCAGAGCTTTGTAACACCAGTGTTTGCGTTTGCAGGACTTTAGATCTTACTCCTTTACCATTTTAGCCTGTGAAGCTTTGTTTCCATGCCATGTTTTGTTTGGAATTGGAAAATTTTAATGGGAAACACAGGCAAACAAAGCTTCAAAGTACAGGTTGGCTGAAAACACACAGGTGTTTTCCTAGATCTGAAAGACTGCTTTGGTCCCTTTCTCAGAGCAGATGTCACAAAAGGGGCTGTCTCAGATTGGCCCGTCACCTCCTTCAGGGACTCAGAACATCTAAACATGCAATAAAATTGGGAACCAGGGACACTACCACTAGGTTTCAACTAGGATGAATGGATAATGTGCAGTTCTTGGCAAAGACCTTAAAAGTAATTTCTCCTTCTTCCACAATGATGGTGTTTCAGTTAGGGATGAGGGTTTGGGTTTTGTTTCTTTGTTTCCTTTGTATTTTAGCTTGGATGATCTTTGTGCAGGCTGAACTGTGGTTGGTATGGTCCATGGTGGGGGGGGCTTGTTGTTGTTTTTTTAAAGCACCAGGCATTCTTCTTTGTATTCCCCTATCTTTTGGGACAGCTTGAACACCTTGAAGACTTGGCGTTATAAATTCTACTGAGGTAATGCTTGTCTTTTGCACCATGATCACACCCACTGAAAGCATCTGCTAACCCAGCAAAGGCATATCAGACTGCATTTGAAATTCTTCTTTTCTTTTTGCTTTAAAATTGACTGGTGCCAACTTTCCCTCTTTATTCAGGTGTGAAGCTAGCAGCCCATATATTCGTCCTGTTGGCTACTGCCAAGAAACTGGAACCCCACTGACAACACCACCTGGTATGTTGAAAGTGAGACTTTATTTCCTGCCTCAGTCGAAAAACCTGCAAGTTTTGTCTTCCACATAATTACGTATTTGCAAGTTACAGGTTCCATTCCGTACTCTCTTCTCTACTGACTGAACAATATTATTATTCATACTTTTTGCAACTGCATTTTATTTTGTTACATAGCTCTTTCAAAAAATGGAATGGGGTTTGGTAATTTGTAATTGAATTTGGTTTCAGAAGGGAAAGAACTTTGGAGTATTTGCAGCATTTCCTTTAAGGTGAGCTGGAAGAAAGAGAAATCAGTATCATGATTTCATAGACGATAAGATGGAATTTCTGGAAGTGAAGGAGTAACTGAAGCCACATCTCTTTCTGCTGCATTGGAATTCAGTGAATGAAGAGAATGTTGGCAAATGAAAAAGGACAGAACATACAGGAAAATCAGTGTTGTTTTCAGGCCTTGGAAGTGCTCATTCACCTTAAAAATAACAAATATAAGAAAATTATGCTGCTGTTGGCTAGATTGACATCCCTGGAGCAAGAATTTCTTTAATTACTGTGTATCAAGTTTAGTAGAGTGGATGGTACTACAAGATCCCTCTGCATTGGAGGAATTAGCCTCTGTGCCTTTGCTGCAGATGGAAAAGGGGTTGTAAATGCTTAATCTTCAGCAACACCACATCTGTTCCTGCTTCTGGAACGTGCAACTAGGCTGTGGGGTGCAGTTCTTCTACTCATATCACAATTGCCTGTGACCCCAGCAGAATGCTGTCAATTCTGATTTCTCTGTTGAGAGATTCACATGCAGCAATTTCCACACTGTCCTATATGTTTAGTCATTGCACCCTCCTGCCAAAAAGAAACAATACTGAGGCTAAAAAATACTGAAATAGGATGGGAAAAAAAGTCGAGCAGTTTCTTAAATATAGCTGCCAGGGAGAGACATCCCATTGTTGTTAGAGTAGCACACCCATGTAGATGTCTGAGATTATGGTAACAGCAATGGAGCCTTTTATTTCCAGACTGCTAGTTTTACTTAACTGTGGGTTAAGTGTAGCAGGAGATGAGAAGTTGCTACAATTTTGCAGGCACTCACACATAGAATAGTTAAAATAGGAAATTAATTTAGTGATACCATTGCAGATCACTGAATCATCTGACTAGCTCTTAATTGGTAGCTTTCTCTAGAGAATAAGCATTGATGAAGCTGTACAGAAATGAATTCTTCAGGTTTTTCAGGTCAGGGTTAAAGCCCTATGCAGAAGCTGGGGAAACTTGCAGCGCTGCTGTGTGTGCTGTTAAGTGTTGTAGGTGAATAAACAGACCACTTTCCAGCACCATCCATTTTAAGTGCTAAATTAACATAATAACTATGTGTTGCATAGCTGCTTTTCTGTTGTTTGTGCCAATAAATGTGGGGGTTTCTTACTTAAATGTTAATTCTCTGTTTTTTTCAGGATACAAGGATTCCAAAGCCTTCTCATGGGAGAAATACTTGGAAGAGACTAATTCCCAGGCAGCCCCAGCAAGAGCGTTCAAACTGGTTGGTGAATCTGTTTGATTGTCCTAGTTCAGGAGGGTAGGGGAAACTGCTGTTATCTGCCCTTTCTTGCTAGATGCTTTATTTAATGGTGATTCACTGTGTCTGTGCCAAGAGGGTGAAACTGTTTTTTTTTAGTTTCAGTTTAAGATCATCTCTCACTGCTGCTAAAACAAACCACACAGCAGACTACAAGATTTTATTTTTTTTTTTTCTTTAAAATGCCATGAAAAGCTGTCTTGGAAAGGATTTTTGACTGAACATCTTCACTTCCTCCATGAGTAGATTTAAGGGAAGAGCCTTCAGTCCACACAGATAACTGTAGCTTTCAGAGGAATGTGTGAAGGGCGGTACCTTGCCTTAGAAAAGGCATGGAGAAGAGGGAGAGATGGTCTTCTGCTTGAGGTCTGACTGCCTGCTGGGCAAAGGGGATCTTGCAGTTGACATCTGAGCAGGACTGATACTGGTTGAACAGACTTTCCAGACTCTCCCTTCATGGGGGTCAGCAGTAGATATCACTGGCCTGCAGCTGGCGACAATTGGTGGAGAAGGGAGGAAGGGGTGCTCTGTGTGTGTGTGTGTGTGTGTGTGTATGTGTTTTGAGGGGGAATGAGAAGTGTGCAGTTCCTCCGTCACCTGTTCCCGTCACGTGAAGTTTTAAAAACTTCTCTAAAATATTTTCATCTTGCAGTTGTGCGAATCCTTTTTCCCCTGGTTGGTGAGGCTTGAATTAAGGTAGAGTGAGAAGTTCCTACCAAGGACTTATATGTTCTTATATAGATCTTAGTTCTTCTAGGGAGGAGCCAGCTGTACCCTCCACAGAAATAAGCTTACTAACAGATGATAGAGCATCTCTGCCAAACTCCTAGATGGAGTAAGATCATCCTGCAGACTAGATCTGAAAATGTTTCTCTCAACCTTGGGAGCAGGAGCTTTTGTTTCTTACGTTAGAGTTCAGTGCATTTATCTGGAAGCTTGCTGTGAGCAGAAACAAAATAAAAGCTTTAAAATAACTTCATTAAAAAAACTCCCATACTTTAAAGTTGGTTTGTTTTTTTTTTTTCTTAGCAGCTTCTTCCACACTGCTTGCTCACCTTGCTAAACTTTGCAATATGTTTAAAAACTTTCCTGTGCCATTGTGACACTTGTCTTGATTCCTTTTGATGAAGTTAACATTGCAGGTTAATAACCTGCTGCCCTCCCGTATATTTTGTTGGTAAGCTTTTTGGGACTGAGGAGGAAAAGCAATCAGGGAGGCCTCAGATAAGAGAGGTAAAAATCCAGCCAGACAAGTTTGATAATTGCTAGATTTCAGCAGGTGTCCATTTGAAGTTGTGGTAGGTTGCAAGGTGGGTATCAGGGAATAGGAAGAGGCTGGGTTTGCCTCTTTAGAGAACTGTAAGGCCACAGCTGGAGCTATCTGCAGCACAGCTGAACTCCAGAACATCCCCTGGATTAAGATTTTTCTGAGCTGGGCAGACAGCATCTTCGATCATGCAGCGCAGCATGTAAAGCACCTCAGAGCCAGTGTGCAGGATACTGAGTGAAGCTTGTCGGTAGGACGCATTTGTTGCCCCCAGTGTAGGCTCAGCCTTTTTCTGAGCCATGCTTATAAAATCCCAGCAAAGCTGGAAAATGGGAGCCTTCAGAATACAAGAGAGCAAGAATGCAGCAACTGGTCTTCTACACAATAGAAGAACAATAGTATTTTTCTAAGGACAAACATTTTGGAAAGATAACAAAACTCTTCATGATACAAAAAGAAACAGTGAAGTATAACCTACTTAAAACTCCCAGTCTGAAGTCCTCAGTAATCTGTCATTATAGCATTCTTTCCTCAGATTTTCGGAATACAAAATGTGTTGAGAACTGTCACCTGAAGATAATAGGGCTTTGCTCAGGACAGGGAGCCTTTTCAGTACTGAGTGCTCCCTGGTTTGGATTCTTACGAAGTGAAGTGTTTTTCCAAGCGAGAATGCAACTGCCTTGTCTCCCTCTTTTCCTGTTTTACATACATCTCTGCAGCCATTTTTTTGCTCCTTCAGGTATCTGGCTTTGAGAGAATAGCAGAAGGGCCAATTCTGGCTGTCATGAAACTCCAGAATATAAATTAGCATCCGAGACTATGTTTCGAAAATGAGACAGAAGAAACATGGCATTTGATATATCAACGGTTAATAGAACTCTTTCAAGATCAAACCTTGTTATTTTTCTGGCTTGGTTGGTCTGAAGTGCAAATACACGGCACAGTTATTGATTTTTTTTTTTTTTTAATTATTATTATTATTCCAGCTAGCAATTACGGGAAATCAGTACATAAAAATATGGGTTGAGAGCCAGAACAGGCATTTCTCACTGAATTACTTTTTAACAGTTTTCAAGAGCTGTCTTACGTAGTCTGAAGACACGGATCATCAGCACAAATAGCAGATCTTGTATCTAGATATCTACCTTCTCCTCTACCCAAAAATGCAGGAGGAGACAGCTTCGTCATAAGCATTGCTATTTCAGCCCATTGTCTCGGGCTGCCGATTCAGAAACATTCAGAAGCCATTGCCAAAAAGGCAGCAACCCTTCAGCAAGACTTAAGCAAATAGCCTGGCTCATCTAGGCAGGATTTTGTTCTCTAGCACTCAGGCTTCTTCCTCAAGGAAGTCAGACAAGGTTGGCTGGTTCAATAAGGCGCTCTTAAAACTAAAAGCAGTTTAGATTGTCTGGCTTCCGGTGTGTCTTGTGGCTGAAAGCCTGTGGATAAATCGTATGTGTCCAGGTGAAAAGACCTAAGAGAAACTTGAGATTTGGAGTCTGTAATCCCCTTAGCTCAGAAGTGGACCTTCTTCCCTGCCCCCAGCTACTGGCAGTAAAAAGGATAAGGAAGATTGTGAGGGAAGAGTGATTATAATCATCTTTTCATTAACCTGATCTTGTTCAAAGACATGATTTATCATATCTTGCTAAAATCCTGACCTTTGTGTGCAGAAGTGAAGAAGGACGTGTTTTGAATGAGTATCCAGTGCTCCATAACCCTCAGCTGAGGAGGTCAGAGGAGGAATTTGCAGTCAGTCATTTAAAGATAAATGGAAAAATTGGTAAATGCTGTCTGTTCCTTAGAGGTTTATATCTGTGGGTGCTGGAAAGGGCATGCATCAGGTCAAAGGACGTTCTGGAGTTTTTACAAAGTAGTTTGACTGCTGGGGCTTGAGAGAAAGGGTAAGCTGGCAACTGCAGATGGGAGACTGGCAGCTGGAGCAGCTTTCACGTCCCAGCACTGCAGTTCTTGGCAATTGTCGTTAACAAGCAGATGCGGTTGTCGTCGTAAGAAGTAGGTGGTAACCTGTTTAATGAAGGTAACTCTGTAATATCCAGATGCCAAGAATGATGTCACGTGTAGTGTAGTGAAGAGAGACATCACGTGGTGGTGTGTTTCAGGTGTAAGACAGTGGTGAACTGGCCACTGTCCTTGTCAGATGTGAGATCATCTCTCTGCTGTGTTTGGGAGCTTTGCTGTCAGACTGCACAGCCTGTATGTCGGTGGAGCTTGTGGTAGTATCTGGCCTTTTTTCTGTTAGGGAAGTGCCTCTTGCCCTGGCTGTGAAATGCTCCTCTGCACTGGGAAAGCTGAGACTTCCTCTCGAGTAGTTTTGGGCTGCTGACAAACAGACAGCTTAATCCTCTAGGAAATTCTGGTTTTAACCTCTGAAGCAGTCTGCTGTGTGAGATCAGGGGCCGAAGCTGCAAAGGCATTTGAATGGTAGATGTAAACTTCAGTGCATTTTATTCAGAGCAGGTGACTAGCTCTGAACTCCCAGACTTTTTAGCATTCTGCTTACAATCCTCTCTTACAGCGTCCTGCTCACGGATTCCAAGTTAATATGAAGTTAGAGGCTGTGGACAGAAGAAATCCCATCTTGATAAGAGTGGCGACAATAGTTGACAAAGACGACCATCGCATTAAGGTATGACCTTGCTTCAAAGTGCAGAGCCCTTGTGCTGAGGAATATAGTGATTGACAGTACAGAAAAAATACCCATTTGGTATGAGGAGCAGCAAACAAACTCCTTGCAGATGGTCTAGCCTACAGGCCTGCCCAGCTGGAAATTATTGCTGTTGTTTTGTCCTGTTGAAATCTGATGGAATTGCCTGTTATTGTTAGTTACTGTTTTAATGTAACTATTTTGAAATAACATTTGACAGCACGATTTTCCATCTCTTGTCTGTTTCTGTGTGATCTGTGTGAGTGAAGGCAGCATTAATGTTCTGCTGGTGGGAAGCTACCTCTTTTTCCTAGCATACTTAAAGGAATACCCAAAGCATCTTAAACCCTGGTGCATGTGGGAAGCGGCTTCATTCTCCAGTATGAGTTTGTTCATAAATGGATTTTAACTAAGTCTTTTCACATAAATATATTACTAGAAAAATCTGTTGTGCTTTGGCTTCTGAGAAATTAAGCATGAGCCAGCTAAAGTGGAGGCTGCACTAATGGAGGCTCCTCAGCCACAGGTCTCCTTCCGGAAGGATGATTACGTAGGCAGGAGTGGAGTTCGCTCCCCATTAGCCATTTGATTCTCAGTCTCATCGCTGTGATTGCAAGCAAAAGTCAAATTTTGCCAATATATAGCAGCAGGATACTCAGGTCATACATCTGTTTGAAACTGCTGCATAGACAACTCGGTAGCCTTTAAACTGCAATGATCCTTAGTCTCTATTAACCTGACCTGGATCTGAGCTAGTCCTAGTCTCTTCGTCCAGCAGAAAATTCTAGCTTGTTCACTGCAAAACTCACTGAATTTGTTGGCTTTTACGGTGTTTCGGGATCCTCAGAAAACAAAACAATTAAATAACCAATTGTGTTTGCATAGATTTAGTCTTTGAGTATAGAGTGTGCTGGAGCACCCTGTGGTCTGTGCTTTCTTGCAGACCGTGTGATTTGACTGTGTCACCAGAATCTGGGTGTTCTGTAAAACATAAGTGCAGGGGTCAGGAAAACAAATACTTACACTGAGCGCAAAGGATTGAATGAATCAGCCCCAAGCTGAGCAAGGTGAAACAAAGGGGGAAGTTAAAATAAAAGCTGAGTCATGTCCTTAACTGTATGTCTCACTGAGACTGTGTGCTTCTTTTAGATACATTTTGATGGTTGGGACCGTAATTATGATTTCTGGGTCGATGCAGACAGCCCTGATGTTCATCCAGTAGGCTGGTGTGCAAAAACTGGACATGCTTTGCAAGTCCCTCTAGGTAAAGTAGATGACATCATATTGTTATGTTGAATAATTTTCCTAAGTGCAGTCTGCTCTTCAGATGCAGGGAATGTTTTACAAATCTGTTTAACTTTTTTTTTTCTTATTGCCAGGTGCTGTTGATCGAGTGGGAACAGTGGGACAAGCATGTCCTACTCCAGGCTGCAACGGTATCGGTCATGTCAGGGGACCACGATATGGAACACATTATACGTATGTATACGAGGTCTTCTTGTAAGGGTTCTGCCTGCAAGAGTGTGACTGCTGTCCATAATAATGCAACAACAAGCACCTGCACTGCATTGAAATTATCTCAGGGTGTTTATTCTGGAGATAGTTATAACTGCAGTTGCAGCTCCCTCTTGTGTCTAAATGTGCTGTTTCATCATAAATTCTGTTGATACCAGTATAATCATTACAACTGCTATGCAATCCAACATAGATTAATTCACTACAATTTCTATATGCAAGCATTACTGAAGGAATTTTTTTGTAAAATAATATACCCAAGAACAGCATGCAAGGAGGCAGTTAAAGAGGGAGAGAGTGTGGGTATATTATTGAAGTAGAAGAATGAGGGGAGCTAGCTCATGTTTTGTGCTCTGCCTTTTGATTTCTTATGTGCTCTTGGCAAAGGAAGGTTTTTCTTGATTAAACTATTGTAAAGAGCAAGAAAACAATCTCAAATGGGAGGTCTGAAGATCTAGTAGCATATAATGTGGTAAAGGGCTTTGAATTTTTCAGAGTGAAAGTTGCAGGACTGTCTTGTTTCATGAAATACTGTTCAGACAAGCAGGTTAGAGAGGAAGAGCTCTTGTTCTCTGAGGTGACTCTTCAGAAACATGACTTTGGTTTCTAATTCTGCCATGTAGTCCTCTGCTTTCCTGTACCTAAAACTGGGTAATAACATCTCCCTGAGAGTTTTTGGCCTCACTTTTTCTGTTCATTGATGGATATGTCTGCCTGAGGCTCGTAAGACTGTATGGTTTAAAAACATGCATCGTCATCTCTCTCTCTTTTTTTCTTTTTCTTTTTTTCTTTAACACAGGTTAGTTGGCTGCCCGTATTCTGATGTGAACCTCAACAGAGAAAACTTGTTACAGGACCGCCTGAGTGGGGAGAGACCTTCCCCTAGCAATAGCATGCAGAAAGCCAAGAGGCTGGAGACTTCTGCCCCATTTCTGTTGGGAGCAGGAGAGTCTTCTCAGGAGGACTCTCCACAATCCAGGTGAGCTGAACCCTTTTCTTGGGCAGGTACTGGGGAGCAAAACCATTTTACAAGGCTGAAAAACACAGGGATTGGCAGAGAAGCAGCAGAGCATTGAGATCATCTGTCTGTAATATTGACCCATGCCCCAGACACTCTTAACACAGAGCAGTGCACTTTTATACCCTCATATGCCTTAATAGGTTTCTTGATTCCTTAATCCTGCTGCTCTGGTCACATTCCAACAAAGGAAATTGCATTCTCTCTCCATAAATTTTTCCTTGCTGCTTCAATTTAAAATATATTCTTTTCCTTTTTTTCCTGTCCTAAAACTGTCAAGCAAGGTTATTTTGCACTATTAAACCATAATGGCAATCCACCACAGAGTCGGCTGCATTACACTGGTAGGCGTAATGAGTACATGTGTATCACTTGGCAAACAAGTTGAGCTCCAGATATTTTATTTTCTTACATGAAAATCTTGGAATTGAGTAGCTTTGAAGCAAACTGTGCATTAGTTCTTGGACTGCAGGAGGCAGTTAAAATGTGTCATGGGACAGACCTGGATGTGAAGGCTTTTGTTATTGTCACTTTTAGTCTGTATGAATCCAGTCTCATTAGGGCAAACTCCAGCAATGCTTTTGGTCTTTGTTGTATATGAAGGCTTATATACCTTTTAAAGTTCATTTATTTGCTTAGATTTATAACATTTTCAAGATATATTTGGCCAGAAAAAAGGGAAACTTCTTTCCCCTCTCTGGCATACATGGCCAAAGTTTTACTCCTCCCATCCCAGAAATGTGCAGGCGTCTCCATTTCCTGATTTTAACACCAGAAATTATTGCATTTCAGTGGCACCGTTACCATAAAACGCTCTCAGGAGCTTTGGGATTCTCCCAGAAAAAATAGCATTCTAAATTTGTAATATATTTCTGTTCTTCTAAGTATTTCATTTCCTGATAGTGGGAGGTCTGAATTCAGTATGCAAATCCGGTGACACCCTACTGCTTGTCCTTCCTTGGGCAACTGTGTAGCTCAGTTTATGCATCAAACTCAGTCATGGAGACCCTTAAATGTTATCTGAAGGTATCAAGATTCAGAGATCTTAAATGTCTTGATTTCACCGTAACACGTGCTCCAGTGGGTTTCTTGTAGCTGCTGGGATCAGAGCCTCAGTCCACAGGGGCTGATTTATTTCACATAATCTCTCTCAATCCACGCTGAAGAGTAAAAAAGCACTTTGTACTGTGCCAGTAACGATGGTGGGGGAGAGGAAAGCTTCTGCCACTAGGTGGTAGTTGTTGCTCTCGCCTGCAAGGAGCAGCTGGCTTTGCTCTCCTGTGGGAGAAGGAACAGAGGATGTCAGCTTAGCTGCTATCATTTGTCTGTCTTTCCAGAAAATCTGCACAAGACAGTGAAAAGTCATGTCAAAGCAGTGTTCACAGTCTGTCGGAACAGTCTGAAAACAATCAGGAGAGAGACTGGGTAGAAGAGGATTCCTCTGCAGACATCAAAGCCAAACCGAGAAAGTAAATAAGATTTTTGCGATGTGTTTTCATGCATTAACAGTTGTGTTTCTTGATGCTGCTGCTGTTTTTGAAATACAGATATAAATTTTAATTTAGAACAGCCCAATTTGATCAGAGATTTGCAGCGTAAGGTAAAATCTTCTCCCTTGACATGGTAAATCTTCTCCCTTCCTCCCATTATTTTGGGCCCTCTCTTTCCTGCAGTAAACTCAAATCTGAGTTCTAACCATGAATTTAATAGCACAGTCCTTAGTTGAGAGAGAGAGGTCAGGGACAGAGCAGGGCTATTGCTTATTTTAAGAGGGAAAAGTTTTTGGTTCCTAGAAGTCCCATTAATCTCTGTAGGGAGAATAAATTATATCAATTTTTGTATCTCTTGAAATGTTTTGTAATTGGTGCTTTCAGGCTTGGGTGCTCACATGCCTATATAAAGTTCCAGCTGGTGAAACAGGAAAGCAACGGGAAAGGTTGGTTAAATTTTATTTCTTTTTCTGTGTGTGTGTGTGTGTGTGCATATGTGCAATATACCACAGTCACAAGGAGCATTTAAAACTTTACAGCTTTTTTCGTCTTTGATTCCACAATCAAGAGAAAGCAGATGCTGGAGGTGATGGTAGTGGTAGTCTTTCTACCTTTAAAAAGAGGAGGAAGGGTAAAATTACTTAGAAGTGAAAAGTTTAATACTTTGTAGAGTTCAGCCTCATATTTATTAACTGAGAAGACAAGCTTGCACCATCTCTTGTACCACTGCATACGCTTCTGAAGTGGCAAGGGGTTTTTGTTCCCCAAACAGTCAGTGATGGTTCTGCTGACAGAGCCAGCAGAGGTGTCAAGAGAAACTTGCTGAAAATCTGGCAGATAGTTCAAGTTCCATTGACTTTTTTTTTTAGACCCCACTGGGCATTCAGAACCATAATCTGTCATTTTGGGTGGTGACTTTTTTAAGGTTCTCCTAAGGATGAAAAAGAAAACAAAAAATTAAATAGAAAAACAATGCTTTTTTTTTTTTTCTTCCCCCAGTACATGACAGGTTAAGAGAAGCTTTCTGATATCACTTTAGCAAACCATATGCTTAACTTTCAGATTTACTATAAAAAGCCATTTCAGAGAACCAAGCTGACCAGGCTTTTAGGAGGATTTAACATGGTAATAAGTCTCCAATCAAAAATAGCTAAGCAGGCACAAACTGGGACAGGTGCCTAGCTTTTTTTTTTTTTTTAAATACTCATTTTTACCTAGTGCTGACTTCTGCAGTCAGAGCTGGAGAATTGTGCCAGCTATGAGCTGTAGTTGCAGCTGGCAGGGAAAGCTGTCTGCTCTCCCTTTGCATTCACCTTAAACAGAAGGATGGAAATCAGTGGAGGGAAATTCTGCAATAATCCACTGACCTGTAATTTCACGATTACCCAGAGCTTTCATCCCATCTATATTTAAACTATTAGAACACTGTTTCCTTCTCATAGGGAAAGTAATTTGTTTAGATCATGGTTTGGATGCTTACCCCCAAGGATTTGGGCTTAGTGAAGAAAAGGAGACAGTCTGTGATAGCAGCAGTGCCCACCCAGCAGGGATGTGGCAGTACGTAAAAACCTAGGCACGAATAGGAGCTCCTGCCACCAGGGAGGCGGGTGAGGAGTGACAGCCCTCCCAGGAGCAGTGTCCTGTGCCCTGTTGTCACCAGGAGCATCAGCTCCTGAACTGAGCGGTTCTTACTCAGGATTTATTTTTTTTAATCCTTCCTCTTTGGTCTCATTATTAGAAAGAGAGACCTGTAGTTGATGCTGTCCCACATCCTTTAGGAGGAGGAGACAAGGTAACGGGACACAGCTGGGGACAGGGGAGTGACCTTTTGGTAGATCAGGCTCTACCTCCGGCACTGCTTTTACTTCGGCTGGTGAGGAGCAGGCAAATTATGGAAATTTGCTTTTCCTTTATAACACTGTTTTCCTTACACGTAGCAACTGGTGCACCCCACAGATCCTAACACACCAGGCTACTGACAGCCATTTGTGCTAACACTGAGGAAACTCAGCAGAGGCGAGTGGCAGCCATACTGGTGCTGGACATGCCAAACCTTTCTGAAAGCAGGAACAAAATGGAAATTTTGTACGGTTGCCACGGGATGGCGCCGGGCAGCCTGTGCACCCTGCACACAGCCTGGCAGGGCAGGGGGGCGAGGGGACAGCACACGTTAACCACTGTAAACGAGAAGAATGTTTCCCATCTTGTTTCCATCCTCTGCTTTGCTTCCTGTTGTATAACCAGGCAGGTCCCTGTAGGACCATGACTCTGCACTACTCGAGTGATCTCATTAGGGAGGGGTGATTTCTTCCTTTTTTTGCCTTGATTTTTAAAGCTTCTGTCACTTGACACATGAGGAGGGAGTTGACGTCTGGAGGTAACGTGCAGCACTCCTGGCCTGGGAGCCTCCCGGGGAGGCAGTGAGCCCATGCCATCAGCTGGCATGCGTAGCACTCTTTGCAGGCTGGCTACAGCTGTGAGCTGGAACGATGCCATTAGTTTCCAGCCGAAGATTCTGTTACCAGAACTCCTCCACCTTGTCAATAAAACGCTGCAAACATCTCTGTTAGCAGCATGACATCATTTTCCAGGGAAGAAGCTAACGATAAAGCCTCCAGCCTGGCAATCTTATTTTTTTTTTTTTTCTTTCTCCTTCTCAGGAGGGTGGAAAGAACGCCCTCAAAGCTCAGCATGCCATGGAGTAGCCGTGCCTGCCTGTCTGCTCACCCTGCCTTGCTTTTCCCTCCAGAGTGTGACCCTTCCTCCTGCTTTGTTGTAATTGCTCCTGCTTGAAGCCTTGCTCTGACTTGTCTTGTTTCCTTTTCCAGACCCTGATTTGGATCTGCAGCAGGCCCTCCACCAGTCCATCTTCATGCCTTCCCTGGCCTCTAACCCGACCCACCGCCTCCATCTCTGCTGGGAGCAGCACTGCAAGCTCTTGCCAGAGGTCTCGGGCCTCACGGCCAAACATGTGGCCAAATGGACTGTGGAAGAGGTGAGTTACCTGTTCGCTCTTCCGCTCTCTTGGGGTGCGGGAATGCTAGAGCCCTCCTCTTCTGGAGTGCTAATTGGAAGACATCTTAATTTTCTTTCCTAGGCAATGCTCTTCTGTTTGCTTTGCATATGCTGTGGCTGACTCAGCTAGAAGTTATACCCAAGTCCCTTTATAAGGGAGGGGAAGGATCCCTATTAACCCTCTGGTGTCCACAGCTTATTTCCCTGAATAGGATTCCTTCCCTTTCTTTGTTTATTTACCCCTTGATCTTTTAATCCTCGGGCCTGAAGCATGATTCTGACAGCAGATTCCGTTTCTCTCTGATCTCCCTCCCCCTCTCTTGTGACTTTGCTGCTGATTCACTTTTACATTGCAGATAATTCCAGACTGCACTGTGCATGCCCACTCCTCCTTCATCTCCCTGCCTGCTTCCCCTGGAACAAAACTGTCCACAGCCTGACCTGATTTCTGACAGAGGTAGCTGTGCAGCTGGGGATATGTCTCTGCAGTCCTAGCTCTTGAGATGTCTCCTGTAATTAGGTGGCGTGTGAAAAAGCTGGTATCTTTTGTGTGCTGAGTAGTTGGGTTTTGCCTCAATGCCTTGGGCATAAATAATATTTGTGTCTCCACTTGGGAAGTGGTGACAATTTGGATCCTGGCACTTAATCGCAGGCCATTTAATTCAAGAGAAATGTGCTGTAATGTTGTGCTTGCAAGGATGTAGGTAATCTGCAAAGCAGGAAAAAGGTGATGTTCTTCATGATGCATAGAGGATCTTCAGAGGCTTTTAGAAAATGCATTTTCCCTAAGTGCCTCTTACATCAGATAAATCCAATCTTGACTTTGCTCTTCATGCTGGAAGACTGCTAGGAGACTGGTGGGTTTGCAGTCTCACAGGAGACAGGAACCACAGCAATTGTGAAGCGGATAGAGCAATTAGTGTTGCTGTTTTAAAACTTGGTCCTTTTTTTGGATAGGGTTTTTTTTTGGTAATGAAAATGTATTTAAATTAAATTCATAGCAAGGAGGAAAAAAAGAACTCTCTGAAAGATTTGCTGTTCATATCCTTCTTTTGAGAAAGCTCCAATGATTTTTCCAAAAGGTGTTTTAGAAAATCGGTGAAGGCAGAAACAGTTAATCCTCTGACGTGAAAATCAGAATCTCTTTCTTTTGGGTAAAACATGGAAGCTGGTTCATGGAAGAACAGAGTCAGGATACAAGCCAAATAAAATTTGTCCTTTGCAGTTGAACTTTAAAGCAACTGCTGGGTGAATTTAACTGGGATATTAGTTTGATACATGAATGTAAGCAGGGACCACAGGGCATGAAGGCAGGGTACTCTGCATTCAAAACCCAGAATACACTGAACTGTGCTCTGTGCTGCAGCCTGAAACAACTGATGAAGTTTTGACTGTCAGGAGGAGTGTGAATGGCACATTAAAAAGATCAGTTGCAGCAGCACAATGGACTGGCTAAAGTCATTACAGGTTTTGTCTTGAATTTCGGTAAAGTGTATCTGGTTTTGCAAATTATGTTCATCACAGATTCCTATAGGAATCAATTTGGCCTCTGTATGAGCATTTGCAGGATCAGCATGTGCAGCGAAATGTAGCCGCAGGTCTGGAAGATGAAAGCAGCAGGACTTTCTGTGTTTTAGTGAGTCCAAAGTAGATTTGATCTGTCGGCATTTGGGCTCCTAAAATCTTCCTACAGGGCAAACGTTTGCCTTTGGGTTGTGCTTTGAACTCTGCTGCACAAAGGAGGCCATTCTCCTGATCTGAAACAAGAGCAATGGGGGTGTAAAATTCTCCTTTGGTTTCAGACTGAAGAACTGTTTTTATTTTATAAAACCCACATTAAGGAAAAAAATGTTGCTTTAATTCTCTGTTGGTTGAGAAGAGCTGAAATGGCAGAGTAGCAGCAGTATTTAGGGGCCCTCAAGCTAAGAAACTCTTGGTAACACTGAACAGTCAACAAGAGCAGTTACTTTAATGCAGCTTTGTTATTTATTGAAAGCTTCCTGTCGTGTTTTCAGAGCACAGCTAGTGAAGGATATTGAATCACAGAAGAACATTAATACATGCTAGAGTTGTACTGTTAATCCTGCATCAGATGCTAATACCTTGGGTGGAGCGCTGTCCTTGTGCTTATTGCTTGTGGGTTACTAAATCCCAGTTAAACTCAGCCTCTCTCTGCATAGTCTCATGAGGTGCTGTCAGTTCTTCTATAGCTTGAATATTAAAGGGGTGCCGTATGAGGCTACCTTCCAACTTTACCAAAAAGGTACACCAATACTGTGCTGATTTTGATATATCACACACAGCTGGGGTTGCATTAGCAGCTTCCATATGGGTTGCATGGAGTTTCTAAGGTGTTCACAGAATTACATAAAGGTCTTTTTCAACCCCCTTCTCTTTACCAATATGCAGTCGTAGTGTAAGAAGCTTCCACCAGATAGGTCTGTGAGCGCTGAGGTTGTTACCAGCAAGAAGGGCAGGCAGACATTCACCTCCTCAAAGGAAAAGCCCTAATCTGCCTCATCCCACTGTGCTCCTAACCTCTCCAGCACCTCTCCCACCCTCATCTTGAGCCCCTCTGGCTCACCCCTTTCCCTTGGTTCAGGGCTTCACTGCCACCATTGTGGGGCTGTGTTGGTTTCCTCTAGCCCATGGTGTTACTGTGCTTTGGTTTGTGCACCCGAACCTCCCTTGTCCCTCAACTGCTACGTTCTTGGTTTAGGGACTCCTTCCCCAGCAGTGATGGGTCAGGCATGTCACTGTGGCTCAGTGGAACCCGGGGTCTGGCTCACATCCTGGGGACCTTCTCTCCTGTATTCTCCTCTTCCATCCTCCTTCCCTCTCATTTCTCCATTTCTGGTAAACCCCAGGAGTCCTGTTTGTTTAAAAGGCCACTCTTGTGGCACAGAGTGCTTGCAGTGTCCATACAAATTACTTCTGGGACAGATCAAAGGCCCGTCACTCAGTGTCCGTGACAATAGCCAGCAGCAATTGTGCAGGGAAAGACACAGGAGCAAGGCAAGCTCAGATCATTCCCTGGAGATTTCTACCAGCCTCTCAATACCATAGATACTAAAGGGCACTTATTGCCTTGCCCTAAGGGGTCCAGCTGTCTCTTAAATTCTGGAAGGTCCTAGACTCTGCAGAAGGATTTTCATTTGTGCTTTAATTATAAGGAGGTGGGGGGATTCAAAAGGAAAGTAGTATTTTGTTATTTGTTTAAAATAGGAGTTTGCACTTCTACAGAAGAAAATGTGGAGTCGTTGCTCGATGGAGATGTGGATTTTAGGGG
This sequence comes from Sagittarius serpentarius, assembly GCA_034782735.1. Taxonomy (NCBI): domain Eukaryota; kingdom Metazoa; phylum Chordata; class Aves; order Accipitriformes; family Sagittariidae; genus Sagittarius; species Sagittarius serpentarius. The sequence goes on along the minus strand of JAVKLA010000021.1, from coordinate 5,344,503 downwards.
TTGTCTTTAAAATGGGGCTGTCCCTGCTAGCAGAAGATAAGGGTGAAACATGAGAGGGATGCTCTGCTTTCAGATTACATAACCGAAACAATGGGAATCAGAGCTGTTCACCAAAAATCAGCTTCTGCCAGGGTAGAGCAAAACCGGAGGGCATGCTGACAGCTCTGTTCCTGCGTGGTCGGAACTGGGGGAAGGGAATGAATATTAGTCAAGTGGTAGGATCAGCTGGAGATGCAGTGACATGATTTAGGAGAGAGTCTGACAATCCTGAGTTAAAGGGAAGCTTGTATTTGACAGTGACCCCTCCTAATTGTTTGTCTGTTTGTGTTCATGGAAGAAATGTCACATCTGTAATAACTCAAATGAATATGCCTCATGAAACAGAGCTGTTCCTGCAAGGGAGCATCCAATTAGCATGAGATGTTTGATCTGATTATGCCTCAATATACAAATCTTCTATGAACCAGTGAAGCTACAGCTGGAGAAGACAATACACATTAAGTCATCTTCCACTGCGTTCAGGACTGCTCCTCGCACTACTTTAGTGTTACGTAATGTAATCCAAGGGCTGCTAGCATGTCTCCAGGGTGATTATTCCAAATGTTAACAGATTTCCTGCTTAGAAAGGTTTTCCCTAATGTGAAATGTGAAATTTTTACTCGTTTAATCCTGTTGGTTCCATGGATCCTGTGCACCCGCTATGGATTAAATAAAACCAAAACTCTTTTCCTTCCCAGCTCTTGTGCCTTCTGTATGTTGGTAAACCAGCGGTACTCATTCAGTTTGTTTATCTTGTCTCTTAAAGGCATGTCATCATGGGGAACTGACTAAATCCTTTTTCTTTTTAATTGTACTTTCCAGCAATACTGTAGAGAGAGTGAAGTTGTGGATGGGTTTAAAATAGTATAGCCATATATGGCTTTTAATCTGTAAAAATATTGTTGATATTTTAGAAAGATCCTTTTGAGCAGTGGAGAAGCTGGACTTTCACAGAAAGATAAATGGTCAAAAGGCAATACAGAAAGTATTATAGGTAACCAGAATATGCTTTGCAGGGGTGTTATAGCAACAACCCAGTAAAGTTTTTTGTTTATACCCTTCATTAATGGGAGAGTTTTAACTAAAGTTTTAAAAATTCTTGCATATAGAACTCTCATACAGAAATAAGACCTTTTTGTTTGGTGATATCCCATTTTAATCGTCTGTGTTTCTCTTTTCTCAAATGTCACTCCAGGTGGTAAGCTTTATCCAGCGTTTACCTGGTTGCAAAGAACAAGCATCTGTTTTCAGGGAAGAGGTAAGTCAAGTCTGCCCAAATCCTGTGCCATGCCACTGGCTGGTCTGATGGCAGCAAGGTGGTTTTGTACCATTACTCCGGAGTTACAGTGCAGATAGCATAGACACGCTCAGACTTGTCATTAAAGAGCCTGTGGCGTTTAGGAGGCAGCTTCAGCATCGAGCTGAATTCCAGCATGGCTAATTGCATTCTGCTGCTTTAAATTTCCCCTGCAGTTCCAATCACTGAGCTTATGCTTAACATCCTGTCTTGAACTGTTGTAGTAGGTTTGGCATCGTTATAAAGATGTCCTGTTGGAATGGTGCAATGAAGATCTCATCTGCTCCCTCTAACGAGCACATATGCCTGCTTCTCTTGGTGAGGCTGGCAGTCGTAGGGTTTCCCAGGAATCGCTGGCTTCCCCCATGAGCTAAGGTCAGAGCAGGAGGGGAACCTTTCCTTGAACAAGCAGTGGTTGGGCAGTCAGAGCATCTCCTGCATGTAATATGTCCTGTCATCGCTGCCATGTGCTGGGCTGGACTCTGTTCCCTGTTTATGGTGTGTTCGCCATGGCTTCTGAGAAACCTTAGTGGGCGCAGGATATGGCTGTCCTGGTTTTTAGCACACTTCTTTGCATGGATCATATACCCTTAGTCTCTGTTGAGTGCTTTGGCTTCCAGTTACATTGCAGGTAGGACTTGGAGGTTCTTTATGAGCCCCTGATTAGTTTGCACAGATATACCTCCCCTTCTATCATCACAGCTCTGCTCTACAGCTCTCAGTGTAAGAGCTTGAGAGAAGGGGCTGTACCTTCTCTGTTCTGCGTGGTACTGAGCGCACCCTCTGGACCACGGAAAAGCATGTAAAGGGCAGGTTTTAAATTGATGACTGCTCCCCAGAGCTGGCTTCTTTTCAGGATGAATCAGGCTGTAGCGCATTTTATGGGATTTATGTATTTGTGTTTTGTTTTCCCTTATTTTAAAAAACATGCACACACACAAAATAAAAAGCAAAAGAAAGGGAGGCTTGCAAAAAGCACTATTCACAATGTAACAATATAGTGGAGTACAGTTTAATTGAATGTAGTGGGAATGATAAAATTTATTCAAATGAACGAATTTTTCAGTGCAGCTGAGTGTAAAAGGTGCATCCTGATTTCTAGTGAAGATGTATTCAGAGATGAGGGTTTGGTAGGTAAGATGTAACTAGCATATCTTCTGATGAATCCAGCCATTCACAATGTATTTTATTTCTTCTAGCCATAATTTAAACGGGCCCTGAACACAGTGACTGCTTTCTGGTTCAGAGGGCAGCATAGCCATGTTCTATTTTAACATCTGACTTTCTGCAGCCTCAAAGTATGATTCCCTATGCCAAATGAGAGGGGCTTGGGTTGTTTTTCAGGTTTATGCTCAAACCAAATTGTCAGTTTGAAGTTAAAACCATTTTAGCAGTTTGGCTTTGGCCAGAATTCAGGTATGAGTGACGGGACTGCTGAACTCCACCCGCATTGTCCATTAGCTGTAATCAGGCATTTGAGTGCTTACCGTTCAGGATAAATAAATCCCTCGCAGACTTCTCTTGGTGGCGGGGGGAGAGGGATAAGTTGCTGCTTACATTAGGAATGAAGAGAACAAATTGTGCACAGAATTTTAAAAACCATCCAAATAAGATGGAGCAAAGAAATGAATAATAAAGTACAGGCACTGATATTGTGCTTGCTTCTAGGTCCAGTTCAGGGAAGGTCTGTTTAAAATAAGCATCTTTGAGGCAGTGCAGTGAACGTGAAGTAATAATACTGGACTCAAAACCATTTTTAAATGTAGGACTGTTTTCCAGCAGTTTTCTGCTACTCTTGACTCTGTATTATTTAGTTTAAGCAGCAGTCCATTTGTTTCAAGCTATTTTTAACATGTCCGTTGCAGTAGTGTAGACTCTAGGCAGCTTGCAGATAAGATTTGGGGATATTGTGTGGCTGGTCATCTGTGGGCTGGTGGCACTGCTTTTCATTTCCAGTGTACATACTGGGAGGTTAAGTAACTTGCTAACAGTCTCTTGTGTGGTTAGAGACAGGGAAACCAAATCTGCTGGCTCCCAGCTCTTTGTTTTAATTATGTGTTTGCCCAAGTTTATTCAATGTATCCTCTTCCACCAGCCCTTAAAGTCAAAAAAAGTTCTAGTTAGGAAGACTACAGAAAGAGAATTGTTATTCTGTATGAGTTGAGTGTCCAGTGTTGTCTGCTGCACTGGTGAACATCAAGTAAGAGAATGAGATGCTGTCAGTCTCTGTAAATGGACTTTCATGGATTAACTTAGGGAGACACATATTGTTTGTCTGTGTCCATTAATCTTTGGCTTCTTCCCTGCAGCATTTGGGGTTTGTATTAATTGTATCTGTGTTGTATCTGTGGATGTTCTGGTAAACCTAAGTAAATTTTTAACCTTTTGTTAAAATACAATGTTACAATTTCACTGGCTGCTACCTAGAGCATCCTGTATTTTCACAGGGTAGTTGTTTTTCACTTGCTTACTTTGAATCTAATTGAATATCTCCTTGCTGATGGATTGGGAGAGTGTGTGAGTAAGTCCAGACAGATTACATGTCTTTACTGTGCCTTGTTTTACGTAGCACATGATCCATTTTACCGGGTGCTAAGCAAGCTCATTTAGTGTCATTCAAAATGATTTCACAGTAGCCTCCTGTTTCTCCTTTAAACAGAGACTTGTTGTCTATGGGCAGAGTACGTCCTGTTGTGAGAGTAGCCGGATGTTCACATCTCAGAAATTTTTCTCATCTGTAAGGTTTTTAGCAGAGCTGACCAAAAAAAGCAGGAAAAAAAGGGTGTTTGGCTTTAAATTTTACCCTGAACAGCTTAACAGGGATTGAAGAGTCTATGCAATGACAGTATGTAATGAATGCACTAGGAAATGGTGATTTTGTATTTCTAATCATCGTAAATCAGTGTAATGTATTAATTCTTGGATAGTTGCCTCCTGAAGACTCGCGTTCTGGATTTCCTGAGCTAATTTCTGGCCATGGGTTGTGAATAGGCCACAGGATTTTTGACAGTTGTTGGCTTTTTAGAGAAATTATAGTGAATATAAAGTCTAATGTACGAGCGTCCTCCTCGTGGTCTTTCCATAAGCCTTGCCCACACTGACGCTTCTCTGTTTCTAGAAAAAGGGCTGCTAGGTGAGGTCTGAGACCTTTGGAAAGGGCAGCATGCCTGGGAACCTCACAGGGGTGTGGGTGCCAGAACTAGGGAGGGTCAGTCTGCAGACCTGTGTTTGTACTTTCGTTCCTCAGTTCAAAGTACGTTGTTTAATTGAATGACCAGAAGTGAGAATCCTGCCTATCTGTTGGTGGTAATCTTTATCTTTATTTTGTGTTTCCAACCTCTAGCAGATAGATGGTGAGGCCTTCCTGCTCCTGAACCAGAACGACATAGTTAAAATACTCAGCATCAAGCTGGGTCCTGCCCTGAAGATCTACAACGCCATTCTCATGTTCAAATCTGCAGAAGACAACTGAGAAGAGCCCTTCGGCAGAGCCCACGAGGAATTGAAAGGGAATGGATCTTCAACTGAGAGCATGACAACATGCCAAACGGGCAGATTAGGACTCAGATGTATTTTAAGTAGAACTTATTAAAAATATTTTGAGGACATAAAAATCCTGCCACAGTCTGGAATATGGGGCAGCTTCACTTCCAAGAAGAGGATATTATTATATTTTGTAATTGAATTTGGTTTTGATATATCAATCTCTTTTTGAGATCTAGAAGAAACCTCCAGTTATAAGGGGATTCCAGGGTAACGTTGGTGGAGCTGCAATAGCAAGAAGAAAGCTATGAGTAACATGACTGCTGTGTCCAATGATAGTGCCTGAAAGAGAGACTTGAGTTATCACCAGCATGTTTAATATATTCTGTACATATAAAAACTCTGAGAAAAGAGAATAAGAAAATAGGAAAAAGATGCACTTCACAGCAACTCACCTCTATCCTTCAATGCCGTGACTCAAGAGCTGACCTTTTGAGGACTGATTTTTAAATTCCAGTTTCTCCTACTGATCCTAGTTGTTCTAATACCCCTGGCTACTTGGGCTGCTTACACTGCAGCAGAAAGGTAGTGTGAGCAAAGGGTTTCCATCAGTGATGGCTTGCATTGTTGCTGGTAGCAAGCAAAATACTCTCATTCGTGTCACCAGAGAGCGGGAAGCAAGCCCTCTGTAGATAGCCTGTGGGTAGGCAAAGATCTCTCATAAAGTTATCTCCTACAGGAAACAAAGATAAATATTTTAGCTGTAATTCTCCCATCAGTGCTTTTGTGCAACTGCTGTCTAGACTGGGAACATCTTAGGGCAAAATGGCACAATCAGGAGCACTTGGGAATTTGATGGGTTCATTCTTGTCCTCTCCACTGTCAGCCAAATGCTAGGAATATGAGTTGAGAAACACAGCAGTGGCCAGCATACGCGTACAGATGCAAACAGATTTCCTAGAAACAATTTGCTTTTATTTTTGAACAATCAAAACTCATGAATGCTTAGTGCTTTAGCCTTTTCAGCCTCCCGGTGGACTTTGGTCTGTTCTACCGAAGAGTTGGTGTGCTATAGCAGCAGGGCACCGACTCGCCTGCCTCTCTAGTGGCAAGGCAGGCAGAGCACATAGGGGAATTTGACCAGAGGGGAACTCGTGTTTAAACAGACAGCAAAATGAGACACAAATTGCTTCTTGAAAGAGAGAGCTAATCTACGTGGGGGAGGAAGCAAAGCTTGTGGCTGTGTTCCTGCGCATGCAGTCTGTGCTCTCCTGGCATGAGGGGAGCACGAGTATTTCCTGCTCTGCTCAAAGTCAGAGCATAGTTTTATGAGCGTGAGCCGGGGACTGCGATATCCTGGCTGGGGGATTTCCACACCGTTACTTCCAGAGACGTCCTCTTACAATGGAAGCCCTGGGAGAAGCAGTGAGCTGTGCTAGGGCTCTGCTCAGGGTTACAGTTTGTGCCTGGCAGCGTGCTAGCTCTTGACTCTCTTCTGGCCGCTCTCCCCGATAGATATTTGGCTGTTCTGGAGTTCAGCTAGAACCATCTTAGCTAGGGAAGCCTTTTCACCCCTTGATTCAGAGCTGGCAGGCTGAATCCTGTGTGCGTGAACCCTTCCGAGCGCTGTAAGGGTGTTCACGCGATGTTGCCGAAGGCAGGCGTGCTCTCAGCCTCTGCCCAGGGTTGCATGAATTTCTCAGGGCACTACATGAGGAGATGGATCCATCTGTAGGCACCTCAAACTCCCGCCTGTCACCAGTGTTGTTGCCATAGTCCCAGCCCTGCTGCTTCTCCGAGAGCCGTTGAGAACAGATTGAACACGCTGTCCATGCCCGTGTGGTGACGCAAGGAACGCACTTGGTCTTCCTTCCCTAATCACTCCATGTCCTTTGTCCAACCTTCCAGCTGCTGAGAAGGTCCTTGTGACTTGCCTAAAGTAGTAAGTTCCTTAAAATTGTAAATAGAGCAGAATCCACGCCACTGAAGCCATTTGGTCCTGGATTAATATATAGAGCAATTTGTCCCCATACTTTCTATTTTTATATAAGATGTTAAGGAGTTTAAGCCTTCCACAGAGAAGACAGGGTTGGTGGGATATTTAATAGCTGAAACATTAAGTATCAGCCAGGCAACTGCAGGAGAGTAATTTAATGCAGTGTTAAAGACTAGACAAGATATGAATTTCATTTATTAAAATACATATTTAGTATGATAACCAGGATATTCACCAAAGAGTCACATTCCTTTATCCCACCCTGCGCATCCAGCGTCAGTGTAAAGACTTGAATTGTAAGTGGCACGTCCTGGACTCTGACACAACTCGCCTTCTAGGCAAAGCAAAATTGTTTCCTGACAACTGGAGCAGAGGATCTGTAGCTGGACTGTGTTGTTCCTGGCTCTTCACTGACTCGCTAAATGACCCTGAGCCCTTCTGTGCTCCAGTTTCCCCCTCTGTGACACCCAGCCGGGTGGGGTGAGTGCAATTTCACCTTGCTCTTGCTTCTAACAAGCAGGTCCTGCCAGATTTTCTGTTTTACCTCCTTCCTTTGGGAAACTGAGTTGGGGGACAGATTGCCTCCAGCAATAAAACAAAATATAATAATTATTTCATCTCTTTTACTATACCTAGATAGAGGATGAAGAGAATTGGTGAAACAAGCAACGAGATTCTAGTCACTGAAATTATTCAAACAGAAGAGAAATCTTTAATCCTAGAGGCTTCCAAGCCAGCTGGATCAAAGATGAAAATGTGTGCTTGGAGTTTGTTCAGTGACGGCAAGAGTAGTGCTTTCAGCAGGGAGGAAGGAGGAACCCTTTTAGGGATAGAAGAAGGAGGAATGTGCTTCTTGTGCCTTTTTTTGTAATCCAGTAATTGTCTTTGCAGAGCAAGCAAGAATGTGCACATATCTATTACTGACTCCTTTTCCAAATATAGCTATATTCTAAGAAAATCAAGCAACTGCACAATAACGCCAGGGCAGAAAGATTTCCAGTGTCTTCACTGGACCCGTTTAAAATTCCCTAATATTTATGAGACAGAAAAACAACCAAACCAGCTCATCTTTTAGCCCCATAACTTAGGAATTCATTGGTTGCTGATGCCGTTTCGCTTGCGTCGGGGAGCGCCGCTTTCACGTGTGGCTCGGTGACTTGTTTCTGCTGCCCGACTCTGCCTGTACAAACTCAGCTCTGCCTTTTCCCAGTCCTGATCGAGGCCTTTGTCAAGGCGAGGGCTCCGCAGATGCCTTTGACTCTAATGCCTTGCCTTCTTGTCTAATTTGAAACATGCACTTTGAAACACAAAGCCAAAAGTTGTAGCTCTGTGGTGAACAAAGCTGAAACTGGTTAATGCCACCTGGTTTTGGGAGGCTTTCATTGTCTGCTACATGTCAGCAGAAACCAGCTGAACCCAGAAGTCAGTTAGAAATGTGAATATGTTACTTAGAAGCAACACGGAGCTGTGACAACTTCCTGTGGGCCAGCAGTGCAGTCGGGAAGTTTCAGTTCTCAATTAAAATGGATCTTATTCCTGGATATGATTCCTGTATCCCTATTTTTGAAATCCAGAACGATCAATTTTTTCCCTTTTTCTCCTCGGTAGAGGGTCTTGTTGAAATTTTTCTGTGCCATCGCCAACGATCATCCTTGTAATCCAGTAGCAGCAAATTTCTGCTCTGGGTAATGAATCCCATTAAAGTTGGACATAAGTGTTTGGCAACACTGATAGCAAAACTCTACAACCAAAGGGGAAAAAAAAACCAAAAACATTCAGCCCAGGGGATAAGCTAGTTCAGCTGTAGAAGATTTCCTGCCTGCTACTTTCATGCCCTGCTTAGGGACTTATACCACAGAAAGCTTTAAAGTTTTTGACATCCCCTCCATCATGTGATGAGCTGGCTTATTTTTTAAATTCCTATTACTTGAACTGGAAACACGTGCAGGGGAGGGGAGCGTGCGCCCGTTGTCTCAGTTCAGCCTCTGAAATGTTTGCCTGTTTTAAACCAAACAAATACTTGAGCTTTCTGACACTAGCCATGACGTTGCACTCCACCAATGCTTTCTTCTGGAAATGTGAATAAAATTAATATAAGTTGAAACCTGACTCGATCTTTCCGTGTTTGGGTCTGACCCCAGCACGTGCTCGCAGGGAAGCTGGGCTGGCTCGCTGCCCTGAAGGGCTGTCACCGGGGTGGGTCGGTCATCGAGGAGGTTTGTCCCCTTGTTGTCCTACCCTTAAACCTGGCAGTCAAAATGCAGGCAGTGTTTTCGTCTTTTATCTCTTTCGTCAGGCAGAGCAAAGCTGTATAGTTGAGCTCTCCTTGATTTGTACACTGGAGAGCATCAGTCTTGGCCAGCTTCGCCCACTGAGGCTGTGCCTAATCCCGCAATGCCTTCCTGTCCCCTACTGCTGACAGAATATTTTAATCCCTCACTTTCCCTATTGCAGACCATCCCAGGACTCTGCCATCTTCCTAAAGCAGCTTCCAACTTTGCATGTTTAACTAAAACTAGCAAGAACTTGTTATTACTATGAATCAATGTTAAAACTCTGCCTTTTGGGGTTTTGTGTCTGTTTTACCTTCCTTTTAATGCCCTATGGGGCTTCTTCACTGTGTCCCCCATAACGATTTTAATTAACTCACCTGGGCATTTGTTTCTGCTTTAATTGTAATTAGCTGATAAAATGCAAAACACTGTGCAATATGCCATCAGTTGGTTTTCCCCCAAAATCAGGTGGCAGAGACTTCTTCCTGACCTTCACAGAGCTGTTTCTGGTAGAGCCCAGAGCCTGAAGCCGCACCTGCAGCGCGTTGCCGAGCCAAGGGCAGGAGGGGACCAGGGCACAGATTTGCTTCGGCGGCTGAGATTAGCAGACCTTTCAAAACTAAAAATATTGGAGAGTTGGCGCCCAGCCATAATTTCTAAACTATCCCATCATCAGGGTAAACATTTGCTCTCATTGGTTTCTCCCTCCAAGGTTTTTTTGCTTCTATTTAAACCCTGGCTTGTTTGCTTTTGTTACCGTGATTGGATTCCCAGTCTGGATAGCTGGGGTGCTTGTTGCACACTCGGTAACATCAAATTTTGCTTTTACTTGCTCTGTTAGTTCCCTTGGGGTTCTACTGGGATCCATGCTCGTCTGTGTCGTTGCACTCGTGATACGTGAATTTCTCTGCGGAAGGGATTTTTTTTTAACTAAGGTTTTGACGGAGAAGTCTTAGAGCAGGGTGCATTAATCACCCAAATGGCTGATTATATTTGCAGATTATTCTGCTCAGGCAGACATGGAGTTTTTTGTCCCAAGTCATATTTCTCCTTGGGCAGGAAGAACCTGTAGTTTATTTTTTGCCTGCTTGAATGCTCGAGTTGTTCTGTGGTCAGCCCTGAAGGTGCTCCTTGGGACTGGTGTTTCCCTCATGCTGAAGCCCTTGCACGATTCCCTGGTGGGGTTTGCACACCCACTCAAAGGGTTGGAGGGGTCTCTTTGATTCGGGGTGAAGACAGAGTATGGTGGAAGGGATGTGCCACCCGCATCGCTTCTTTACATCATCCTTCAGCCGTACATCTCTCCCCTTGCGAGCCTGGTTGCAGCCCTTCAGAGCAGCTCAAGCCACCAGAGCAAAACTCCTTAAACTCTGCCTGTCCTAAATGCTCATCAAACCCTCGTAATTACACTGAGCTTTGGCAGCTGTGACTCAAGGGTTGCATTTGCACACACTCCATTGAAGCACTCCCTTAGCCTGCACCTCCAGAAGAGACCTCCTTCTCCTCCTCCTCTTCCTCTCCAGCAGCTCTGCCCCGTGGAGGACGGTGATACCCAGCTCTGCCGTGAGGTACGTGCACAAACCTTCACTTGTTGCCTTTCTTCGCTGAAAGCGTGCCGTTTTCCCATCAGGGAAGGTCTGACCCGCAGCGCGCACGGGAGATTGTGCGATTTTATCGCTTGCACAGAGCATTGAGCTCCCCTTTGAGCAGCTCCTTCGTTCTTGTTAACGCTGGTGTGAAAATTGGCCGAAGGGGCAAAGGTGGCTGATGTGGGTAGAGCCAGCAACCGGGGAAAAGGATCATCCTACTCACCTCTGCCCCATGCAGCACATCTCCTGCACGATAAAACAAGCGACCGCCTGTCCTCTCCTCCTCTCTCCTCCCTTGGAGGATTCAGCAGAGCAGCAGCACCGTGTCTGTGCCCCCGTGCCGGCATCCTTTACAGCCGGGGATGCTGCAGCCTTGCGGAGAGCTGGGGGGATGAGAGGCTGTTGGCCTTGGCTGCGTGGTTCTGGAGTTTAAGAACTGGTACTTGCTGGGCTGAGCTCTGCTCCCGTCATCATTAAGTGAGAGGGTGCGGCACAGAGGGGCTGCGTTGGGCACGACGGCGGCAGTGGATCAGGGTTTTGTGGTTGGGGTGGTGTGAGCTGGTTGCTTTCAAAGGTGAATAACGCTAAGTTTGAGAGAAAAGCTTGTGCGGGAGTTGTGGTGTTCCTTTGAAAGGTTGTCTGTAGCCTCTGTTCCCTTCACGTATAACATGCCCAGGGGAGATTTTGGGGGCTGCGGCGGGGTTGCTCTGGTAAAGGAGGCATCCGCATGCCCCCAAGGTTCACCCATGGGAGGGAGCAGCCCGGGGGCTGCTGCAAAGGTTGCTCTGCTGAGCATCTCGTTACATGAAAAAGAAGCCAAGCCCATTCGCCTTTTAAGTGCTTTTAAACACTGATTTTCATTGTGCTTTTGCAGCGGGGTTGAGGTGTTAATCAGCATTTTATCAGGGCTCAGTTAGCCTGCTATTACCAGTGGGTGTAAAGGAGGTGTGTACTGAGCACCAGCTCCAGCTCTTACCTCCTCATACCTGCTTACAGGGCTGGCCGCCTCCTGCGCGTCCCCGGCAGGGTCTCTGCCTTGGTTTCCTACACACACACATCTCATCTGGCCACTTAAAACTCTCAAGCCCAGCAGCTTTCCCAGGAGCTGGAACTGTAAAGACAAACATCGCTGCACTACCCTGACAGCCCAGCCCCAGCGGGGAAGAAGGATGCGGGGATGGAGGGGGGAACCTGCCCTCTCCGTCCGGCACGTCTGAAGCTGACGGACAAATTCCAGCTTCAGGAGAAAGAAAGAATGGTGGCACAAAGGAAAAATGTGGTGGTTGGAGGGGTTCAGCGACAAGGCTGGCTGTGCTCTGCCTGGAGGGGGGCTTTAACTGTGTTCACTGCACCCCAGCCATGAGCAGAAGTGCCAGTCCTTTCCCCAAATAATGCACTTGCTCCACTATTTATTGGCTTTGCGTGTCACTTTCCCTGATGTTTTCTTACATCCTTGCCACCAAGTACAGCCTCAGCTTATTAATTGCCCCACGACACTTTCTCCTCTCTCCATTATTCACCATCCAGACACTGTTAATGTAAGCAAGGGGGTTTTTTTTTATTCCCTTTTGGAGAGGGATACATTTGCTGCTGGAATGTTTCCAGCCGTTTCTCCAAGAAACGCGCTGAAGACTTGTGCGAGCAGGATATCCGTGCCACGGCCCCGAGAGGTGCCGGTGTGGGGGCTCTGGCATCCCACCGGCAAACCCCTTCCCCACCAGGCTGACCAGCTCCCATCTCGGAGCGCAGCACCGGTGCCTTCGATCGTGTGGGTGTTGCATTTGCAATAAGGTTTGTCCTCAAACACAGGGTTATGTTTTCACCAGGGTCAACCTGATAACCCCATACGTCCTTGGTGATGGGTCCTTTGGGCCAGAAAGTGGCTTTTTGCAGCAATACTGATTTAAGAAGCTTTTCCACCTGCAGAGCCTTGCCTGGGTTCCCTTTCAGTTCTGTGCTTGAGTTGTCTCAAATTACCCAAGTGATTAAAAAAAAAAAACCATAAAAGGTTGTTCCAAACTTGGATGGTTTCCATGGTTGGGGTCGTGGCTGTGCTGGGAGCCGGCGGCTCTGTGGGCTGGGGTTGCCAAATGTCTCCGCTTCATGCACCATCCTAAAACTCGAATAAAGCTTTTCCGCTCTGAGCTCGGGTACCCAGGGCACACGGCTCTGGGTTTTGTTATCCCTGGCAGAAACGAAGCGCAGGGAAGCTGTGGTATGTCTCTGCATTACGAAGTGGGACCACACAACTATTCAATGAGTCTCTCTAGGTAGTTTTCGCACTGTCTTGAACTCATCTTTCTTATGGATGGAATTGAAAAAGGCCAGAGAAGAGGCTCGAATATACATTTCCCTTTTCCCAAGCATGTCTCTGTTGCTGGTCAATGGCTGGGGAAGGTCTTGCTCCTTGGATTCAGTGACAAACTTTTCAAGCATTGTCGTTTCAGAAGAAACACAACAGTTGAAACGTTGATTATTTTTTTCCCCATGAAATGGACTTTTTTTTACCTCCTCGTGCTGTGCCAGAGCCCATTTGCTGAAAGAATTAGCCTAATTAGTCTTCAGAGCTCAGTAGCACCTTGTCCATTTTTCTCCCGGGGTGGTTTTTCCTCTCTCTGGTCTCCCTCCCCTGCCTGCGGGATTTCCCTGCCTGCTCAGCTCTGCTGCCCTGTGAAGCTGCTTGCCCATCAATCAGTTCTTCATGCAATCAGTTAATTCTGCCTCTCTCCCACATTCAATTATCTTCCCATTCGTGAATGCTGCACGCACATGCGTGAACCCACAGGCTTCCCCTTCTCTTTACCCCCATCCCTCCTTTTCCCTGCCTTCCCAGCAACACCCGCTCTCCCAAATGTCTGCCCTGACCCTGCATCCCTCCTGGAGGTGGTCGATTGGGCAGCAAAGGACGGGGCGTCCTTGGGGCATTGCAGGGTGAAGCAGACCTACGGCTTTCCCACCACCTCCTCCAAATCCTGTAACAAAACAGCCTGAGGATGCTGTCGGGCAGCAGCAATGCAGCCTCCCCTGCTCCCACCGAGACGGGCTGCAGAACCTTCCCATAGCCAGAAAGCCCAGAATAAACAGGATCAAGCGGCACCGAGTTCATCCAGCCTGAGTGCGACCAGGCTACAGGCAGGAGCACCATCTCTCTACCCACCACCGCAGCAAGAGCCAGGATGGGGTGACCCAGAACGAGTGGGAATCCCACGGCGCTCAAATGAGAAAGACTCCTCTGTCGACGCAGGATGCTGTCGGGATCTCTGTGCTCCTGTGACGCTCGCCGGTTAGAGATTGCAGGCTGGGCTGGAGGGATAAGCGAGCATCGGAGATGTAGTGGGTGTGAGTGGGAGAGCGATGCTGATGGCTGCAGCGCGGACTGCGTTGCTCATCTCGTTGCAGCATCCTCGCAGCGAGCCTCCGGTGAAGGCAGCTCTGGGAATGCTTTCCCAAGGGATGGAGAGGGCCCTTTCCCACCCTCCTCTCCATAAATCAGCCAAGAGGGTTTCCATGTGTTCCTTGCCACTTTCTCCGCTTCCCCATGATTTTGCAAAACTCTGTGGTGAGCAAACCATTTGGAAGGAAACTGCCCTAAACAACTCATGAACCAGGCAGTAGATAAAGGAGTCATGTACATTTCAAATAAATAAAGCATTTTTGGCTTTGGATCCAAACATAGTTGTGTTAAATGTTATCAATTTCAGAGTGAGTAATTTTTTTCTATACCCAGGCGGTTTTTCTTATAAAATGTGCATGAGGACTTGAAGTAAGCAGGGCAGGAAGCAGACTCTGGGTTTTTTTTTTTACCATTGCACAGTTATCCCCACAACAGAGCTGCCGAAGCTTTTCTCTTGCCCTAAAGCCAGTGCTTGTTTACATCTATTTACAATCAAATTACATTAAACACCCAGAGCGATGCAGCGGATAGCATTCTTGCATGTTGCCAGCATATTTCCAGCTGGATGTTGCAAATAACTCTACATCTACTACAAATGGAAGACATTTATAAACTCGGATCAGAGCTTCTGATCATGGAGCCAATGAGCCGCCTTCTTCCAGGTGGGATAAAAATACAGAGAATTGCCTTATAACTGCAAAGAAAAGGGCTGGAAATGAGCGCAGAAGGTAACAAAATTAACCCTGTCCACTTGTAGCCACAAAGAGCTTGTGGTGGTAACCAGGAGGAGCATAACGTGCTAATACCTCCAAACAAACAATATCCACCCCAGCTGGAGACTCTTGGCATGGCAGAAGAAGTCAACAGCGAGCCTTGGCTCTCATTCCAGGCGTTGTATTTAACTAACGCCCAAGCGATCGGGGTATCGCAGCCTTTATGGTGAGGTGATGGGGCTTCTGGTGGACGCTGCTGCCCACCTCCTCCCTAGGAGCTTTCTGTCACCCAGGTGAGATGGATGTGATGTTTCTGCATGAGCTTCATCAATGGGAAGAGCTGGGAATACGTGTTTAAGTCCTTCTGGATGGTGGAAACCGGGTAACAGCATCTTTGGAAAGGAATATGATGGAGTAAAGTGAATTCTTGGAGCACTGTTTGATCTTCCAGTGTCTTCAGCCAGAGCAGTAGCAACTGCATCCCTTTAAGAAGACACGTCTGGTTAAGATCATCTACTGCTTCCTCTGAAACAAGATTTAAAATAGGAGACCTCCCCTTCAAAGAGGCGGCTTTGTTTAGCAGTAAAATTGATTAATTACTGGAAGGGATAAAGAAAACAAAGTCTTCTGTTGATCCCACAGGGCAAGACCTGCTATGGCAGAGAGACTCTGAAAATAACAGACGGTTTTACCCTCCGTTACCCTCTTCACACTCTTCTTCTCTCAGGCAGACTTCAAAAAGCTTTGGACCATGAGGGACCATCGTGTGTTGCTCTTGCCTGGTTTCAAGGGAGAGCATCATTCAGACGGGCGTAGACCCGTCTGCCGGTAGCTACAACACAGAGCATCAACTGCTCGGCTCAAGGGCAAGTGAGGACAAAAGCTCCAGCCTGAGCCCGTCTCTGCTGCACGCGAGCGCTGCTTTCATCCCTTCTCCCTGGCACGCGAAGGGGAGAGGGAAGTAAGATAGGACAGGGTTTGTGTGATCTGGTGTGGTCCAGAGATACGCAGGGCCTTGTCAAAAGTATGATTCGTTTCAACGGGCATCAGCTGAACATCTTGTCTGAGGCATCTCGGCTCCTGTGCTGGTCCAGGGAGAAGAAGCCAGGATCTGCAGAAAGGAATGAATCCCCCTTCTCTTACACAGCTGTTTTGGGATCGGATGTGTGGAAACACTGACTTTCCCCCCTTAACTCTTGGGAGAGCCCAGAGGACAGCTGATTTTCAGGTGACTGAGGTCAGACGGGGTGAATCCCCGCAGGCGAGATGTACAGGATGCTTTCAGTAGTATTTATTGCATGTGTTATTATAACACGGCAAGATTTTTCTCCTCTCTTCTCTTTCCCTATGCCTGCCTTTGCAGGCTCTGAGTGTGATTAACCTAGAAAAGCTCCTTGCAGTGTTCAGCAAGGGCTGGTTAACTTTAGGAAACCATCGGCTGGGAAATATCCCTGGCTGGAGGGGGTGGTGATGTGGGCGCATAGCTCGGGTAGTCCCGGAGGTGAGGTGTGTTGGAGCTCTTTCCTTGCAGGGCAGGAGGGTCAACTAATTCAGTGCTGCTCAGGCAGCTCCGTGTAAATCCATAGATGGGAAAAATCAATAGTTGCACGTGAGATCATGAAATAGTCCCAAAAGAATGAAAAAACCCCACCCTGATACTCCTATGGGAGCTTGGCTTCAGCAGGACTCATAAAATCACCACTTGAGCCCTTGGCAGAGTGTTAATTATTTTCCTGCCTATTAGAGCCACATGTGTAATTGTTCCAGCGCCCGTTAGCAGGGTTAGCGAATTACTCTCCCAGATGGCACCTCCGTTTTTTTCCCTGGTTTTCAGCTAGACACAGTCGCTTGGAGACCAGATCCAAGTCTTCTGCTTAACATGGTGTCAAAAATCATTGCTGATCAGATGATCCCTTTCCCCTGGATCACTGAGAGGGAGCCCATTTTGTCATGCTGGGAGACCGAAAGGGCTTGCAGTGTTGCCTTGGGAGAACTGCAGTGTTTGTGAGCCGATTTGTTTCCCTTTTCTCCAGAAAATCATCCCAAATTTCATATAATTTCTAGGAAGATTAAGCAGCACATAGAGGAAAAAACAGCACTCCGACAGCTGAGTTCCCTGTCGATACTGGATTGTTTCCTCCCAGGAACTGCTTCTCTCTGGGCAAGAGCTGAGACCAGGCCTGTTCTTCAGTTGCTGTTTAATTAGTTCCTAAGTTCTTCTAGTGTGAGTGTAGATCTACATAAATTAACAATAATAATGTCTATAAGCACCTTTGTGAGGAACGGAGCTTTGTAAGGTCGCTGCCTCATGGCACAGATTCCCCACCTTCCCTTTGGACCTGCGCATCTCTTCTCCTCCCTGTTTCTTGCCTTTTTTTACCCCGTTTTTAGCTCCTCGTTCTTGCTTCTTGCTATCCATGCCTGGGTTGGGATCTCCAGCCAAATGCCCCTTGGCAAGAGGGGTGGGAATAAATGGATTGGGTGGCTCGGACTCCTCGTGGGTGGCTCTGCCACCACCCAGCTCCGCTGAGCCTCCAACACACGCCTGCCTTGAAAAGGAAAGATGCTGCTTTTGTTTTTTGACTGCAGCCCCCAGAGATGCTTTAACAACTGAGCTTGACTCCTTGACAGATTTCAGCTAATAATCACACCCAAATGTGCCTGCAAATATAATCAGTGGTAAACGTGGAGATATAATCATGCTGGGGAAGAGAAGAGGTGCCATTTAGCAGCTCTAGAAAAGCCTGCAAAGAATCAGCTTTCTTCAGACTATTGGTCCTTGGGGAACGATAGCACATGCAATATTCAGTGGGACACGGAAAGCAACACGGAAAGAGCCATAAATATCTCCAGGAGAAATATCGCTGATGGAGATTATGAAGATGAAGAGGATCAGAGGTCTGGAGAGCTTCCTCCGCAAGCCACCACACCTTGAGACCTTCATTGACTCCCCTCCAGCCCATGCTTACAGCGGGAGAAACCCACAGCGTTTATCCACAACACGATGGTGTTTTGGGCACCAGGAGGGTTCCCAAGCCCCGAAATCTTTGCTCTCCCCGGAGCAGGAATGGCTGGAGGGGAGTGGGCGCGTGGGGAAGCCTGTGTGCATTGCCACGCTGCTCGCCGGAGGAGCCCACCGCAGCCCTAATCTCATTACGGTATTTTCCATAACATTGCAACATGGACATAATTATTACAGGATTTTCCATTAGCCAGTTTGTAATTGAAAACTTGCTGGGGGAAACAGTGTCAGGTTCGCTAAATGAAAGTTATCCCTTTTGGTCCCCGCAAAACCCCCAGTTTCTGGTTGTTCCTGCTCACTCCATCCCAGGTCCGTTTGCTGGTGTCTCCTCCCTTGCTTGGCCCTTAGGTGGCCATAAAATGTCTTCATTTCTGAAATCAGCATGGCTTAATCCTCTCCAGAGGGATTATAGCCAGCATTTTTCACGGTTGTCATTGCCTTCATGCTGATGGCTGATCGGCTGTGACCATCTCGGGACTCGTGTTGGGGTGCCAGGCTGCCGCAACCCCCCGGGGTTACGGATATATATAGGCACGTATGGACTGGGATGGGTTATACGAGGTTTGGAGTTTTCTAGGTAAAACTTCTCAGCAAAGCATGGTAACTGGTGGTATTTCACCTCCTGAATTTCTGGCCGTGCATCCAGCCTCTTCACCTCTGCTCTGTGTCGTCCAAGCAGCTGAGTCGTTTCCAGTGAGGCTCTTGGAGAGGAGGGGGAAAACTTGCCCGGTGCCAGGAAACTCCAGCCGAGGGCTTTGAAGCTTGCTGAGGTCCAGCGGCAAGAAGTAAGACCTTGCAATGGAAAGGGCTGGGCTGTTTTAATTGCAAACAGCATTACTGGCTTTGCTTGTAAAATAACTGCACGCGTTGCCTGGCTGCACCACTGCCGCGTCCAAGGCTGTCCCAAGCAAGCAGGAGCTCCTGGCGGCTGCTCCCAGGGTTTAGAAAAGCAGCTTTGGGATGTTTCTCCCCAAGAACGGAAGCACACCACAGAGCAGGGAAAGGCTGAGCCATCCTTTTGCCGGGAGAGCTCACGCCGGGCTCCTTTTGACAAGGCGAGTTGTGCAGCAAACCCTGCCCCAGCAAACGCTCTCTGCCGGGGGAGGCCGGTTGGCTTTGCACGCCTCCTCGTTAGCATGTGGGGTTGATTATGCACAAGGAAGGGCAGGAGGCTGGCAGGGGAGAGAGCGCACGTGTGCATGTGTGTGTGTGTGTGTGTGTGTGTGTGCACGTGCACGGTGCAAACTATTCCGGTTGCCGCAAGTGGTAATGGTTGCCATATGGAGCAACGCGCTGAGGATGCTTGGCTGGCTGGGAGCGGGCAGAGCCCGATTCTCATGACGAGTTTAAGCTGCAAGATGTTATTTGTGGGCACCTTTTCCCCGGAGCACGCCAGCCTGGGATGCCAGCGGAGCAGCCATTTCAGGGATGTTCATACGATGCGTGTGTAGCCGATGTCGTGACATGAAACCGTCCTGATGCCTCTTTTTCTTGCCCCACCTCCCCGTGCGCAGTGTGGGGCAGGGGACACCGGGATGTCTTCTTGTGTTTAGGTTGCCCCTTCGCCCAACGCTTGGCCTTGCAGGAGGCAGGGGGTTGCACTGAATTCCAGATTTCCGCTATTTCTCCAGATACGGGAGTGTGAAATAAATGGGCATCTGCTGGCACATCTCGGCTCTCAGGAGCTTCGAGCCTCTTCAAGCTTCTCCTTGCAAACCCTCTCCTGTGCCACAGCAGGGAAAGCGCTCCGTGATGACCTTGCGTCCCCGTGGGATTTAAGCCATCTCCCCGCTGGGGACCAGGGGAGCCCGGAGACGGGGACAGGAGTTTTGTCCAGCTGAGGGTGGTAAACCCAGGGCTGTGGCCAGCCCTCACTGAAATCACACCCGAGAGGGTCACACATCTCAGCTGTTAACCAGGACAGGAGGGACCTCCAGCACCCCACGGACAAACTGCAGAGCTGGGGGGTTTCGGCTGAGGCTGGAAAGGACGATGCTATGGCCCGACGACACGTGGGGGTTTATTTAACCCCCAGCCAGATGCTGTTGTTCTGTTCATTTCCGAGTGATCTGTGTCAGGGCTGAGCCTTCGAGTGGAAATCTATAAGCTGCCCTGCAAGAAGTGTCTGGAGAGGCACCAGCTCCTGTTGTACAGGGACATCGAGGAGGCTGAGGTTGGCACCAGAGGACAGGCAGAGCAGAGGGAACTCCCTGTAAAGAAGATGAAAAAGAGCAGGGTTCATCCATCACGCTCTTTTTTTTTTCCTTTGTTCTTATTTTTAAGGTGAAAATGCATTTGCTGCAAAAATTCTGGCTAATGTTAATTGCAGTCTTTCGCAAGAAGATAGTCTGGGGTAGCGGTCTTGCTGCTGGAGGATGATTTGCTACTTCAGTGGCCTAAAATGACATATTTCTGGATCATTTATCACCCACGTATCACTGGCAGTGCCTGTGACGGAGTGGGAATGAAGAGGGCTTGGGCAGCAAGGACACGGAGGTACAGCCTGGTCCCATAAGTGCAGACGGCTCGCGGATGCTGCGGAGCATCAGCACAACAAGAGAGGTCCCACCTCCGCGTCTTGCCCCGTTTCCAAAGCTGTAACTACCTCTGCACACCCGCACAGGGCAAGACCTCTGAGATTTGGGTCCAAAAGTGTCCTATTTATCCCCAAGCTCATCGCCTGTCCCCAGAGCCCTCTTGCTCTGGCAGTTTTACGTGGGTAAGCTCCAGCTGTCGGTTCCATTTATCTGGGCTGCGTTAAGTGGCTGGCAGGCCGCGTTATTCTTTAAGTGCATGTAGTTCTTGCAAAATTCATCTTCTTCCTAGTGATGTGCAGCAGTTCCCACCGGCTGGCAGTGGTGAAACTTTGCAGCATCCCAGACAGTGGTTCCCAGCGACCTTCCCCAGCAGCCGGTGGTCAGTGCTGCGGGATGCCGAAACTCCCACGTTACGCTTTTTCCGGGTAAATATGGAAAAACATGATTACAGCTTCACCATTTGGGCTTTTTCTTGTATCCCATCAGCTGTGGATCTGCCTGTTTTTATCTAGACAATAGCATCTTGAAGGTACATACCTGTCGTTAATTAATAGAATTTCAACTGAGGACAAAGTACAGTCCCTCGTTACATCTTGGGGGGGCGGGGGGGGAAATGCAATTAAAGGCTTCTCATTCTGCCAATAATAATTAAACAAGTGCATTTATTAGCCAGGGCAGCTCCATTTCTGCTTAGCATCAGTAGGATCCAGGGTGACTAGAGAGATGACATCAGTGGTAAAGTATCCTGCATCAGGACTTCTGTTCTGGAGTAAAAAACTGAGATGTCCAGAGGATGTGTAGCAGGCTGGGGGGAGGGAATGGAAACTGGGATTTTTATATCCCAGGACCCGTAGGGCATCAGCAAAGCGGAGCTGGGACCTGTGCTGGGTACTGCCTGGGAGCCACAGCTAAAACCGCACCGCTGCCAGCTTCCAGTGCTCAGAAATGGGGATCCCCAGCCCCCAACTCATTGCTCCGCATCCCCTCTGGCTCTGTCCCCAGTTCATCCCGCTGCCACTTCCAGTGCTCGGCATCCAGCCCCGCTCACAGCCTGGCCAGCACCCTCCTCAGCACCAGCCCGGGGAGGGGGAGATGCCTCCAGCTTTCCTGCAAGGCAGGAGAAGACATCAAAGGCACCGAACCCCTGACTTTGTCCGTGTCCGTGCCTCGGCCCCTCTCCCTCCCCTCCCCAGTTTGCATCATGGAAAATAATGTCCGTGGGCCTCCAGCCCAGGCCGCTGGCTCGGCTCCACGGAGCCGCTCGGCTCCCTCGTGCCCGGGGCTGGCTGAGATGCGAATGCAAGTTCCTCCTCTGTCCGGGGAGGGGGCATTTTTTCTCCTCCCTCCCCTGATGCTGCATCTCTTCCCCTCTCCTGGAATAATTATAGCTGCTCGGGAAACACTGAGGAAAGCCAGCAAAAGAAACGGCTGTGTTTTCCTCCTTCCTTCCTTATCCGCCAGCCAGAACCAATTAAACCTGCAGAAGCTCAGCTCTTCCCTGCTTCCCTTTTAATTTCAGACCCCCTGGTAAGAGGAGACATGATAAAATGCAAGATTAAATGCCTAATACGTAGGATTTGGGATTACCGAGGCCAGGCTGGACAGTTGGAGGTAGAAGGATGTGTCTGGTGAAAGGGAGGTTTGAACTGGCGATGCTTCCCCGCGTCTTCTCTCCCGTCCGCGGCATCGAAAGGGCAGGGCAAGTGTGAAACCCCTGCACAGATCCAGCCCGGAGGCGTTCCGAAATGAAAGGCTTTGCTTGCCGATGTTCAGGGGTGGCCTTGGGAGGGAGTTTCTGCGTGGGGCTGGGGGGTGAGGTCCGAAATCCCACCCCATGGCAGCAAGGGTGAGGGTCCATGGGGCCAGGTCTCTTGGGTTTGTAGGTAACAGCATCGAATAGCCCCTATCATAAACAGAACGTACGCCACGTCATGTTGACATCCCCTCCGCTTCTCACTCCCGGCTGGAGGGTTGCAGGCTTTGATGGCTGGAAAGATGCTGCTGATTTATTCATGGCCACTTCCCACCCATTAGCGGTTAATAGCTCTCATTGCTCTCCTCTGCCCGTGGAGCCCACTCCTGCCCCTGCCCGGCCTTTGCTGGGAAGGTCAAGCACGGTGAGAGGCGGGAGCCCAAGTAATTTCCTGGAAATAACTGCTGTGCCAGGTTTCCATCCTCAGCGTCCGACCTTTCCAACGGGGAAGGAGAAGGATGCCAGCAAATGTCCCCTCTCTGTTTCTTCTTCCTCTTGATCTTCTCACTCAAGAGAAGAAATTGCGAAGACGAACTTGTGGAGAGCTGGTCTGCCTTCCTCCCAGCTGCTCGCCGGCCGCGCCATATGGCAAGCAAGCTCTGCTCTGGCGTGCTTTGGGTGGAAATGTGCCCTTTGGGTGAATCCCAGCCCTGTGTAAACCCCACGGCCGCTGATCTTAAGGTGAGGCCACAACATCCCGTCTCGCTGAACAGCCAGGGGGGCCCCAGGACCTTCCCGGGGGAGGAAAGATCAAGTGTCTGAAATAAACCTCCACATCTGAGCTGGTCAGAGGGAAATGAGCTCCCGGAAAGATGCTGTCAAGTGCCTGGGTGCTCCTGCCCTTCGGTTCCCTCTTAGCTTCAAACCCATTGCCCTCCTCTGGCCCCACACCTCCACCCCACATCTGTTTATTTTTACCACCATCACATTTAAACGCAACCAGGAAGCAGCTCCAGCCCCGCTGCCGGACTGGTGTCCCTGGGGACCGGGACAGGAAGGATTTGGGGGGCCATACTGGGGTTCTGGTGCTATAGGGCTGAAATCCCCTGCTGAGACCCTCGGGGCGGGGGGGGTGCTGTCCCGCCGGGAGCGTCGCAGCGAGATGTGTGGGACCGTTGCTCATCCTCCCAAGCCCTAGAAAGTGAGAGATGCTCTTTGTGCGCGGCGGCTCTGTGCCTGCGCAGTGATGGGGGGGGCGGATCCGAATCTGTCGAGGAAAGGGCTGCAGAGGATGAGCTTGTATCCAGGGATGAAGCCGAATATCCCAAACCAAGAAAGCTTTGCGTCTGAGCTTCAGGTTGGGCTTGTCTCCTTTTCCAAGGGATCTTGCCCAAGTCCTCCCCGCTCCCAAGGTCTCCGCTCCCTGTCTGCGCCCTGGGATGTTATTTGAAGACCGGACATGGATAAATGCAATAACGTTCGAGAGATGCTGAGATGCAGCTGATGGGTTGAGGAGCAGATAAATGTGTTAGGGCTGAGACACTGCTCAGGCTCCTCCTGCTCCTACCTGACCTGCGGTAACCAACTTTAATGCACAAGAAAAGGCTGTGGCCATTGCATTGGGTGATTTTTTTATTCTTTTTTTTAAATTACTCGTCCTTTAGAGCTTGATAGCAGAACTGGAGCTTTCTCTGGGGGTGCCTGGGGAGCTGGTGCTCAGACACAGCAAGAGACACCATTTGAACGAGCAAATATTGGTAAGGGCACATCTCTGCTTTGGGGGTATTCGCCGCGTTTGGGAAATGCAGGGCTCGGTTATCTTAATTGCCAATAGGGCCTGTTTAATGTGCTGACCTAAGGTGTGTGCTCAGGTTGCGGAGCGAGGCAGGTGAGGGGACACCTTCCTCTCGTGGCTGCCCAACGCCCGAGCCCTGCGGTTTTCCTTGTGTGGTGGAGTGGAGACGCTCAGCTTTTGCATCAGCGAAACGAATATCGAAGCATTTTGGGAAGGGGGCATTTGGCATAGGACGGCTCCATGTCCTTCTGCGGGGAACAAGGAGAGGGGACATTGCCAGACGCTGTTGGTGTCACCTCTGCCGGAAGGGTCCCTCCGTCAGGCTGCAAGTGGGGGACAGCCCTCTCCCCCTGCCACGCCGGCACTGCAAGCTGCTAATGAAGGCCTGGTGCTAATGAAGGTGCGATTTAATAAGGGAGGGGACAAATGAGGGATGGGAGGTGCAGGGGGGTTGGGGACACAGACCCCAGCCAGGGTCAGCCCCGCGGCAGGGCCGGTCTCCCATCGGGGACTGCGCTGAGAGCCAGGCGTGCGGAGGACGATGCTTTCCCGGTGGGCTGCATCCCTTCGGAGCGCTGATGCCTTAAGGGCTTCTGCGGCTGCAGACGTCATCCCATTGATCACGTTCGTTAGCGGCCGATGCACGTCTCCGTCAATTTGAGTTCTCTTTTGAGCTCATTTGTGAGCTCTACAGCGATGGGTTCAGCAATTCAATTAAACAGGGTCTGAAAACGCATTTCCCTCTGTGTACGCTAAAATTTGGCCCTGATGGTTTCATTGGATTCCCCCGAGATTTCTCCTGTAGGATGAAACATCACGAAGATCCCTCGCCGAACCGCCGGGGTTTTACCGAGCTGCCGTACCTGCGGTGAGAGCCCAACCTGCCCTGAGTCCTGTCCTGTCCTGTCCTGCTCCTGCCCGCTCCGGGAAAGCAAGAGAAGGTTGAAAATACAAATTACCTCCCCCCCAAGAGCCGTGTGGAGCTGGAAATGTTACGGCTCATTTTGAAATGAAAAGGCAATCCCAGAATATTGCATTTCTGTGAAATACCCCATCCCAGCTTTAGCTGGAGCACTTCACTCCAGCTCTTATTTTTGTTACTTCAACATTAGCAAGCACTAGTGCTTAGTAATTTAGAACATAACTCAAATGACAAACCGAAACATTTTGATGCGGGAACCTCTCTGAAATCTGGGGAAGAGCTAGAAGGACAAGCCTTTTGGTGCATTTTGGGATAATCCTTCCTAGACGGTCCCCTCTTCCCATCAGGATTCAGATCTCGATCCCTTGCGTGACCAAGCAAACGAAGTGATGGTCAGATGCAGCTGCTCCAGAGCAAAGAACTCCTCTCCTGAACGCTTCTGGCTGCTTAAAATTAGGGCGCTGACCCCCAGTCCGAGCCATCCACCAAGGTGGTGAGTACGTACACGATGGGAGCGAGCGCCTTCCCTCTAGCTCTCTATTCCGTTCATAACATACAGTATGTATTCTGTTTTAAAGAGACACTGGGTGAGATTAAAACCAGCTTCAATGCAGATTTCCTCCCCCAGCTTGTGCTAACGCTGCGTTGTCAGAGCTGGAAATGCGGCGGCCGAGTGGCTTCTGCCTAGTGCTGGTCCCAGGTCTGCAGCGCCTTGCTCCCCGCTCCTCCTCCTCCTCCTCCTCCTCCTCCTCCTCCTCCTCTCCCCGAGCAGCTGCTGGAGCATCAGGAATGTAAATGCAGCAGGCAATGTTATCTTCCCAAATATTTTCTGTCGAGCGTGGATACGTTTCTGTGGACTTTCGGTTGCATAAAACTTCACAGAGCTGTGTTTTGGCCTGAAGTCATCAGCTTGATGTTCCCTTCAACTGGAAAACCTTTCTTTTTGGTTGTTTGTATGGAAGGAATAATTCTTTACGCAGAGCTCTGCAACCCATGAGCCAGGTCAGGCGAGGAGGAATTGCTTTACGTGGCAGTGGAGGAGAGATCCCGTAAATCAGATCCCACCTCGTCTCCTGTACAAGTACTACAGGGTTAGAGAATAAAATACAACATCAGACAGCACAGTGTGATATGTGCGATACAGGGAAAGTTTGCAAAACAGGATTATGAATCACTGGAAAGAGAAGAGGCATTTAACGTAAAGCTTTGGAAATATATTAAAACTCACTCATTTTGTAAATTTGGTTAACTCGTATTAAGCTGTGAAAACACGCAGGTTTTCTTCTGCATGGAGACAGATGACATTTCCAGAACTCAAGTCTTTAGGCTTTTCCAAGTTCTTATTGAAAAGCCGGAGATAATTACTTTTCCAGGGACATAAAGATAATGACTCCACATTTACAGCACATGATTAATAACAAGTCTGTTTATATTTACAGTCGCTTCACTTACCACTGAAACGGGGCCACCACCAAAGCAGCCTATGGAGCTTTTTATCCCACGGCACTGGGAATCTGGCGCTGTGGTTATTTCCAGGCATGATACCAAAAAAATATCTCTGAAAGGGACTTTGGGAAGATGCTGGCTCATCCTCCTGCTCCTAATGCCTTGCCCAAATCTCCTTCCCAGCCTGCCTTGGCTTCGGTGGATGGGGCGAATGGTTTTTCCCCCCTTCTCTCTGCAGCAATCTCATGAATATCGGGGAAGTTACTACAGCATCTCCCACCGGAGGGAAGTTGGATGGAAGCTGGGTGAAAGCCCTCGTGCCCTACAAGCACTGGCTGCCAGTGGGCCGGGAGGGGATGGTGGTCTGACTCCGCAGCCAGAGATTGCTCCCAGCCCCAAAACGGTCTGCCTCTTCCCAGCGCGGGGAGTGCGTGACCGGGGGCCGAGGACGCGGCGGCGAGCAACGGCCATCGCGAGGCTTTTTTTTAACCTTCGCAGCTGACTTGGTGGTGGGAATACGTCACATCCCCGCTCTGTGCCTCAGTTTCCCCATTACTAGGGGAGAGGGATGTCCGCTTCGTACCTTGTACTTCTTCACAGCAGCAGCTCCGGGGCTGAGCGGAGCTGACCCATCCAGCCCCATCCCATCCCCACGGCTCCAACTGCCCCCTTCCCAGGACAGCATCACCGACCCCAGCCGAAAGCCGAGCAGCCCCTGCAGGTTCCTCAGCCAGAAGGGACCCTGCTAGCAAGAAACCTCACTGCTAAGCCCTGCCTGCTGCCCAAAAATACCTCTCCAGGTGGTGACCCTGCTTTGGCAGGCAGTGTTCCCCTCCCCATCACCTCCAGCCCAAGTTGGCAGCTGCCTCCGCCAGATCAGAGACATCGCGGAGGCTCCTCTCTCCCCTCTCTGCTAATGGGGAAGGCTCCGCGGCCTCGGCGAGCCGGTGCCAAATCCCGCTCCAACAGCTGTATGTTCTCCAGCGTGAGTCATCCCCACCCCGAGCTTTCAGCCTCTCCATAACAACATTCCTTCTCTCTGATCTCAGATCCTGGCTGTGATCGCTCGCTGTCTAGTTCTCCTTCCTCCGTCCACATGGTTCCTCCTGTCCAGGCTCAGTCCCCAGCGAGGCAGCAGAGCACAGAGGAGGCTTTGCCAGGATCGCCAGAGCTAGAAACAAGGTGGATGCAGATCCCATCCCTCCCCCAAAATCAAGAGGAGGTGCTAAATTACCATGAGACTCATTTTTTCTCTCTCTGAAGAGAGACAGTGACGTCGATTCTTTTTCGTATTGTTTTTTGTTGTTCCTCCCCATCCCAGACATGCCTGTAAGCGCAAGCGCTGCCCACCCTCTCCCAGAGCATTGGGGAAAAGTGCTCTGAGCTTTTGGTCCTGCACATCTCCTGCCCTGCCGTGAGCCCTGCTCCAGAGCCTCCTACCTGAGCCCCTTCCTCTCTCTCCCCGCTGTCACTTTTGCCCCCGGCGGGTTCTTTTCTCCTCTTCACCTCTCTGCTCCTCCGGAGAAGATCCCGCTGTCTGCAAGGACACAGGCAACTACAACATCCCCCTCCCGCTCCATGGGCTGGGTACCGCTGGAAGGGTGGCAGAGCCAGGCTGAGCTCTTCTTCCTCTGCAGGAGCTCGTCCCCTGCACGGTCCAGCTTTAACCCCTGAAGAACGGCAGGCAGCTGCCCTCTCCCCTCTGCTGCCTCCAGCATCTTTTATCACATTAATGGTAGACCCACGGGAGACCAACCCACTCAGGGCATCACTGGGAAACCTGCAATTGGAAAACCGCTTTTGAGCAGGCTCCTGTGTAGGGATGGGCAGTGCCTGAGCACGGCGGCCCTCTGCCAGCTCCGTGCTGCCAGATCCCTTCCCTGCCTGCACCGCCGAAAGCGCTGACCCTCGCTCCTAAAGCTGCCGGCGCTGAGCTCTCGCTGCTTCCCCCTCCGGCTCTTTGGCCGGCTCTGCCTGGCACAGCTACAGCCTCTGAATTAGAAATCAAATTTTGCTCAAAAGCATTAATTTCTTCTGGATCGCGGAGTGCCCAGATGGTCTCCAGTGGCAGCGAAGGGAGACCTCGAACGTGTCACTTGAGCAGCGTGAAAAGCCAAAGTCAAATATCATTCCTCCCTGGGCAGTTGTGTTTGTTAGCTTGCCCGGGTGGCCAGGATGAGCGAGGCTTTGCTCCGGCCCAGCGGAGCAGCCGGGACCTTGAACCCGCAGCTATAACCCCTCGCCCTTCCCCAGCGCTCATCGCTCAAGGAGCTCCAAAGTTTCCCAAACGCTGCTTTAATTCAGCCTGGCAGGGGGGCAGGGGAAGATGATCCCGTGCAACGTCTCCACAGCATAACCCAGAAATGAGGATTTTCTTTCTCTCCTCGTCGACTCACTGGATGATGCTTCCCTGCCAGAGACAGGTGAGGAACCCGGCATCCGGCGCTTCATTTCTGAGCTTTATCCCTAAAAACCTTTCCTGGGCAGTGCTCCCTGCCATAGAGCCGGCCGACTGGATTCTGCATCTGCTTACGGACCACGGGGTGCCGGTGGCAAAGTCACGGGGGGAGTTGCCGGGTTGTGTTTTGCGGCTCCCTGGGGAGAGCAGGGGTCCGGTTTGATGCTCTGAGATTTACCACAACTGTGGGGAAGAGGGGGAACGCAAGCCCGGTACATTTTTAATTAAAGGCTGATAAACAGCCTCTCTGCCTGCAAAACATCAGTGGCTCGGGGGTGTAACGAGGCCGAATCTCCTCAGCGCTTAGCAGTGCGCCGTGTTGTAGTGTTGGCGCGTGGTTGTGTTGGTGAAAGCTAGGATCAGTTGTTTCGGTGCATTGCAATGTGCCGCCAGTGGCTACAGCCGTGGGACGCTGCTCGCTGTCCTGCGGGGATGGCGATATGGGGCTGGGGATGCGGGGATGGGGACGCAGCTATGCAGTGCCATGACCCTTGGGGCTGACAGAGAGGTCTGCGTCTGTCTCTTTGGCAAGGTCAGAGGGAGAAAAGCGAAGCGCCGCGCTCGGAGCCAGCTCCTTGCAGAAGCTCTCCGCTTTGTGCCTGCCTGGAGGAGAAGGGGCCTCTGGAACCTGCTTTAAACCCTGTCGG
>JAVKLA010000021.1:5259842-5305909 GCA_034782735.1 Sagittarius serpentarius | reverse complement strand
GACGAGCCCCCCCGCGAAGCACCGCGGTTCTCCCGGGCTCCGCTCTCCGGCAGCAGCAGCGTGGCGCCCCGCAGCCAGGACCGTGGTGGGGGTGGGGGTGGCCACATCGTCATCAACGTGGATGGCGGCTGCCCCGGCACGGAGCCGGCGGCGGTGGAGGAGCTCAGCCCCGATGCGCAGCTCCACGCCCCGGGACACTCCAAGTCCCTGGACCTCGGCCAGCCGAGGGTGCTGCTGGTGGCCCCCATCAAGGACCGTAAGAACCGGAGCTGGCCCCGGCTGGACCAAGTCAGCCTGGTGGGTTACGCCAAACTGGAAAGTACTGGCAAGTCCTCGGACCAGCTGCTGGAGCCCAGCGAGCCCCCGAGCCGGGGCGAGCCCCGACCCAGCTCCTGGGTGGTGGGGATGGAGCGGGGCGTGCGGGTCTGACATCCTCAATGCCCTCGGGGACCGTGACGTCGCAGTCCCTCATCCTGGCCCCCAGCACCCTCCAGCGACCCCAAAACCCCATCTCCAGGAGGCGCTCAGGGGTGGTGTTCTTAGGCAGATGCCCAGAGGGAGGCCCCGACCCGCTGCTCCTGGGGGAGGACTCGCCTGGGGTGGGACGTCCGCTCCTGGCTGCCTCTTGACAGCGTCCCGGTGGACGCCCTTGGCCTTACAAGCCCTCCTCCTGGCGGCTTTTCCAGAGGAGCCCTCGCTTTGAGACCCGACGCAAACCGCGGGATGGGGACGCAGGGCGGGCGAGGCCCCACCGGCCCCCGCAGCACTTTATTTCAGCGGGGTTGGGGTGGGGGGATTTTTTGGGGGGTGGTGTCCCCTTACCCACCGTCAATCCACCGGAAAATTTGCTTGACCGGAGCACATAAGCCCGACGGGGCTATTAAATATTACCTTGATGCCACGCGGTCCTGCCTCGCCTCGTCGTCTTCCCTGCGAGATGCTCGGGGTGGGCAGCCGGTCCCAGAGGGTCTCCGAGGCTGCGCTCCCCCCTCC
This sequence comes from Sagittarius serpentarius, assembly GCA_034782735.1. NCBI lineage: Eukaryota > Metazoa > Chordata > Aves > Accipitriformes > Sagittariidae > Sagittarius > Sagittarius serpentarius. Next base: position 5,304,916 of record JAVKLA010000021.1, on the reverse strand, counting down.
AGACTCAGCTGGAGAGAGTAAGGATGCTTTGTAACTGCTGAACGTTTGCAGAATGCGGTGACGAGCTCAAGGTTTGGGGTTTTTTTTTGCAGAGTAGGGACGTAAAAGGCGCCCAGGAGAGCTGCAGGCAGCAAGCGAGGTGCTGCTGCCCACCCTCCTGCTGCCCAGGCAGCCGCAAAATTAAAACGGAGTCACTGGGGTGCGGCGGTTCCCAAAGCCCGTCGGCGGGTCGGGGTTTATTTGTGCTGTTTTCTGGTGGGGGGAAGGATGCAGGTAGTGGGAGGAGGGATGCGATGGGGCAGAGAGGTCGGGGTGAGTGTTGGTGCTGGTTTTGCCGGGCGCTGTTGGGTGCCGTCGCGTTATTTGGCGCCCTTCGGACGCAGAACAGGAGCTGCATGGGATGAGGCCAGAGAGCCAGCCTTGGCACCGGGGTGGTGCGATCCCCGGAGAGAAGGTAGCACAGAAAACCCTCAAAAAAAAAACCCTGTCATAGCACAGAAGTGCAGTAGGAAAAGGTGGATAAAATGAAAAATGAAGCAGAGAAACGGGATTTGCTGTGCTGGGTGAGGCTGCGCTGCGGGATGCAGCTCGCATCCCAACTCCGGAGACGGCTTCGGGCTCAGCAGCCCGGAGGAGGGAAGCATCGGCTGCCCGTTTTCTTGCGAACAGGCAGTTTTTGCTCCGGCATTTCTTTCCCGATCCTTTCCCAGGGCCTTTGCCATGTTTGCCCCCAGGGAAGGTGTGTGCTGGTCACTGCTTTGGTACTCAGCCCCGATTCCTGTTGATTCCCCCGGCACGTGGCTGCGGTGTCCCTCCGGTGTCCCCCGTGGGTGAAGCCCACCCAGGAGGGCTCGTTGGGATGGGGACAGGGGCGTGAGGAGGTGTCAGGTCCCACCGGCCATGGCACAGCCATGAGGCAGCAGTGATGGGGCCTGGTTAAAATAAACAGGAACTGGAGGAATATCCTTCACCTTTGTATTTTTAAGGCGGAGGCTGGAGTGTCCCAGGTGTGCCACCGGCTCATGCAAACGCCGGGACAAACCCCCGCTGGGGTGTCCTCCCTCAGCCCTGGGAGGCACGGCGCTGGGGTTTAACCTGGTCCTTCTTCCCCAAAAAAGCCCCGTTTTTTAACACCAAGTCCATCTCTGGCTCTGGCAGAGGCCCAGGAGCCGGGGGGTGGTTGGGCACCCGCCGCCGGCGGGCGCCGAGCCTCGGGCGGCTGCCGAGGGCACCGAGGTGGGAGCATCCCCACAGCCCCTCCGTGGCAGGGTACCGCTTGGGCAGAAGCCTGCATCTTCCCAGACCGTCTTTTTGCTCTTTGCCTGTGTCTTTTTCCCCCATCTCTGGGGAGATGTCACCTGCCAAAAAGCAGAGAACGATTTTTTTTTGGCAGCAGCAGCAGCTTTGCCTTGTCTAAGCATCTGGCACCAGCATCTTGCCAGGCACCCAAGGACCACCCCGGTCCTGCCCTCCCCATCAATCCAGAAGTAGATGGTGCCCCTCGTGCTCCGATCGCTGCCCTGATCCTGTTCTCTGGCCAGAAACACCCCGTCCATCCGCAGCAGCCGTGTCTGCCAGTGCTGGGGACCCGTCCCAGCCCGGCCCGCTCCCCCCAGCTCTCGGGCAGGAGGAGCCCCAGGATGCCAGGGGCTCTCGAAGGACGGGTCGGAGCGAAGGGGCGAGGACCGCTCTGCTCTCCGGCGACTCGGGAGGCTTCAAGCTGTGGCGTTGCAGCTTAGATGGGGTCTCTGCCTTTTGTCTTCCCAAGACCAGAGCCCGCCGTGGTGCGTGTAAATGCCTGAAATATGTTTTATCTATATGAATATATATAATTTTTTTTAATTCCCGTTTCTGCTTCTCCCTCTCTCCAGTCTGAAGTGAGCATGGAGCCTTAGACCTTGCAAACCTCATGGACAACATCCTTCTCCAGACCAAAACATCCCTGCAGAATGGCTTGGAAACTGCCTTTTCTGGCAAAAATAAATTCCCAGCACAAGCGTTCCTAGCAGCTCAGAGACTGACGTCCCCCCAGCCTGGGGCTGGGGCTGGGCAGGGGGGAACCGTCCCTGGCTGGGGGCTTTAGTCACCCATTTTTGTCACCGCATGGGGCTGGGGACAGGGGACGGGGCTGCGGGAGCCGGGGAGGGTTGTGCTGGCGATACTGTTGTCTCTCGTCCGGCTTTCGTCGCCTTCCACACCGCCCTGCGTTACCAGCGGCGCTTGGCACCAGAGCTGGGAAACGGCAGTTAAAGCCCGCAAGAAAGAAACAAAACCGCTCTGCGCTCATTTTGGAAAAGTCAGGGTTTCCACAACTTTTTTTTCCCCCCTCCCTTTGGAAACTCGGCATGTTTTGTTTCAATTTTTAGTATTATATTCTTTCATTCTAATTTCTGGTTTGCCTTTCAAACAGGAGCGATACCTGCTTCGTGCCCTATGGCCCGGAGCAGATCCGGCCCCATCTCCACCTTCCCCCGTGCTCCTCCACCCGCTCCCAACCTGCCCCATGCGAGACCCACCCCAGCTGCAGGGCTGCTGACCCCCCCTTTTCCCAAAAAGCAACCCCTAAGCTCCCCACCCCAGCCCTTGCAGTGGTTTTTTTCCTGCTTTACAAGGAAAGACCGTCTCTGTTTCCGATGCAAGCTCTCCCAAAGAAGTTGGGTGCCAGCGTCCCCCTTTGCAGGGAGGCAGAGATGGGGCCAGCGGCTGCGGTTTGGGAGTCGGTAGCATCCCTGAGGTTTTGCTGGGAGCGATACCAGCCCACAGCTCAGCTATTTATTTGGCTGCTTAATCTCAAAATTATTTAGGCACTGGTTCAATGCAATAAACAGCAACAACAAAAAGTCACCGGCGGGGTCTGCCCTGAAGCAGCATCCCAGGGGACGTGCCAGGAGGTTGGTTTTAGCTGAAAATAACTTCATTGGGGCTTAACCAGCTGCAGCCAGAGCTAAGGCCAGGCCCTAGGCCATGCTTACGGAAACCAGCAGCAAGAAACTGGAGCCCGAAACGCCACGAGGAGCTGGAGCAGGAGCTACGTCAGGGCTGGGGGCTTTTGTTTTAATTTTCCCCCTTCACTTTCTGGCTGAGACTCAGCCCGACCTCGGGAAGCGGCTGCAACCCAACGTGCCAAATGATGGGGGACGAGAGGGGAACCTGCCTGCGACGTCTCCCGCCTGGACCACGCACCTACTCCAGCATCCTCCTCCTGCCCCAGCATCGTCCTGCCCGACTCAGCAGCATCCTCTGGGGAAGCATTTCTGAGCCACGTAGGGTTTGTTTCAAAATGCAAAGCTGCTTTATTAATTAATGTGGTGGGGTGACAAGACCCGTGACCTCTCCGGGAGCGCATCATCCGCACATCCCTCGCCTGCAGCTCTGCCTGCGGACACAGTTTCGGGAGTGTTTGTGGGATTTTAACAGCACTGGTTTCAACGGATGGATGCTGTGGATGCTTTCACCCCCACGCTGTCCCGGCAGCGTGCTGGGAATAACACGGGGCAGGAATGGATCTGGGTTAAAAAAAATAGATTTAAAAATAAAGCGAAAAAAAATCCACCCTGGATCCCTCTGTTGATGCCACTCGGCTGCAGAGCTGTGAAGTTAAACCATCCTGGAAGCGCTGGAGATCTCACGCTTGTGAAGGGCGATGCCGGACGGTACCTTCTCATCCTGCCCAGGAACTGGCTCTGTAAACCATAGGTTAAACACCCAGCCGTTACCACCCTCCGGCGTATCCCCGCCCCAGGAGGTGCCTGCTGCGGGAGGAGATTCCAACCAAGAGAAGGGGGAGTTCACCAAAAACACCAGCAAAAGAAGCTAGCGGGGTTGTCCCCAACGCTGACCATCCGGGCTGACCAGGAGTGACCACGGCGTGTCCCTTGGGCAGGAGAGGCAAGGGGCCCCGCTAATTGCCACGACCACCACACCACCGAGGGACCTCTGGGCTGGTGCACGGCGATGGGAGAGTTTGGGCCAAAAATGGACAAGCTGTGGAAAATGGGTTGGGGGACACCACTGCCGTAGGCTGGGGTGGGGGGGAGATGCCCTGGGGAGGGTGCAGACCCCACCAACGGCTGTGAGAGGGTCTCCCATGCCCAGGGCCACCCCAGCCAGCACTGGTGGGGCTCCAGGTCTGCTGGGGGGACAGCTCCATCCCCAGGGGAGGTGGCGGCGGGGGTTAATAACAGCCCTTCGACCACTTCTTGAACGGGTGCCGGAGCCAAGGACGCTGCAGCTCAAACAGGGCAGGGTCAGAGCCGGCCCAAGAAACGTCCCCCAAAGGGGCAAAAAAGAGGGGGACGGGGAGAGAAGGGCTGGAGCAGCCACGCCAAAAAGCAGCAGATCCCCATTGCAGAGGATCCAGCCCCAAACCCCCGAGCTCGCCCAGATCAGCCGCAGCTGGGGCACGATCGCTCCCACCCCACGCCTGATGCTCTTCAGCCCACCGGGTCCCACCAAGCTGCCCGCCCTCAGGCTGGTTTGCAGCCCTTCCTCTTCCTCCTCTCCCCACAGCGAGGGAGGCTGCAGCCATCAGTCTGCTTGGCCGGTAAGTCCTTCCTTAAGATTTCAAGTCTACGCGAAGTAAAACACTCTGCTAGCGGCCGCGCACTTGTAGTACAGCCAGGGAATGCAAATGTTGGTGCATTATTTAGGGCGAGTGCTCTCTGCTATAAATCTCCCTCCTGAGGTGCTGGGAAGATGAAGTGTCGGGGTTTTCTGGGCCGGGGCCGCTGTGACCTGTGATGAGTGATAGCGCGGCGCTTTGCACCTTATGTTTGAAGCTGAGGGCCCCTAAGTGGGGGTGATGGGGGGTGGAGCTGCTCCCTGGTGCTGCAGAGCCTTGTGACCTTTTGGTGAGGTATATGGGGTGCTGCTTTTTGATGCTTTTTTTTTTTAAAAAAAAAGGAAAAGGATATAAGTGCCATGCAAAGTGCGTCTCTGCATTAATGAGCTGGCCCTGAGGCAAAGGCATCTGTCTTGGTGCTTCCCGGCACCTAAGGGAGCCAGGACAGGGCTGGAGCTGGGGTGGGTTTGGGGGTAGTAGCTTCTTTTTTTTTTTTTTTTCTTTATTTTTTGGCTTTTGTGGGTTTGGGGGTGCCCTGCACAGGCTTGCTGGCACCCCAGGCTCTGCACCTCTCTCCTGCTGCAGAAACGGGCTGAGCCATGTGGGGCTGATCCCCCTGGGGCTGGTTCTGGGTGGGATGGGGTGAGCCACGCTCCAAAGCCAGAGCCCCCCGTCAGCTGGTATCAGCATCCGTGTGACGCGTGCTGTCCTGACAGCCAAGCATGGAGTGTGGCCAGAGCTGGAGCCCAAATCTCCGGGGCTTTGGCTTGGAGCCCACTGGGAAGCACTGCCCATGCTGGGGGCAAACCATGGGAAGGCAAGGATGTGCAGATAATGTGGTATGTCTGGCATGCAAGGGGTTAATCGGGGCTTGTGCCATTTAAGGGCTGGGGACTGGGGCTTTGGGAATCCGTTCCTATCTCAGGAAAACCATCTTATCTGGAGAAGCTCGGTAGGATGTCCGTGTTGGGGGGCAGCAGGGGAAAGCTCGTGCCTTGGTTTTACTGCTGCGGAGGCAGAGGAGCGTGCGGGTCGGGAACATCCAAAAGTCACTGCGGGCGGCTCCCTGGGGTCTTGGCCAGCTCCGGGGCCCGGACCAGCCTCGGTGTCCCTCAGCGGGCAGGATGGGCCGGGGCCCCGCGGCTGCCTTCGGGAGATGAGATGTAGCCCCTCGCGCTGCCAGAGCTGGGACTGGTGGAGCCAGGGGCAGAGGAGCAGCGATCCGCTCCTGGACGTGTCCTGCAGGAGAAAGCTCCCATGGCACTAAATGCCATGGCCACCCGAGATGGCCCCCGGGTGCCGGAGCGGCACCCACCCACTGCCTCATCCTGGGCGAGCGTCTGGGCGCGGGTTTGCACCGGCACGGCTGGCCCCTGCTGCCGCCTCGGATCCCACGGCGGCAGCTCTGCAAGTTTCCCCGGTACTCGCCGAGGGCAGTGGGATGCGTCCAGCCGGCGAGTCCTGCTCCACAGGGTGATGGGGAGCGGGGGGTGCCGGACTCTGGCCAGGGAGGTGCCCCTTCCCTGCTCTGGGGGTTTGGAGGGGGAGGCAAGGTGGTGGCGGTGGTGACGATGGAGCGAGCCGGAGGGCTGCAGCTTCAAGTCTGTGGTGTGGAGCAACGGGGCCAACTGGGCTGTACTGGCGTGCGCTGGGGTATAATCCTGCCCGTTGATTTGGTTTCCCAGCCTCCCAGGGGCTGGTGAGGTCCTGAGGCGCTGTGCAGAGCAATAGGGGTGCTCTGCTCCCCCAGAATGACCTGGGGGGCTGTTCCTGGGGGAGCAGCGAGCCCTTAGAGCCGAGGTGGGAGTCAAGAGCTCCTGGGGCTGATGCAGGCACCCTGCAGCGGTGCTTATCCCAGAGGGAGGGGGACGAAGCGGGGATGAACCCCGTGCCACCGACCTGGCTGCTGCAGGACGGGAGGTCACTCCCTGCCTCTGGCTTTGACTTTCTTCCCCCGTGCCTCAGTTTCCCCAGTTAGGGAGCTCAGGGCTGAGCCCGGTGTGCCCTACCTGCCCCGTTGCAAATGCAGTTCCTCCCTTTCAACCCTGTTTGTCCCAGACCCCAAACCACCGCGGGCTCTCCCATCTAGAAGCAGCTGGAGTCAACCCCGCTGCTTGCCTGAGTCCCGCAGCAATTCCCCTCGGGGCCCTGAGAGCGGCCCTGACCCCAGGGCACCATGCTGACCCGCCGGGAACACGACTGGCTGCCCGAGCCCCCGAAACGAGAGGAATGACCTAAAAATAGCCCGGGCTGGAACGAGCTGGTGTTTGAATGGGAGCTTTCTCCTCCCGGTGTAATGGCTGCTCCTCCGGGTCCCGGGTCAGCGTCTGGGATGGAGACCCAAGGGAGGACCAGGGATGGGGATGGGTGACAAAGGGAAATGGTTTTTACCGCTCCTTCCCAAAGGATGGGACCTCTGGGATGGAGCCGTTGCCTTCGGAGCGGGATCTGGGGACTGGAGCTGGCGTGGGGTCACCCGTGAGCCCGGGCTTGGCCCCCTGGGAGCCTGCGGGCTGCTGCTGCCTTCTGCTGGTGTTGGGACAAGGAGTTTGGGGTTTGGGTTTGGTTTTTTTTTTTATTTATTTGCATCTGCCTAGATTGCCATGGTGTTTGTTTACCTAATATTTTCCCTTGCTTGTAGCCAGGCAAAATGCCACAGGGCTCCAGGCTTGGCAGGCTTTGCACTTTGGGGGGGGTGGGGGGAAACTGAGGCACGGGGCTAAAGGGAAACAATAGGGCTGAGGACCCGGGGCGCGGTGGCTGAGCATCGCTGGTTGGTGTTTGCTGTCCTTGCGCTTGGGCCCTGGGGAGACGAGCTGGGGACAAACGTCCCCTGGGCGTTTGACATGGGGGCTTAAATGTCCCCTGTGCTGTGGGTGACCTGGCAAAGCATTGCGGCTCGGGCAGACCGATGGCGTCAGCTCGGCGTCCCCTCGCTGTAGGGCTGCCCTGGTGCGGGGTTCCCAAGGCTGATGGTTTTTCTGCCAGGACACGGTGCTGGAGTCCAGCACAGCCCAGTACGTGATGCTCCCCCCACCCCACCCCGATGCTGGGACGGGCTGGGACCCACCTCTGCTGCGGGGCAGCTCACTGGAGCCAGGCAGGGCTGCTCCCTGGGTGACGTTAAATAATTCAGGGGGCAGGTGATGCCTTGGCTGAGTGGGGGATTGACACCCCGAAATGCAGCTGAGCAGAGTAATTAAGCCATTTCTTGGCTCTCTGTCACCCAACGTGATGTCTTTGGCTGCAGCTCATCATGCCACCACGTTATCTGAAGGAGCTGGGACCTCCGCGAGCCCCAGCTCCCCAGGACAGGGTTATTTAAAGTGCGTTTTGGCGTGACCCTAATCGGGATGGACAAGGCGAGAAGCCCGGGGCGGCCCCGGCCATGTGCGACAGCCCGTGTTGTCTCGGGGAAATAACGTGATGTTCAACTCTGCCTCGTTGTTCTAAGTAAATCAAGTTGTTGTGACAGGTTACAGAAAAGCAGCTCCAGCGGTGGCTGTTTCCCAACTATCTGGGGCCAATTTCTGCGGCTCCTTTGTAATTTTTGCTTTACAGTACATTGAGATTCAATACTTGGAGCGGCTTGAAAGCAAACTGGCCGAAGGCTGGGTGTCAGTAAGATGCAATGACTCGTCTGGAGCAATTTGAATTTATGTTGCTTTTAGCATGTGAATATAGACATGTGCATGTGCAGCAATGGAGTCATCTAACCCTTCCCTTTCTGTCTCTTGGGGAAACTGAGGCACGGGGAGGGAGTACGGCAGCCAGCCCCAGGGCTGCCCCTGCCCACAGGGATGCTCTTCCAGTTCCCAGTCTCTGGCTGCCCTAACTGGGCCAACTGGCGTTTTGTTTTCTGTTGGGCTGGCGGCCAAGATGCCCCGTCAGCTTTCTGCTTGGTATTTCTGTGCCTCCTAAAGATGCTGCAGCCAGAAAAAAAAAAAAAAGATGGGACAAAAAAAAAAAAACAAACCCCGCTCAGACATCTCCCCCGCTCCAGTTCAGTCCCCTTCACTCGGGTTCGGCAGCAGCTGCTGCGCAGAAGCCCTCACCTGAGCTCACCTCAAATGCAGTAGCTCAGAAAGGGAGGTTTTATATCAAGTGATGATGCTTTAGGGAAAACTTGGGACTTTGGGGCTCCCTTTTGGCCCTTTCTGGGGGCTTTGGTCCCACACGTGTCCCCGCTGGGAGCAGTTTAAAGCATCTGATGCCACCAAAAGCACAGGAAAACGCAGCCGGCGGCAGAGCCCGACATGGGGCTGGGGAGAGCTCCGGCAGCTGCGGCACAGCCGCCACCGGCTCTGCTGGGGACGTGCTTGGGAGGCGGCGGGTCTGGCTCAGGTCAGAAAAAGCCAATTGCCACAAAGCCAGGCTGGGGAGAGAGACCTGGAGGAGGGAGAGAAGAAGAAAAAAGGCTTCAGGGCCAGGGAGACAGTTTTGTTTGAAAATTTATTGAAAAATGCAATACAAGAAGCAATATTGAACACTTAGGTCTGTCTAAAAGCTACGGCAACTTTCCCTTTGATTTACTATGAAAGTCCAAAATAACAGCTCCTAGCACTAGCTGATCTATAAAGATTTGCCAATTTTAAAAGTTCCTATTTTTATAAAGAAGAGTGTAAACGGCTAGCCTAGACAATCCACAATTGCCTTAAAAAAATTTTACAAAGCTCCTTCATATTCTCAACTGAATTTTTTTTTTTTTTTACAAGTTTCATCTCTAAGGCTGGGACACTACCACCTCTTAAGGTAATTGTACAATTAGGAAAATCAGCAAACCACAGTTTATTAAAACCAGAAATCAGTCAGTCCTTTGCTAACACATCTGCGTTGGTCAGAGATTGCTATTTGGCAACCAGAGCTGCCGTTCCAGTTTAATGGAGGAGAACACGAGCTCCTTGCCTTCCTTTCTATAAAAACATTCATTCATATATAAATAGCTTCCATATAATGTGTATTATACAATCGAGACAGTCTCTGGGTGAATTTGTGGAGTCGGAAGAGCTGGGAACATTCATATAAATAGACCTTACTTAGCTGGTTTGTCCCTAGAAATAACACAGCATGTTAAGAGCCAAGGATTTTAAAAACTCATCGGAGGTGGAAGGGGTGCGGGCAGCCCCGCCACGGCCCCGGCTGAGGATGGAAGAAGTTTCTTCTGCTCCTAACTTTTATCTTCTTCCCAGGCAGCCGCTGCTCCTGTCCAGCTCCTGGGCTCGGCTGCTGCACGTAGGTGGTCGTGGTGGCTGGAGAGGGTCAGCGGGGCTGGAAGAATCCCCCGTGGGGTCAGACAGCAGGGTGATGGCAAAGGTCAGATGAGCCTCAGTGCAAGGGATGAGCTTGCTTATCTGAAACCAGCTCTGGTCAGTGCTATCGCTGTGAAGAGGCGACAACTTGTTTAAAATACTCAGGGAGAAGCAAGAACTTAAAAAGGGGAAGTGTGAGAATGAACAACCTGGAAACAGCCACCCAAAATCCAGGGGGAAAAAAAAAATCAAATAGGGTTATTCTAGTCTACGGGCCTTTAAAAAGGGATGTGTGCAGCCACAGTGAGCATGTCCTTTTGGAAAGGAACCACCTCTCGTGCCAGCAGGTTTCTCACCCTAGAAATCCCCTGCTCAGGGTGTTCTGTCCCACTCATTGTGCTCAGGGCACAGGACACCCCAGCCGGACACCCAGGGCCGAGCTGCAGCTTTGCACCACATCCCCCTGAATCCTCGTGACAGCCAAGTGCCCTTAAGTGCTACGGACAAACTTAATTTATCATGCTGGCTTTGTCTGGTAAAGCTCAGAAATCCTCTTAATGACTACTCGCTGTGCCCATTTACTCCTCAGGTACCTGCTACAGGGTGAGAAGGAAGGACCGAGGGGCAAAAAGCTGAATTCCCAGAAAAGGGCCATTGCCAGAGGGATGCTCAGCATGATGGGCGTTTAAGGCAAGTGTTACCCAACTAAACTGAGGACAGCAGGGACGCAGATCTGTTAAAGGATCTGCGATGCAGAATAAGGAGGGAAAGGGCTGTTCAGACATAAATAGGAAGACTTAATCTCTACGCTAGAGCTGCGGAGCCCAGGACTCCCTAAATCCCCAGAGTAGGATGCCCGGTACCTAGAGCATCATCATGGGAGGGGACCACGCACCCAGAGCAGCCCGAGAAGCAGGTACCGGCATGGGAAGGCTGGAGGCTGGGAAGGACCCACAGCCAGCAAGGCTCAAAGGAAGCAAAAATCCGGCAGCTCCAGCATTTTCAGCATAATCTCCAATCAATACTGACAGCTTAATTAAAATTGCACCTGAATCTGAGAAGCTACACTAGTCCCCGTGTAGTTCAAAGGCTGGTTGCAGCTAAACGGCAAGTCGTTGCAGCCTGAGCTAAATCCAGTGACTTCTGAAACGCATTATTCAAATTTAAAATAGCAGAGAGCTTTTTTTATTGCCATTTTCTTCCCATCCTCGACGGAGGAGCAGCAGCAGAGCACTCCATGCCCTCAGCTACCAATGTGCCACACTATATATATATATATTTAAAAAAAAAAAAAATCACAACCTCAAATTGTACTAAAGTGTTCACAAGTGTCTGGGCAGACTCTTTACAAAGACTGGGTTTTTTGTTTGCCCCCCCCACCCCTTTTTTTTTTTTTTTTTTTAATTTAAATGCTGGAAAGAGAAACCAGGGCATGATTAGAACACTTCCACGCAGCTCAAAAAGCAGCAGCAGGACCTCAGCCCCCGGTGCCGTGGAGGGAAGCGCATCCAGCCCCAGAAAAGATGTTTTCTGGTCATCTTACACCGAGCTGGAGATGGCCCCTGTGGTCTGTAAGCTCAGCCTAAAGATGCAGACACTAACCCTGGTATTTCATTCCAGCAAGGCGGTCATGAAGCCAAACGGAGTCGAGACCCTTACGCCAGCGTGGAAGAGGGGGTGGCAGCACTTTCCACATGGCTTGGCTCGATCACGACCAGCAACACCTGACACCTAAGATTTCTTGTTCAGCCTCTCCAAATACAGCTTTACAGGCCTAGGAACGATTGTCTAAAGGATTTTAAATTAAATGATAGTAGGATATATGCCCTGGTATATGGGTAATGTGTTTAGCTTTAAATAGCACTGTGAGGGGAGGGAAAAAAAACAACCCATGACTTAAAAAAATCACCCCAATTTAAAAATCATAAACACAAACAAGTGAAAAACTATGACACTGAAAAAAAATCAGTTACTGTGAATGCTGCATAAGCCTACCTTAATAGCATTCAGAGTCCAAACACCTTAAACGCACACTTCTAAGGGCTTTTTAATTTAATGGCATCTAGAAAACACAAACAGGTAGGTAGCACTCGGCAGAGACACACAGGAGGAAGGCGAGGTGCTATCACAGTCCTCTTAAAGCTCTAAAATTCACAGTATAAGATACTTGAAGCAACTTCCAGTATTCCTTAAATCTAGTCAACTATTAAGATGTGTGCACCGGCTACACCACAAAACCCTACTGTGTCCACACATCGGGGGCCTGAAACCCAGCAGGGAGGAAACTCGAAGCGAAGGCAGCAGCTCTGCTCTGCACGCCCAGGTATCGCAGCTGGAGTCTCAAGCTCCCTAGAGCTAGAAAAAAAATAATTAAAAAAAATCAAGAGGCAATCGAAAATGCTGCACAAAACTGAAGTCTGACTTTTTCAAACTGACTCTCCCGGCAGAAGGACCCATGGCTTTTTGAAGGCGCGTACGGATCCCATGCTCGGAATATGCACGGATGTGGCTTATCTCCGTTATCCCTGACGAGGCGGAGGGAATACGACTTAAAAAAGCGACCCTTTGAGCCCTGTGAGGTGTGTCGGGGTCTGTAACTGAAGAGGCTATGCGTGAAAGGGAATGCAAAATTGAAAACCTGTAAAAAATATTCAGTACAGTTAGAAATATGGCATACTTTTGTCACAATATATATATAAAAAATCTATATCCAACAGGATCCAGTGGCGTCTGGAAAATCCCAAGTAAAATGTCAAAGCACAACTCCTAATAAATGATATGAATGTCTCTGAGTGTCAAGTCTTGTAAATCCGAGGTCTCTGTGCTCCAGGTAGTTTCTTGGTAGTTTTGCTGGGTTTCTTTTTCCTGGTGATGTGTCTGGCAGGAACGCTTCCTAGAAAGAGAGAAACATGGTAAGTTATGGCTACTAACAGCCGGCTTTCTGGGAAAGAGAGGACCCTGCTCCCCTGAAGCCACTGGAGAACTGAAATCAGGAGATGAGTTCCCATCGGTGGTAGGTGTGAATTCAGGCTCAGAGCTACCACCTGGCACAAACAACGTCCTGCTCCCATCCCTGAAGGACCATACCTGAAGAGCTGCAAGGCCAGGAACCCTTAGGAAGCCTGTCCCATTTGGTTTTTTTTTAGGTTTGGAGAGAGAAAAAGCTCAACCACACTGTCTGTTAAACCATGCTGTGTCTCCTCTCGTCCAACTTCTTGTTCCACCTCCCAAATCTCTGCAAGTACTAGCTTTGTTGGGATGAGGCAGGACACAGGCAGGGCAGCGCACGGCACAGGCCTGGGCGACACCATCATCACTGGCATGGGGCAGGACAGGCTTTACAGCACTGATGTCCAGGCAGAGCTGGATTCCTCAAGCAGCTCTTTCCCAAAACCATCAAGACTGCGGAAAAGGGCTCTTTCCAGGCAAGTCAGGAGCACGGGGTCCAGCTCAGGGGTTACCGAGCACTGATACAGGCAGGGGTCGACACGAAACCTACAGCTCAGCGTGCGTCAGAGGTGTTTGGTGAGGCAAACCAGCCTCATTGCAAGGGCCCTGTGGCTTCTTTCAGACAATTCTGGCTCACTTCCACAGCAGGATTAGTCTGCATTTGTGACTGCTTCATCAGCCTTAAGTGATATAATAGGAAGAGCCTGAGCAGGATTCATCAGCTAACAATAATTTTACTTAAACTTTGGCCATATTTAGCCAAATCTTGCTTGCACAGAGATCAAGCCCCCTGCCCCGGGGGGAAAGCAGCACCCGTCACTCACTTGTACGTGGTCTCCCTACTTACACAGCCTCGCTACTCCTCCGCGATCTCGGTCTCCTGGTGCACAACCACTTTGGTCACCGACATGTCCGGGTGCTGCTCCTTTGCTGCCTTTATCGCCTGTGCTAGAACCTGAAAGAGACCACAGTTCAGAGCATGTCACCCAGGGTCCTCAGCAGGGCGAGAGACTATTTCTGCCCCTGGGGAGAGAAAAAGAAACGTGATCCCACTTCAGCCGCACAGTTTGGTGACTTTTGTTAATATTAGATTATTTCTGAGAGGAAAAGCTGTTTTCTAAGAACACACTGAATCTCTCCACTGCCCCGTGGTAGAAGATGGATGAGAGCAATTAAGCAAACCCTGTTTATTCTTCCAGCAAGTGTGATGAGCACATTTCAGACACCTTCTCAGGTATTTTCTTTTAGAATTAATAAACTAGTTCTTGTTGTATGAATATTCTCCAGCCCCATGATACTTGCAACCTAAATTAAATTCAAAATATAATTCTCTGATGACAAAATCATCACTGCCCACACACGCTAGAGGCCAATGAGGCTGACTCATCAGAAAGGTTTCATACAAAGCCGATAAGATTTAACAGAGGCACTGAGTGCTATGAAATGACTTCTGGCACTATACAGCAGCAATAGTGCTTCAAAGTCACTAGAAAATTAATGCAGATCATCCAGACACCAAGGAAAACTTTTATTTCACATTTTTTTTGAAAAATTTTTTTTTTTTAAAATTGCATTTGTCCAAAACAGTCCTGGAATGAAAACTTTGCTGCCTACACCAGTTTCAGAGCAGAATTAAGCTTTGCTGGCCCAGCTATACAGCTGCCTACTGTCTAAGAGGAATTTATTATTGAAATCAGTTTTGAAGTTTTATTTCTACCCCAGTAAAATTTCCCTAGGTTGTTTTCTGGTTAAGTTGTCTTCAGAAAGGCAGCCTTGTCTAGTCGTGCCAGCTCTGAGAAGCAGTTTTGGACCGCATCCAAGCTCCTACCTGGTCGTGGTCTACATCCGCATCTCCTGTGATGACAATCCTTTTTTCAATCCGCGTCTCTGAAATGCCGCCTTTTACAGTCTAGTACAAAAGGAAAAAAGCTACTGTTAGTCTAGAAGTGAAAAGGAATTTGAGTGCACTGGGGCCGCCTGTCTAAAGACAGCATTACCAAATACTGCCATCATACCACAGTAAAACTGCCGCTGCTCAAAGAAAAACTGTCAAATATTCCTTTTCTTACAACTGAGCTAGGGAAGAGCTTTGACTCACAGTACAGTTCTTTCCCATTGTCCCACAGGACAGTCAGAACCCCTGTCCACAGACTGCGCTGCAGTTAATGCATAATTTACAGTCTTAATTCAATGCAGGCAAACCTGGGACTCTCCTGCTTTGTTTCAGGTATTAATCACATTTTTTGAAAGGAACTTTCAAAAGCTTTTTTTTTCCTATTATTCAAATCTGCCCATCTCTCTATCATGTTGTCGTTTTAGTTGTTGCTGTTGTTTTGTTGTGTTCCCGTGCTGTTACCTTCGTGATCTGGGTGGTGGTGGTGCTGCTGGTGGTTTCCGAAGTGATGGTCTGAGCAGTCAGCAGGATGCCAGGGTCTAAATCTCCATTGCCACCATCTGTCTGTGGGATAGAAGAACACGCCGTCAGCCTCTGCGGGCAGTGTGGACAGAAGCAGGGTCTCCACATCAACAGAGCAGGATGCAATCCCGAGGGCAGAAACTCCTCTCCATCGTGGACCGCGGGACAGAGTGAGCTGATGTGCAGCCAGCTGAGCTGCACCCAGCTGCACAAGGACTGCGCAGGTCTCCGAAGGCTCAGCACAAAGCCCCTGGACTTCAAGGCTGGAAATGCAGGGATCCACAAAATCACCCAGGCAGGACCTATGACACCCCTCAGAGCAGGTGGGCTGGGATATACCCAAATCTGGGTACACTGCAATGCTGGTCATGCTTCTCCGTGCCAAGCTGCATGCTTTGGACCACAAAGTAGACACCTATCCCAAATTACACCTGCCGGGATACATGGAGGTTCACAAAGCAAGGGAGCACAATCTGATTCTGAAGGTACTTGCTACCCTTCCTCCCTCCTCCCACCACCTTGCACATCACTCGCTTTAAACTCTGCAGAAGCAAAGTCCAGGTACCTGCTAACTAGAGCAACTTCTTTTACAGCTGCTTACTTGGTTCCCATCCTGCACGACTCGACCTTTCAAGGTCTGCCGAAAACCCTAAAATAAATCATCCTTGCCAACTCATCCTGGCCGCATCTCCCTTACGGTGCACAACTAAGGAACGCTGGGCAGCATCCCCAGCACAGCGGTGGGACGATATCTGGAGTTACCACAAGGTGGGACCATTTTCCAGAGACTGGGAGAAATCTCATGGCACGTCACAAGTCGGTGCACGCACAGCCGACTTCTCCCAGCCCGGGAGACACACTTTTCCTTTTCATTTCCCCGTTAGAAACAGTAACAGCAGTAACCAGAGCAGAACTGCTCTATTCATCTACTCGCTTGCTGTGAAACAGGGCGATGGTCACCACCGCCCGGTGCAGGCATGTCTGAACGCCCCATCTGCTCCCGCAATCAGGGAGGATGCTGAGCAGCCACGGGATTCCTTGGGAATCCCAAATTATACAGGTGTGGTCCATGGGCTACCCATGCCTGAACCTACATGCCACAGTCACTGCACTCCAACAGCAGAGCACAGGCTGCTTCTAACAAGCACAGTTGTGACAAACCCAAAGCTAACAAAGGCTCCAAATTCTCAAATACATAAATAAAACCTATTTTAGATTGAGGATTAATTTTAACCTCAGCAATGAAACCATACCTGCATATGTTGGTATCACTCCACTAACATTTCTAGTTTCCAGTCACCAGATAACCACTCTGGTTGCATTTTATACAAAACTTTTGGTTTTCAAGACCTGTTCCAGGATTGAAACCTAAAGGACAACCGAATCATTTATATACCAAGTTCTGAAGAGGCATAAACAGCAAGGGGAGCTGGGGAAAACAAGACAAGGCACCTCTTGCAGAAAAAAGGCAAACTCAGGTTAACTCCATTAAATCCACATCCCGAAGCCACCAGTGGCTGAAGACAAATTCTGTTTGCATGCAGATCTTGAAAAAATAATTACTCTTCAGGGCCAGTAAAAACACTGCTTCTCTAAAAATACCAACTGCACCTGGAAATAGTGTCCACAGCATGGGTTAATGTCTGTGCTGCGACTCAGATGCTTGCAGAAAGGCAGGTGCTGCTGTCTCACCTGGAGGATTTGGAAACAAAACGCTTACTTGAGTTTAATTAAGCCCCTGGAAAATTAATTAGAACACACCTTACCTGTGCAGCTTCGTAGGTGATGGTCTTCGTCTCCGTGTGGACAATGGGGACTTCTTTCGTGGGAATTTCACTTTTGACAGCGCTGGACACATCGGAGATGGTGACCGTCTGTGTCTTCACTAGTGGTGGCTATGAGACAGGGTTAAAAACATCTCTGTAAAGACCCAGTTAGCATTTCCACATCGTGACCGTGCTGCTGGCAAATGTTCTGACACTGATCTGATAAAAGCACTGTGGAACCAAGGTCAGCCTGGAAATCTTTGGGTTTAGGCCTCTGGTACGACAGACACACTGCTCAGAGGGCAGAGAACATGCATGAGGATTAAACAGACAGAAAAATCCTCCAGACCTTCCGCAACACCGTGCCTCAGCCCAAGCGAGGCATTAAGGGTTTAACTGGTGTGTCACAATACCACGAAGAAACTGTCTCCACTGATTATTAACTTTCTAATTACTAGAAGCTCATTGCCAGCTGCCAGTAAAAGATGACCCTCATCTACCGATGACAATGTCAAGATTAGCAGAAACCCTGGGCAAATAAAAGACTTAATGACAGCTGAGAAGCTTTATCCTGGCTGCAAGTGAAACTCTACATTATTAAAAATCCTCATCAGATCCTAGGTCTTTAACTTTTATTAAATCAATGTCAGACAAAACAGAAACATGACAGCTCGAAAGAGAAATGGGGGGGAAAGAAAAATCAGTTGTTCCACCACCTGATAATTATCCAGAAGAAGACAGAGTTAGTTCAGACCCACAGTGTTTTCCCAGAGGGCTCGATTTCTGCTCATCGTCCCCAAACCTGGCAGATGCCACCGTGATTGTTAGCAGGGGAAGTGGACGTCTGTTTGACCGTAAGCGATTAATATCAACACTGAAGCAGGCAAAAATATCTCCCATGGTGGGGAGCAGAAAGGGGACATCAAAGCCCACGTTCACGATGTAAAAGCACATTTGACAGTGCTTCAAATTTGCTCTGCTGGGCTACAGCTCAGCCTCCGGTACAGCAGGAGACAGCAAAAACCTTACGGAACTAAAATTACATGCCTTTGGAGCCTAAATATTTCCCTTTTGGGAGATGCAACAAGACGCTTTGATCAAAGAAAGGCAAAGGGTGTTGCGCTGCGGCAATTGTATTTAATGCAAAGATAAATCAAGAGGGGCTCGTATTTAATGCAAAGATAAGTCATGAGAGGCTCGTATTTAATGCCAAGATAAATCGAGAGGGGCTTGTGTGCACTGACTGCGGGAGATTAACCAGCTAATTAGCTCTAAGCACGAGTCCAAGCCAAGCAAACACAACTCCTCTCTGGGTCCGTGGCATCTGCTTGCTGCAGTGTTTGGGTTCCCACTCCAAAGCCAGCTGGGGGGGTGGGGGGGAGCAGGCGCTGGGGCTCACTACCTGGAAGCAGCGAATGACTGCCGGCAGCCCGTTATTAACATCTGAGTCGTGACACTCGCCATTTAGCTTTCTAAAGGCAAATCTGTCTTCGCCATCCTCTGCCACCTCCTCCTCTCCTCCCCAGGGCTGCCGGGGAGGTGCGGCAGGGCTGGCGGGGGGCTCCAGCTCAAAGAGCTCCGAGTCCTTCTCCGCATCCGCACAAACCCCCTTTCCACATCTCAGGTCCTCCTTGCTCGCGGGGAGGCTGGGAGCCGCCTCCTCCTCCTCCTCCTCGCTGCTTAGGGAGGAAGCAGCAAAGCCACCGCTGGGAGAAGGCTCTGAGGCGGGTGGCACTGGGGTCTCACTAAAAGCTACCGACTGCTTTGAGCCCTCCCATGCAAAGCCAGTGTTAGCACTGCTCCTCTCTGGCACTGCAGCCACATCCTCTCTGGAGAGAAAGTCACTCATTTTCTAAAAAGAAACGAATACACAAAAAAGGCCAGAGAGAGAGAGAGAGAAAGAGAGTGTTAGGGAGAACAGGAGGTCATGAAGCATAAAGGCAAAACATCGGTTTCTTACAATACATCACATCTCCAGTAACACATGCAACAGCAGTGGGTTTGCACACTTGGAAGCTTGAAAACCTTTGTGCTATGAGATGTATCCAGTGCATTTACTGACACGGCCTTCCTGGTACATTAATAATCCTCTCTCCTAAAGTTTAAGGAATTAATATTAAAACAACTCTCTGCACCTAAAGGAAGAGCCACCACTAAGCACTTTTTGCCCAGTTTGGAAACAGGAATAATTTCAGCGTAGCAAGTGGGGACTTGTGCACATCCAAAATTCACATGTGCAACAAAACCCACTGACTACACCAAAACCATACCCCAATTCTGCTTTTTAACTCCTTGAAATGTTTTACGCTGTGTTTTAATTTGCACATGGAGGTGAAGCGAATAAGCCCAGAATTAAGTGTGCACAACAATCCACAGAGCCTGTGCCTTGCTCTTTTCCTTGCCCCTGGGAACACTCACACCTCCGAGCACCCTCCTTGCTGTTGCAGTCTCTGCGATAACTAACACAGACTTGTCATTATGGCATTGGTAAAATGACTGTAAGAATAACTACAAGTTAGCATTGAAATCAACTGCTTCAGTAACCAAGAGGCTCCTGAATTGGCGATGCAGTCTGGTCACCTGAAAGAATTTGTACTATTTCTTCGAGACAAACCAGTTCAATTAACTTAGCACAAAACTTTTCAGCTGAGGAATAAAGAAATGCGGCTTTAAGCTGGAAAGCCAGATGTTCACACTGATGCGCACTGACCCCATCGCCACCGAGCATGCGGTTCAGTTGACTGCTCAACAAGCTGCATTTGCCCATTTATTTGGGACTACCGAAATATTTGTAACATACTTCATCCCAAAAGCGGTTGGTGCACGGAAACCTTTGCGGTAGCTAAACCTCCTGAAGGTACAACATAATAGACATTCGTGATGGTGCATGGGAGAGAAGACACGTAATGAAGCAACTCAGCCCTCCGAGAAGCAAGCAAGCATGTCTAGAGCACCTGAGATATTTGGGAAGAGCGTGCCAAGCCAGAGGGTTTAACTAAGGCTGGTGCTATTCTGCTCTCCATTCAGCTGGTTAGCAAGGTCTCAACTAGGTCTTCTCACTTCTCTGGGAGCCCTCTAGCCAGGAGGGAAGCAACAGTGACAGAAGAGAAGAGAAGAGTTAAAACATGAACAAGACAGAAAGCTTTAGCAAAAATCAGCTGTTTGCCCAAATGCCCGAGCGATGACTATTTCATACGCACAGAAAAGCAGCATTTCAGTCACCAGCAGTGAATGACGGCTACAGTCCTGCCCTGTGCTAGAAATTGTGTTTCTTGTTACTGACATGGAAAGTTGCCTTCAAGGAAGGGCAGAATAAACAGTTACAGGCACCTACAATTTTACACGTATCGAAGTTGTCACACCATCCAGCATCAGGGAACAATGAGGGAAAAAACCCAGAGGGATGCTGTTTAATCAATGCCATTACTATTTCTTCTCAATAATTAACCTCATGGTTGATTTCTGGTAACTTTGTATAAAAATAGCCACATATCTGTTCATCCAAAAACAGTGATTAAATTTTCATAAAAGCATGGCAAGTCCATTTTGTCAACTGTTACACTAATTTTGGTGGTGGTATTAAGATGAACAGAAACTGTTGCCTCACTTTCTATTAAGAAGATTCTCTGGGCAACCAAAAAACTGTAATTTGTGCTTAAAATGTGAGGCCTGAAGCCTGTGGGTTATCCAGTACGATGCATTTTCTGTACACCAGAGGCTTTCGCCCTGATTGACCTCATCTAATGGCACAGTTCAATAGTATGTTAAGAATAGGAGCTGCTTTATGTAGGAACAAATAGATGCTTATTCTAGTATCATTTCAAGAAATTACTCTTCCACCATTCCTCCCTGGTATTTTTCAGTTCCCTGCTTCTTTATGTTGCAGATAAGATTACCTGTAAGATTTCTATCCATTAGTATTTCCAGCCTCTTGGGCTTAAGTTCTTGGGATATTGCCTAGGAAAATGCATTTAATAGGAGTGAAGGGACAGCGATAAGCACTGCGGTGATCAGGTCAGACTGCATACACAGGGAAGTGTTATTTCTGATCGAAACCCACTTCCATATGTGCTCCTCCAAAGGTATATCCAGCTCCCACCCCCATTTTGCCTAACACAAGATATTATACTGCAATATTTCACAAAACAGTATAGGAACAGAGGTTATCAGCTTTGAACGCCCGTGTCTTAATCTTGCTTTAAAACCTGAATTTATATACTGCCACCATACTGATCTTTCCTTAATTATATATGCTAAATCTTGCAAATTAATTACGGGATCTTGAGAAGACAGAGTACATCATCTGGGGTTTAACGGAAAATGCCTTAGGAGCAAGATTGCCTTACGTACCAGCTGGGGCACTACTCGACCAACAGGAAGAATCACAGATAAAACAAAGCAGATTAAGCAGCTACACAAATACAGATCTATTTAAGAGACAAACATCTGTATACAGTCAAAACAACTTCCCAGCTCCTTCTCATATACAGAAAAAAATAATGTGCATTTTGGAAGTATCTTTATGGTAAAAGCATAAAGGAAGGGAAAAGCTTAAATGAAGCCTATGGCATACCTATATTGCTTGTCAGTAGAGCCAAATGTGGCAATAAACATGCAAAATATAAAGAGAGAATGAAATCCTGATAAGATCAACCAATCAAAAGCACTTTTTTTTCTTGCCTTCCTATTCTACCGGTAAGAAGACAGACCATTTGAAAGGTATTTGTTTCTAAATAAAATTATCTATTTACACACATCTTTTTTTTTTTTTTAAATACAACTATGTTTGCTCCTATATTTAAAAACGCAGTTTGCAAGTAGGCTAGAAAAGATTATCTTTTTATAAAAAGAAAAACAACACACCCCCCCCGGAATCTGAACATCTGTTACAAATTCTGATCTTATCAAGATTTATTTCAATTTGCAAATGCAAAAGCATTCCTATTTTTAGGGCTCAGATTTGCAGAGTTCCAAGCGCGCCTTGAGACCCATGAAACCTGGGAGTGCCTGGGCTGCGAACTACTCATTTCCAGAGACACAAAACCAAACCAGGGATGCCTAAATCAAACATGAAGCAGACTATCTGCACAAGCCACACGCAGTGTAAAGAAAATACAGGACATGATGCAGTGCCCCAGAAGAAACAAATCGAACCAGACATGAATGCAACTAAACCAGTACCCTGCTAAATACAAATTTTTGTGCCCCTGATGTTGACAAATACTGAGAATATAGCTTAATTTAAGCGTTACGGTGTAAAAAGTGACACACAGTAATTCAGACCGGGGATAAATTAATAACAGGCTTAATTGCATGGCTGATACCAGCAACCAAAAGGATTTACTTTTCTTTAAAAGTGTTTTTGTACAAGTTTGTTTGCCTGTAATTTTTCAAGAACCTACTATTTTGGATCAGGATATATTTGTATGAACCAGCTGCCCTGCGCTGCCAGAGTGGATACGCGTTCTCTGCAGCCCATGCAGGCATGCTGCTGCCTCTTTCCCCAGAAATATTCAATTAACCCCATCCCAAACCAGACTCCTATCCTGCAGGAAACTTAAGGAGTGCTAAAATGATGTCAACCTGCCAGTTACTAAAGACATTTGATAAAAATTGATAAAATCATGAAATTACAGTGCACTCTAACTCCCTACAACCACCATATGAAAAGCTATAAATTCCAGCCAGTTAGTACTTCCCAGTTCCCATCTCGTTCAGTATGGCATTGCAGCCGTTAACGCTGGCGCCTGTTATTAGGTTATCCCCAGACAACTATCCACATAAGCTAACAGGCTCGGTGTGACCGCCTACAGATGCACAAGTAGATGATGTTGCTTTTGCAGTGAACCGCACTCACCAGTGAGAACTCCCAGACCAAATGATGCTCAATCTCACGGCTGTCAAAGCACTTGGGTAAAAAGTATTATGAAGGAGAAAAAAAGAGATCCTTATTTTACAATACCTGCCATGCCTTATAGAACTGCTTTGCCTTGAAGATAGAAGTTAAAAGGTTTAGAAGCCATCCAACAAACCCTGGCATTTGAAAATGATGGCCATGACCTACAGATTTGCATTTTGGATGGATTTCTTAGTTGCCATTGATCTGATCACAACATCCTGACCAGCCTAATCAGACAACAGAAGGGTAAAAGAGAATTTGACAGAAGTTAAAAGTAAGGCTAGAAAATACACAGCATGCTACAAGCTTAAAAAGATTAAATTGCTGTTGTGAATAAGAATCCCAGGATATTAGACAATATAAAACAGCCACCTCCAATCCACTGCATCAACTACATGACAACATGAAACAACCTCAAAATCAACACTTTAATTATTAAAATAAGGATGCTTAGCAATGATTCCTCTCCCCATCCACCCTGATCCCCTTCCCACCCCTTTTGTGGGGCAGGTACCCTTGGATGAGGGGCTTCTTATTCCAAATTCCCTCTGCAGAGAAAAAGCTGCTAGTGGCCTTGCAAAAACTGCCTCTGATTTAGTGTAGCAGCAGCAGGTGAAAAGAGTGGGGATACCATCAGGGTTTATAACTGACATCAATTTTGTGCTGCTGCATTTCATTTGCTTCATTTCATAAATAAAGTTACAGCTCTTCTCTGGTGCCAGGCTCATCCAGGAGAGCAGCAGCACCAGCCTCGTGCCGCTCCATCGCAGCCAGATTTGCTTTCCTGTGCTTGCCCATGACTGCACAGAATGAGCCAAACAGTTTATCCAGAAGTAAATAACCTCAGAGAAGAAAAGTTGGGAGTTAAAATTAAGACTGACTCTTGATACAGCCTCTAGACACAACCTCAGGCAGCTTCAACCAGCTAAAACCCAACCTGAGGCTTGCATTGTATTACCAAGCAAAAAGGCGGTAGTTAATTAGGAACATGGTTTCTTCGCTTGCAAAAATAGAAAGGAACATTTTTGTCCTCAAATTAATACAATGTGCAGGGCAGAGGCTCTTGCAGTTGCATTGCGCAGGACCTGCGACACTTCTGCTCTCTGGACAGCTTTCTGCAAGCTGTTTTTCCTATCATTCAGTCTCAGAAGCAAAGAGGGAGAAGGTGTTAGTGTTACATTAAGTATTTGCTAGAGGGCTGAACCTTTTGACCCCTCTGCAAACAAAGCCTTTCTTAAACCAAGCCGGGTTTAGTCCTTAATTGAATTATTCCGGCCAGTTTGAAAGCGTGCATTGCTTACAGCTGCAGCCTTGCATGTCCCCTCTCCCCAGGGGCACAAAACCCACACCAGAGAGTGTCCCACAGACCCAACACCCTGAACGCAACCGGTAATGACCTGGGGTCTGATGGCTCCTGGTTTGAGAAAGCAATACTGATGTTTAGTCCAAGGAAGTCATTAACACAGGTCGTATATAGCTTTTTTGTTAATAAGCAGTGGAAAGAAGAATCTGATTTGCAATAACATTTATTAATGATAAATGTACATATTTACAAAGAAAAATCCGAGAAAAAATACAAAACCGAAAAACTGTTCCAAAAGAGAGCATTTTAGATAAAAAAGAAAGTGGTTTTAGTCCCCACAAACTGATCCAACGTGACTGTGTACCACCGCTAGAAGATCCCAAAGTGGCACAAACCAAGGCTAGTCCTTCCCTCCAGCTTCACAAACCAAGACAGATCATAGAACCACAGAACGGTTTGGGTTGGAAGGGACCTTGAAGACCATCTAGTTCCAACCCCCCTGCCATGGGCAGGGACACCTTCCACTAGCCCAGGTTCCTCAAAGCCCCATCCAGCCTGGCCTTGAACACTGCCAGGGATGGGGCACCCACAACCTCTCTGGGCAAACAAGGACACAAGAGAAACCACCGCTGTCGGGTTCTCCAATGTCACCCACTGGTAAGTGCAGATCAAAGAGTTTCTAAATGAATCCGTAACCCTTCTTTGGGCTAAATTTTTCCAGAAAGCATCCTACACCTCAGTCTGTAAGTCACAACAGGCGCCATCAACTCATGACCAGGAAAAAAGAAAACCCAATAAACCAGTGGAATAATTCTCAGAGTGACAAAATACTGACCCTTACGTGAAGTGAAAGACGCTTTGCCTACAACCTTCCCGAGGAGCCCCACGGTACAGACACAGCAAGGCCAGCCCAACCTTGTTCCTGCAAACATGAACTACTCCCTTTGGTGCCACGCCAAGGAAATCCATCTCTCCTCATTATTTCAGGATAGGAGGCAAATATTGAATACCTACTCTTTAGGGTCATCACTAGTTACTGCACAAACTGCAAGGGAAGAGAGCGGGTCTTAGCTTAACTCTGTGCCCTAACCTGACCTGCCCATAGACAGTCCTCAGTTCATCTTCTATTGACCTGCAGGCAAAGCAGCACACGGCAGGAGATGCAGACAATACCCTTATTTACCTGTTCACTTTTAATAATGGAAAAGAAAAAAGGGATGTTGTTTTACAGTAGTGCACACCTCGAATATCATCAATGATCATCACATACAGAGCTCAATACCTAACGCAGCCTCAGAGTTGAATCCAAGTTTCAAGCAACTGGCTCTGGCATACTTGCTGCTTCAAAATACTAATGCCCACCTTCTCCTAAAGCACGAAAGCACAAGATGCTGCATTTTATCTGAAGTTTGGAAGAGCTGATACCAGGATAAGAAGATTCAGAAAGTGAGTTTCAGGATTTTTCACGCCAGCCTGGATGAGCTTACGCGCTACGGACATTTCCAGCTTCCCTTTGGAAGGGATAATTCAGCCCTCCATCACTCACAGGCTGGCACGGCACTGGCCACACACGAACTGGGTGCGTTAATCCCACCACCGCTCGGAGTCAGTGACGGCGACAGGGCAGGCAGCCAGGGTGGGGCGGGGGGGCTGTGGTGCTTTGCAGCAAGTTTGTTCCTGAGGAAAGGAGGGAGCAAAGTACACATGTTGGTTCCTTTATGAAAACCCTGAGACCTCTGCCCATAAAGAAAGCTAGAGTGAATCAACTCTCCCTGTGCATGGGTATGACAGCAGGCACCCCAAATCCCTTCTTTCAGTGCCGCATCCTGCACGGTCGTCAAGGGAAAAGGGTGAAGCCAGGAATCAACCAGCACAGCACTGACATGTACAAGATACATAATGTGCGGGAACGGGATATATAATCTGCAGGAATGAGACCTTACATGGATTGCCACAGGACACATCTGTAATTCCTTTTGCTTTGCAAGCAAATGGAAAAAAAGATGGGGGAGCGACTGGCAAAGGGGTTGGAGCACAGCAGGCACATCACTGCGGTGTTGAACGGATGAGGTTTCTGTTCTTGATAAGCTACGGGCTTTCTCTGTCAGAAGAGATCATATCCACCTGGATGAATATAGATAACTGGCTTCTAAACTGCCATAGAAATATAAAGCATTTGTTCAGTTTCTTTATACTCTGCAGTGATAATTGTTATATAAATCCCCAAAATGTTCCTGAGCATTCCCAGAATGTAAAGTTTCAAAGTTTTTTTGCTGATGATAACCAGCCTTATCTCAAGATTAAAAAAAGGAAAAGCAAGAGAGAGACTGTTTTAATTAAGAAGTTAAATAACTGAGTTTAAGTGACAGAGTGCATCTTTCATCACTCTGGTATAAGATACTCCAAGCACTATGTTCACACACTGCTCCGGGCAAAGATTTTTAGACTTCAGGTCCTTTGGAAATGGTAGATAGAGCTACAGAAACCACGGCTTTGCAAAAGCCACTGGTATGGCTTCAAAGTACTTGTCATCGGTTCAGAAAGACAGCACGCAGTAACCTCACCAGTGCTCAAAGCAGCATCACGGTGGCTAACCCGAGCCATGGCTTTTGAAAGGAAGCAGGTGTGTGTTTAAGCTGCTCTTCTCCAGGAAATATGGACAGAAAACAGACAGAGATAGACCCAAACAACTCCTGTCCCTTGCCTCTCCACGCCAGGTTGGGGAGAATGAACAGTCCCTGGTTTTCTTCCTGTCTGTTCCAATTTTGGCAAGGAGATTCAGGCAGCGAATCCCAGCCAGAAGCATCCTCCCAGCTTCTTCCATCCTGCATCTTCTCCACAGCACTTGGCACCTCATCATCCTTCCCCACCTCTCCTCTCCAGGGCCCACCTTCTCAAGGTAAGTCTTCCTAAACTTCACGCCAAGCTTGCTGGAGTTCAAGTGCATCCTAAGGCGTGCTCCTAGGACGCAGGCATGCAGCCCACCGAGCAGCACCGTCCGTTTGCTGCCGATGCTGAGCACGCAGGCAGCAGGCAGGCTGCGCTGCTGACAGCCCTCCTTCACACCACGGTACGCCTGTACAACAACCCAGGGACTTCTACACTTCCAACCGCTGAAAGAGGAAGACTGTGTATTAAAGGCAGTGTATTAAAAAGGGAAGAATACTCTCCAATGAAAAAATCAGCATCCTCACAAAACAAAGTCCTAAAGGCACAAACCGGTGAACTAATCAGAGCAGATTACAAGGGTAATCGGAAAGATTCCTGCAAGATTAAAACAAAGGGTTTCACTAGCAACCTAAATTTCATAGAGCCTCAGCCTGTACACTGAGAGCAAGAGAGGCGGTTCAAATGGTCCGTGATACACCACGGTCCTTCAGATCAGACAGCACATGCCATATTTGCCTTATGTCTTTTTCCTGCAAGCTTATCTGCTAGCTTCCTAAATAACACTGTTCACACATATAAAGGGTTATAAATAAATGTATTTATATATATTCACACATTTTAGTCCCTGTCATAACGATCTACTCCTTTCCCTTCTGTGCTGCTGGAGCAGCTGCCAACACTGATGGCACTGGTGGCTGTTCTCAGAAGTAATTGTGTCTACACCAGTCCTCCAGAGAATGCAACAGAAAGCAGATTACTACTGAAAGGAGAAGCAGCGGGCTTAGCTCGGTCCCGTAGTTACTATATACAGAAAAGAAACCCCTTAGACACAAAGTCCCATCTTCCCTCCAGCTCGCAAACCAGTTCTGCTCAGCCCATCTGGGCAACTCATCTCGGAGCCTACACAGCTCAGCCAGGGTAACTCGGTAAACGTGAGCATCATCCAGACATTTACATTTGTAGGCAATAAACGACAAGTGGCATGCAACGGTTTTGTTAGAGAAGTCAAAACAATCAATGGCTTTAACATTAGAAGTGTGTCCTGATGTGGTAAAGTCAACATGCTAACAGAGGAGACGTACCTAACAGTAGGTTACTCCAGTCCTGTGACCTAAGCAAACATGCGTCAGTTAGTTCAACACAAATTAAATAAAACACACCTGAAGTGCACCAAGACCACCAGATTCAGAAAAAAGATTAATCTATGTTTACAATAAATATTTCCTTGCAATGGGTTTTCTCCTATAACACGATGTATTTTCTTGGAAAACGAGAATAGGAGTGCAAGAGGGAAGTTGCGATGCTTTGCAAAAGGCTTCCCCCACTGGGAAAATGACAGGTTGCCCGTCCCTGTCTCTAAGTTAACACTAACAGCAGCATTGATAATCATCACTTTTTATTTAAATGCCAATCTCAGTTTCCTAGAAAAGGAGTGGTTATGGATTAGATTCAGCAGATTACTGTAAAGCTTCTTTTGGATCAGTATCAAATGTTCTTCAGCTTGTGAACATCTTACATTTAAAATAACAAGCTTAAAAGCAAGTCTGCAGCAATTCCTACATGGCGTCTACAGGGGCTGAAGAAGCAAACGTCTCCTCCCACGTAGTTACACTCCCTGTCTGCCCTCTTACAGCAATCAGGAGCACGGTTCAGAGAATTTGCTTTTGCACACTAGGAAACTTCAAAATGGACCTGGCAATCCATGACCACTCCTGCCAGGTCCCGGATCACAGCTACACAATGACACACAGCAGGATTAACATGACGGTCGCAGGGTGTCCCTCCCCAGGACAGCGAACTATGGAGATCAAAGACCAGGACAAGGAAGATGCAGCAGAGGCTACGGCCAAGAAATTCAGGAGCTTTGGTCTTGAGGTTTCAACATGACCCTGTTGGCACTCAGAGAAAGAGCAGCCACCAAACAGTCAGTGCTATGACCAGGAGAAAGGACATCATAAAGGGAATACGTGGAGAAGGAAAAATGCTAGAGTACAGCTGACACTTTTTGAGTGATTTCTGCTCTTCAGGAATTGGAATAGAAACCTTTGGAAGAGTTTCTTCACTTGCTTGCCGGGGAAAGGCTGTCTCAGTAGGTATCTCCTGCTTTTTTAGTTTGTCTTCATCCTGTACTAACAGAGGACGTTCCTGTGTCTGCTTTCGTGGTAGAAGATCAAGAAAGACAGAGAGAGATGAACAAAAATGACAGATGGAAAGTGCCCAAAATGATACTTGGAGGTGTGCAAAGCGTTAGGACAGCCTTCCTCTCAACAGAAAAATAAACTGCCCTGGAGAGCAGAGCTGCTGGTGGCTCAGGTCGCACCAGCCTTAGAGCTACAAAGTCTAGTGCTCTCTGCAGAGCTCATGAACATCTGGAACAGGATCACCCATGTTTTGCCACAAACCTCTGGATCATGATCATATGTGTTTTGTGCCTGCCCTCCCAGAAAAGCGTATGCTCAAAACTTACTGAAGTGTTTTGGTATCGGAATGGTTGAGAAGAAATTTTGAGGCATTAGAAATAGAAATGGTGTAGTACAAAACACGGTCTCTGACAGCTTCCTGTTCTACAGCGCCCTTAAAAAATAGCATTTGATAAATATCATTGAACATCCAGACTGCAGTGCAGGTACAAAAGGCTTTTTCAAAGTTCTGACAAGAGTATCAAAATTTTGATCGTTTTGAAAATTCTACCGGAAGAAGTGAAAAATTGTTAATCTTAGAAATCCTAAGTGTGGAACAGGCAGGATGGCAGTAGGAGCACCGCAAACTCCTTAAATTTTGCTCTGCATTTTAGCACTTTTGTTTCTGGAGTCTAAAGAATGTAAAAAACCAGAATAAGTAAATCATCACACAGGATCATGCAAGGGCTCTAGCACTTCCGTTGAAGAAAGAAAAAAATTGTGGGAAACTTTGCTGTTTAGTAACTCTCCATCCCTTTAGTTTGCCAGACCTGGTCAAACACGAGTGTACCTAGGAGAGGAAAAACTTGGCTCTGAGCTCTCTCAGTTGAGCTAACCTCCTTTGATCAGTGCGGTATTTTGGGACTGGTTCTTTGCACACCCCTAAGTGATGAGTATTGGGGAGAAAGTAGCTGGGAGACTGGGCAGCAAAAGAAAATATAAAATGCAAGAGTAACGTGATCATTAAAACAAAAAACGGAAAGAAAGACAACATAAAAAGAACAGGGTACAGTTAAACTTTCATAATTGCTTTTCTCTCCGAATACACGGTTATATCTTTCATGCAGCTTTTTCGAACCAGCCATGCACCAAAATAAGCAAAATTGAAAGCTGCAAAAGCTGCAGCAGTGCAAAAGTCCTCTTGGTGTGAGTTATGAAACTACTTCATGTAGCCAAAAGAAAAAATGTTATCCAGCAGCTGCTGTTGAGTTTTTGCTTGGTGCCATTGCAATAGCAAAAGTCTGGTTCAGAAGCACATATCAGAACAGCAGCTTTACCTCGAGCCCACCAACCTGTCTCTCAGAAGATAGGACAGTGACTTTCTTGACCTGGACACACAAAGCGTGTTAAGGTTCAGTTGTCTTGCAATAAAACATACAGGAACAGCAGAAAAGCAGCCCCTGGCAGAATACCCTTTGGCCACTACAGCAGGGTGAAGATACCAACATGAACAGGAGAAACAGGACTGCTTTGCATCTTTAAGTGATTTACCATCCTTAAACATGTGCAGGTGAAGGAGAACACCCTCCCTGGCATGTGCCTGGCAAAGATGCATTTCTGGAAGTTCACAGCAGAACATGTCCACCTCCACGTCAGAGCAAGACCACTTCAGAGAGGTTAAGAGGGAATTTCCAGAAATGCAAATCCACGGCTCACACCAATTCTTCCATCGCTGTGGACCACTGCAGCCTTAGATGGGGAAAGTCCACAGCATCCAGTTACCATCAACAGCAGCCCCCCAAGACCTAGCAATGCAGTCACCATGCAAGAAATTCTTCATAATAACCAAAAATATCATTCTTGAACTGCAGTTGTGAAGCTTGAGAGCCCCTGCTCTATCCCACCCGCACATCCATAAACCATGTGGCACTGTGGGCAGAGTTCTGCATCGGTCTGCTGCCCAAATTGCTGCAGAATTTACACTGTGACTCAGCAACCAAAGAGGAAAGTCCACCCATGTGTTCAACGGGGTAATTCCAAGGCCAACGATCAACCTTCATTAGTTCATTTTTGGGGTTTTGTTTTTCTAATGGGGGAAAAAATAATTGTCATGGCTTTTCTCTATGCTTTGAGGAATCCGTAGTAAACCTGGCTGCTAAAACCCTTTATACCTGTTCTGATAAGCCTCCCTCCACTGCAAGATTATTTCTGTTTAAAAAGTATCTCCCCTGCAATGGTTTGAAGATGAAATGCAAGTTTATCTGCAGCGCTGTGGGCAGTAAGGGGAGAAGCTAGGCTTAAACCAGGAGAGTCTCTACAACTGCCGCCATTGCAGCCAGGATGCAATTTTTCAGTTGGAATGAAAAATCGCATTTACTATTTAAGAGACTGATTACCACGGGGTCTAACTACAGTTTTACTCACAAGCTTCAAATCTGAGCTAGGTAACACCAATATTAAACAGAGAAGCTGTCTGTTATCCAAGAAGAAACCAGTTGGCAGACAGATCTCTGCTGCTCCAACTCGGTTTCTTTGAAAAATTACCTTTTTAAGAAAATTAGCAGAGAAACCGTGAATGTATGTCGCTACTAACATACAGGCACTGTTCCTGTAAGGAGAAAGATTTCCATCACGTATGAACAGCCCTGCTGTAGCCACCTGAGGAGTCTCCTTGAAGCCTCCACAGCAGATCAGCACCTGCAGATCTTAATGCAAGACTAAACCCAATGACACACTGGATTAACTGGAGAATAAAGTGACTTTTGAAAATTGATACCATCCTAGTGCTTCTCCACTGGGTTATCTGCAATATTATCTCTGAAGTAACAATTGCCTTTAACTTAGGTGTCTGGGTTTGGGGTTTTTTTTCCACATTTTGGGGAGATGCATTCCCTGGCACCAGGAATAAGCCAGTCCCTGAGACAGCCATGTGAAATAAAGTCTAGCATCATGGATGACAGCAACGCTAGGAAAAGCAGCGTCAAAACCAAGTGAAGAATTCCTACATTCTTTTCTACCAAAAACCACCACATTTTTATGATACTACAACTAAAGCATCGATTCTCTTAGAGGCCATTATACACATTAGAAGTCAATATTAACTATTAAAATTCAATGAAACTAAAAACTAAGGGGAGCTGAGGCTGAATTCTAGGTTGCAAAGCTGTCCCTTGGAACAACGCAGTGCACTAACACCCACACGCCGCTGAGGTACTCACTCCATCCGCTCCCATGGGAATCTGCCCGTTGACGTTGAGCGTTCGGAAAGGGGAGTGAGTGGACAAACGTTTGTCCCATTCACTCGGCCGAGGCTCTGGGACGGACTCCATAAAGTTCTTCTTCAACTCACTGATGTTGGCGTGATGTTTCTTTATTTCTTCTTGGGTCTTATCTAGATCCTATCAGTAAAAGGACAGGATAAATGAAGAGACATGGAGATGACACCTGCGATTGCCTAGGCTGCTGCATAGCAAAGCTGCGCTCAGCAGAGTTGTTGCCGACTTCCATCAATTGTGCTCACACTGCAAACACACAAAGGGAGCGTCCTCTCTCCTCTTTCCTCTTGTATTAATGGGGATAAACTGCAATTGGCATGGAGTGGGGTCTCCTCCAGGAGCAGGACATGCCATCGGCTCATCCCAAGCTACACCAAAACAGATGACAGCTGAGGTGTAATCTCACACGTTTTCCCCAGACGGGATTTTTTAAGTTGCAAGACTATGTTTGTTTGGGTTATTTAATTTAATGCCTTTAAACTGGGTGGGTTTGCTTTCTTTTCCCTCTGCTAGCCTGAATATTCACAGCTATAAATGCAGTTAATGTTTAAGAAAATGTTTTCCCAATTTTATTTATTCTCTTCATACCTGTTTCTCTTTCATCCCACCAGGAATTATCTTTGGTCCCAGAATACCCCCATTACCTTTTTCCCCCTCCTCTCATCTCATCCCTCCAGGAGCTACCACAGGAAGTTTTAGACTTCTGAAATGAAGATGAGATGACAGCCCTTTAAAAATCAGTCTGAGAATTTACTTTATGCTGGATCAATCAAGAAACTCCTGCTAAAATTCTTCAGGTGGAAAAAGCCAGATTTCTACTCTGCGATGCCAGTTTACAGCATAGATGCACAGACTTAAGGCAAGTCAGCTCTCTTCAACTTGTTTAAAAATAGCTTTTCCTTGCAAGCAAACCAGAGTTTGTTGAAAACAAAGCGTTCGCATAAAATAGGCATAAGCCAAACAACAATTTTTCTGGACAGTGCCAAAAAGCAGCAAGCCTCACCTGTTAGAAAGGGGGAAATTACAGTCAGTAAAAGCATCGCTGGGCAATTTCACTGTTTCTGTGCTCTTAGTTGTTACTCAGCCCATCGATTTTAGAAGACGGGAGAGCAAATGCATCCCTAAAGGAGGATGTCCCCCCCCAATATCTGTGTCCCTGCAGCTTACCCAGGACACACCACCCTCCCTCCATGGGGCTATAGCCCCAAATGCCTCATTAACAACATTCGCTCTGTTTGGCACAGTTCTGGGGGAAAAAAAACAGTTTTGGCATCCACCCCGGATGAAAGCACAAGGCAAGTGCCTGCTAGTTAGAGGAAAAAAAAGGCAAAAAAAAAAAGCACAAATAAGTCTGCCGAGGACTCCAGGGTAACGCCCTACCCAGGTCCAGGAGCCCTACAGCTGCTCCTGGGTTAGAGAAGAGAGAGACCACCTTGGCTATCCAACACTGCGCAAGAGCTGGTCCTGGGAGGGTTTGCAGAGAAGCTGAAGCCACGAGGAGCTATGTGGAGCCAAAATGGGTCTTGAAAGTATCTTGAGGAACAAGCTCGCTAAGCATTAATGCTTTTCCTCCTGTTTAGCCCTCTTTGCAAGAACACGGAACATGGGTTATCGAGCACGGAGCGTTAAACAGCTTTCAACAAAATCAAGCGGCAGCTTCAGGAGTGTGAGGTCTGCTGGAAAAACATCTGATCTGCCAAATGTATGGATTAAAAAAAAAAAAGGAATAAAGTGGGTGAGCTGCTGGGGTCAGCCCTTTTCTAGGGGAGGGCTGGAGCACCTGCAACAGAACCAGTGGGAAGGGTGGCAGAGAGGGAACAGGCTGGATGTCAGAGCCAAGTATTGCACTAACAGGAGAAAGGGGTTTAGAAGCAATGAAAAAGCTCTGTTTGGGGTTGGGGAGATGGAGCTGTTCGAGTTGGGCAAAAGAAAATGACAGGCACAGTCTTCGCAGTGCTCCGGCGGCGGCTGAACCCTGCCCCTCGTGCCGCAGACCCTTCGTTCGTGGCCGAAAGCTCTAAGTTGTAGCAGTCAAAAAAAAAAAAATTAAAAAAAAACCAAACACAAAAAAAACCCAAACACCCAAAAGCTGCGAAACTTTTAAAATTCAGATTAGAAGGCAGTTAGTACACTTCACTTGCAAGAGATATCAACAGGTAAACCCTACCAGCTGCTGGTGCTGCAATTTTGAGTAGAAACACACAACACAGAGTATCAGAAGCCACAAAATGTCTTCCGTAACACAGTGTATTAAAAAAAAAAAAAATATATGATTGGCATGGTCTGTTCTGAGACTGTGCTTAGGCAAAACCAAGTGTAAAGGGCTCCCAAAAGGGAAGGGAACAGCTGTACGCAGAGGGATGAAATGGCTTCTCGCCCACTTGCAAGCCACCCATGACCATCAAGCCCCCGCATCAGCTCCAAGGGGACCTGGCACCGAAGCAGGATGGGGCCCGGGGGAGCATTAAAGATGCTGCAAGGCAAGTGAGCGCTGGGAGAAGGATTGCAATGCTGCAAGCATCGCTGCAACGCCAGCGGCTACATCTGAAAGGAGGACTTGCTCCTGAACGCCACAGAGGTGACAATTTCACCTGCAGCTTTTCCTGAATTTTGCATTTTCATAGACTGTCTTTTCCCCCAGGAAAATAATTTATTTCAAGCAAGAAGAAACTTTTAAATGAGCCCCCCTGCTACAATTCATGCCACTGTGAGCACCCAGCAGGTCCAAGAGCAGACCTGAGCACGCAGCTCTGCCAATCATGTATTTTGGGTAAGTATGAGAGAATGAAAGTCAGAAGAGGTAGAAGGAAGAATGCCTGCACATCGTCATGTTTACTGTCACCATGCAAAAGCGTATTTAAAAAAAAAAAAAAAAGTCTTTCATGCAACAGCATGCAAAAACAAAGGCAGCAGTAGAAGAGGAAGAAAAAGTTCAGCGCAGATGCAGAAGGTCTAGGCAAACGCAACTGAAAAAAGCTTCAAGTTCATACAAACCTCCAACATTAAATTGCTATGCCTGATATAAATGTTTTCACCATCTAGCCTCTTTGATCTTTTCTGTGAAAATGAAAGAAAAGGGGGAAACAAAACAAAAAAAAAAGCACAAAAAATTAAAATGTTGTTCTTGCGGGACTGACAAATTGGCAAATTAAAAAAGTTAACTCAACGTTGGGAGTGCAGCGCTGTGCCAGCGTGGGGTGGGGACCCAGCCACAGGGACCCTGGCAGCATGGGGCCACCACCAGGAAATGGGGGTTCTTGCTCATGGAGAATGGGGAAATGCAATGAGTCCTTTAAAGAGACAGCTCCCAGGGGTTCGTCGGCTTTTGCCTGCATTTATATCGCTCGCCACAAAGAGACAGTTTACCGGTTTTCTGTGGAAGCCTTGCACAAAGTCACAACTTCATATTCTTGACAGTGGTGCATGCCCACCCCAGTGTACGAGGCTGTACTGCCTCGTGTAACTTTTACAAGGTCTCAATGTGCACAGTAACTATGTCTTAACCACCTTTCCCATCTTGGATATTTCCCCTATTACTCAATCAATACAAAAAAGCATTACACTTTTTTTTTCTGCATTTCCTGGAGTGCACACTATATGGTTTTCTTTGGTTTCTAATTAAATTTGTTACAGAGAAGATAAATTTTATAAATCAAACCAAGTGTGTTTCAAACATTCAAGATGCATAATTTTGGCAATCAGACTGTCTATGGGACAAAAAGCTGTTCATTTTGAAGTCAAATATTTGATAGTTGCAATTAAAAAAAACAAAAACAAAAACAAACCAAAAAAACAACCCAACCCAAAGCACATGAAGTTGGAGCACTGTCTTTTTAAACAGGTTACAGATGCATGAATGATAAGGCAAATTTGTTTGGTGAAAGTGTAAAATGGCTAACCTTCCTCATTCTTATCAGTTCTTCCTCTTTTTCTGCAGGCTGCTGCTGTTTGGCAGTGATAAAAAAAAAGAAAAAAAAAAAAAAAGAGTTGTTGGTTCATTTAACTATGTTGAACCTTACTGTTTAACCTTAAAAAAAAAAGTGAGCAACCTAACTGAATTATTAGCACAAACCTGGGGCTGGTCACCATTCGTGGTGGGTACTGTGACCTCAATGTGCGTTTTCCTCACCTACATTTAAGAAATAAATTGGTAAAAACATTTCTTGTTAGTAGACGTGTTTCAAGAGACCATTTAGTTTCAAAACACAGCTGCATAAAGTTGGTTTTGAAATGCTGGGTGAACATGCAAAAACCAACATGCAGTCCTCCGGAAGACAGTCTGTTAGTTAACAGCACATTTACAATAATTCCTTCAGCTTGAGAATTATTTGCATTTGAAACCAGTGCTCTCTAGTGCTTCTGAAGACAGGCTTCCCACTTGCATTAGCTTTGCCAGGCAATGTTTTCAAATTTCATTTGCAGCTGGATCTCCCAGTGAAATCCATACCAAAAGCAACATGCTCAAATTAACACAGACCTTCTCAAAACCAGAAAATTATTTGTTATGCACAGGTATTATGTTCACAGAGTCAGTAAGAAGAGACCTATCTACAAAATCAAGCCTAACATCACAGATCAAATTCTTTACTGTCAGTAAGTAGAGAGCCAAGATTGTCTTAACACTTTAAGGAAAGTATTTTAGGGAAACTGGATTGCCAAATACTCTGAAGGCAAAAGCATGGGTGGGTGTTAAATGAAGTGATGCAGCTACATTTGAGAAACAGGGTAAATTTAGCACATTCAAATCCACAATTTCCTCCTACATCTACAATTAAAAAAAAGAAAAAAAAACAGCGTTTAAGCATTTAGGAAAAAACCCTGTAATAAGAGAGATGGGATGAATAAAATTTACTTGTTCTCAGTTTAATGCTAGGGAGGGTGAGCAGCCGTGCAGGAACAGCATTACAGGAACTGTGTGCCATGATGCACGTTCCAAAGTGCCAGCCTGAAGATCCCTTCAGCATCTTCATTTAAAAATTACTGGTCACACAGGCCACAACTTTTTTTAAAGCAACTGTCCTTTCTTCACCTCCATCTCCCAGACTTCATTAAAAGTGATCTCCCCCGGAGTATGTCATACAAGACCCACTGTGTGATATGTTACAGCAAAAATGTGGCTCCAGTAATGCTGAGAACAGCTAAATATTCAGAGTAACGTGAAAATTTTATCTAAAGGCATACACCTCTGCTGCAACATTGGAAGGTTTCAGTCAGTAAGATTTGCAGAATATTAAGGACACTGTAATAAAACCAGTAATTTTTCACATTATGTTCACTTATGATAATACACCTATATCAACAGCAGCAGAGGTCTCAGACATTTGTAGAAAGCTCAAATAATGTTTAAAAAAAAATTCATTTAAACAGTAAACCCCCTAAAGTCTCAAAAGTGCCATTCAAAACCAAAGTTTTAGTCCAGTTTGCAGAAACATATTAACAGCTCTCACAGAAGCCTATCAATGTAAAAAACATTTGCATTCAGACGCTGGGCTGTGGACCAGATCCGTATCACCAATTTCACTGGAATTGCTCCCGCTGTCGTACCAGGAATCAGCAGAGAGAGCCTAGTGATGGGTGAGCCCTGTATTCAAGTACCATGAACTCGTGTGCAATTCTTGCTGGCTTTTTTAACACTGCATCAGTTAAGTTGCCTTTAGTTTGACTGCAACTACCGAAACCCAGCCACCCTGGACCTCCTCCTTCCTTGCACCTGGAGGGTCAGGGCTGGGATTTCCCTAGGACCCAGACCCCCTACCTCACTCCCACCCAATGCCTGGGCGATGAATAAACCCTTCGCTGCCCGGGAGGGGAAGGTGCACAGAGCTGCTGCTCTGGGGTGGTTTCTAGTGCTGATGCTCTAGCCCAGCACAAGCACAGCCTCTTCCAAGGAGACTCTGGTCGGACATACCTTTGATGCATCGGCTGGCTCCAGCTTGGCTTTCTCCGCTGGGATTTCTTCACGTCTCACATCAGGTTTCGCTGTCTCCTTTTCTACTTTAGACGCAGCAACTGCATCCTTCACGTCGGGCTTGGCTGGGACTGGTTCTGCAGCGTGGCTCTGAGCGATGGCTGGGGCAGAGGTGGGACGGGGACTCCTTTCGGGGGTTATCACAGCCACTGCTGAGGATGGGGGAGAGACAGACAGGGACAAGGTTCAGAGCAGGCAATGTTTCTAAAGCACCAGGCAAAGCCTTTCCAAATTACAGTGCTGTCGTTTGAAAAGAAAGGGAGGAGGAGGAAAAAAAGGGAAAAGAAATAAAGATGTTGAGCAAAGCAGCTTGTGCATTTAGTACAGGGAAGTTGAGCTTATTTTCCTTATGGTTTAAATAAAACAAAATAAAATCCCACAACAGATGATTTACAAAAAGCAAGCTTGCACTCTGCAGAGAAGCCACACCAGAAAGGCAAATCTATTTTTGACGTTGTGCCATCGATTTCTGGGTCCTTCACACACGACTGACACAGAAGTCCATTCCAATGCAACCATTAAAATAGAAACACTTACAGCTGTGGTGAGTTCTTGACTCACTGGCATCTCCTCAACCAGAAACGGATAGTTTCTGGAAGGGCAACACAGGCTTTCCCCTATCTCCCCAATCTTTTCAGCAAATCAAATGAAAAAATAATCAACAAGCATTGCTCTATAAAACTTCACAGCAACTTCCAGGTGGGTTTCAAAGCAGGCTGGGGCTGCGTGTCTGAGATGGGTATCTGCTGCTGCAGCCCAAGGCACCGCTGCGAGAAGATACCCAGCATCTCCAGATCAGTGACAGTGCAGAAATGAATAGCATGCTGCCAAAAAATCATCTTTCCAGAGGATGAGAGTCTTAAATACAAGCACTAGGTCACACACAAATTCAACTGCCTACTCCTTTCCTTTGATTCCTGATTTCCCAGACAGTTCCCGATCCCAGAAAAGCTTGACACCTCCCAAATATTCAAGGCAATACTGTGAGACAAAGCAAGCCCCAATTAATTCACTGTGCTTACCTATAGATGCAATGAGCTATTTAGTTCTTCTGATGTTGTTTTTTATGGCTGTTCCACTAAAAATATACCTAGTCACTTAAAATAATTTCTTTGACATGGTCTCGTATTCCTGAAGTCACAGTTTATGGAGCAAGGGTCACACTGTGTAACCTACCCCAGCCAACAATACGTTGCTAGTGTCCATCTAGCTAATCAAAGACACTAGAAAATTTGGCATTAAAAAAGAAATTGTAATTTTAAGTAACTGCTTAGCAAGAATTCCTGTTTCACTGAAAAGATAACTGCATCTCATGCATGTGTATAAAATGTGTACAGAATAAAATATCCATGTGGTCAAAAACATAAAGACGGAGGGGCAAAAGAGAACCTGATTTTTCAGAGACTGAAATTACACTTTAAAGACAAACTCCTAGACACCATGTCTTGTCAAAAATCCACCCTAAAACTCATACCACCACCACCGTCTCTGTTATCTCGCTCGCTCTTCAGCACAGCAGTTCATTTCTGCGAGCCAGACATCGTGTTATCCTTTCGGAAGGACAAGCGGCGCCGTGTCCTGGTGTATTTATGCCACTGAAGCAGTTACAGCCACTGGAGAGGTTGTACAGAGGGACGGTGAGATGGCAGGGACAGTCGGGATTAGGAGGATGCCGGGTGTGCAAAGCTGTCATGGTGGTACCTGACTCCTTCGGGACCGTCTCTAGTTCTCTCATCACCACCATTTTTTCTTCCTCCTCCTCCTCTTCAATTGGGCTTATCTCAACATTGCCAAGAGCACGTTTGGCTAAAAAAGTTACGGTCGTGTTAAAATGCCACCTCGCAGATGAAGCAGCAAAGGAAATAATGCCATCAGTAACTCCGCACAGCCACCTCTCCTGCTTCTCTCACAGTGTTTCAGAGCATCAAGACACGCAGGAAAAGTAACAACAGATACCAAGCTTTTACTTTGCCATTCAACAATGAGTTCTGTGCTGTCCAGAACTGCGTTGTTATAGTTACGTTTTCTTGATTAACTACCTTTGGCTATTTTGACACATGATGATTTAAACACAGTAAAAAGCTCTGCTCCAAAATATGAGATACAAAATATCGATCATCATCACCTTGGCCAAGAAAATGGTCCCTACTGGGAACAAAAGTGTCAAGAGGAGGAGAAAGTGCAGAGGAGGTGAATGGGAAGAAGGGGCAGCTGCAGCAGGAGACCCCTGGACGTGCTTGGGTCTGACACTGGCTGCTGTCTGCGCTGCTGCAGCCCACCCCATGGAATATCCTCGAGTCTAAGCGCAGGGGCTGGTTTAGTATTTTTCGTAATATTCAAGAAAAGGGGTAAAGTTCCCAGTTACCTCCCTCCACGGCTTCAATCTCCTCTTCCTGCAATGACTAACCAGCTCTGCTTTTAATTACGATTCGGGCAGATCTGGCTGCAGCAGTGAAGTTGCTCTGAAAAAACACCTCAGCTAGGGAAGAAGCACGCTCCCTAGCAAAGAAATAAAAGCAGAGTGCAGGTGACCTCCCGCAGTCCCTGAGCACGCAACCTGATTTTCAGGCACCGCACGTTCCTACAGCTCAGGGGAACAAACCTTACAAGAAGAGACAGTAACAGAGGAGCATTAAGAGGCCACTGCACACTCATTTCAACACGCAGGCACGCAGCCAAGCCACGGCACGGCACCTCCTCATCTCACCCACAGGCACACCCCAATAAAGCAGCACTTGCGTATTACAGCACACTTGCAAAGCCAGGTGTGATTTTAATGGCAATGAACACCACTGCAAACAATGCAACCTCTGTCCTACAGCACTGCATCACTTCAACCCAGCAGGTCACAGCATGGGCGGCCGCAGGAGCCACACCGACGCCAAACACCACTGTGGCTATACCTGACCATGTCTGCAACGGCTCCGGTAACTTTGGCTTGGCAACAGGAACCTTAACCACCTCTACCTTCTCCTCCTCCTCTTCCTCTTCTGCAATTGGTTTCATTTCAAAAGTTTCAAGAACGTGTTTGGCTAGAAAGAGGTTTGCATGCGTTAACAGAGCGGTTGGAGGACCGCGCGGACACACAACAGTTGCCGCAGCAGAGGAAAGAGCAAAAGGAGATCCCTCTCCAAGACAGTGCCTGAGAACAGCAAGGAGAATTTTAAACCAGGCAGCTTAATGGTAATTTTTCACCACACAATTGCATATCAGTCTTTCTAGTGCTGCCAGGCCCAACAGTGTATTGGATGAGAGGGGGAAAAGAACAACACAAGTAAGCTTTGCAGGCTTTTTGCCCAGGCAGGGATAACTGGGGACACACAAACAGCTCTCCGGTGTGGTACTAGGACAGGCTCTGCCTGCAAAGTCTGGGGAGATGCAGGTGCTGGCTGATAAAATCCAGGAAAAACACCCAGGCTCCTCTAGATAAAAACCTGTATAAAAACTAGCAGCTTTAATTAAATGTACTTGAATGATCAACTTCAAATCTAAAAATTAGAGAACATACAGCCATCTACCCTGGTGTCTTAAATTCTCCACCTTCTGTTTTTACAGCATCAGGCTTTCCCTGCCAGGCGATCCTGACTTGTGAGAATTCAAGACAACACAGCGGTGGGGAGACAGTCTGCCAGACTACTTTATGAAAGCTTGATCTAGATTTCATACTAGAAAAACAGTGATGTCAAGAGCACGCTGTAAAAAAGATCAGGGTGGAAGAAGGGAAGTGGAGCAGTACACAATGCATTTGCATACCAATTTTCTCCAGCCCTAATGCACCACAGGCATTCGCTATTTAAGTGATGAAGACTGCAAATATTTGACAACACTGTTGCTGTGATACACGTATTAGTATTCAAATATGCTGTTAAGGGCATTAGTATTTATTAATATTTATTAATAGTACCTATCTTAAGAGAAATATAAGCT
This sequence comes from Sagittarius serpentarius, assembly GCA_034782735.1. Classification (NCBI taxonomy): domain Eukaryota; kingdom Metazoa; phylum Chordata; class Aves; order Accipitriformes; family Sagittariidae; genus Sagittarius; species Sagittarius serpentarius. The sequence goes on along the minus strand of JAVKLA010000021.1, from coordinate 5,262,594 downwards.
CCATGTAGCAAAATGGGTGGCATTTCTCAACCCCCCCAAAAAACCCAGAATAGGCTCAAAAAATGGCAAGCAGGTCCTGGGATGAAGAATTTCAGAAGCTTTACAAGAAGTTTCAAGATCAAACTTAAAAGTTTTCTAATCCACATTTACAAAAACACCCAAATTTAATAAGGAGACTGTTCTCAAGCGCCAGCATGTCCTAAACTTTTCCCCACCTCCCCGCAAGGATTACAGTCTAAGGAGGTGCAAGGCAGAAATTTAACAAGTCTCCCAGAGCCCGCGCTCTGACGGGCTGTCTGTCCTCTGACTGCAAAACTCTTCTTGCAAAGAAATGAAAAAAGAAAGCTGCCAGATCTGGTGAAACTTTGAGTTGTCAGGAACAAGCATGTAAAGGATAGGAAAGGCGCTGCAGAAGAGTTGTAGCCACCACCACAGCTATACCTGGCTTCTCTCGGATCTGATCCGTGGGTTTTGGTTCGGGAACCTCAACCACCACCACCTCCTCCTGCTTCTCTTCCTCTACGGCTCTGAACTCAACTTTTTGAGTCGCACGTTTAGCTGAAGAAACGGGGCACACGTTAACGACTGCCCACACAGCAGATGGAAAAAGGCTGCAGACTTCAACGGGGACAGAAGCGTTACATTCACAGGCTGCTCTTTTCCAAGCTCTGACATTCGGGTGCGGGATTGCAGCGGGGCTTTCTCTGCTCATCTGGGGTCATAACAGTCTACAGGGCATGGCCAAGGGGCAACCAACAGCACGGGTCCCCTCACCTGCATTCATCGTGCCTGGGTAACCTCGCATGCCCAGATTACAGACAAGCTGGCATTTTGCTTTGCTGCGGTGCAGAGCAAGCAGCCCTTTCCCCTCCCAGCTCCGAGGCATGAAGCCCAGGCTCGGGGTGTCGCTGAGCCCTGTACACCCATGCCGGAGGCAGGGGCAGCTTGGCTGCTGCTGGCCACGGGGCACTGGGACAGGCCTGCTCCCTCCCAGGTTGCAGCACGACCTCAGGGCTCAAAGCAACACTGTTCCTGCTCCGTCAGGTGCCCTTGGTGCAAAGGGATGCTCCCCTTTCCCTGAATCCTAATTTTACAAGCACCCCATGATCTAGATCAAGGGGAGCAAACTTAGGCACTCCTCCTTCCATGCTTCACCTCCTCTAGCCTGCTGCTATCCGGCTCTTTTAAAAATGTCAGGGACAAGCCCACCTGACTGATATGCCACAAACTTCAGCATTAGCACCACTTTAACAGATGCTGAAAAAGTTTCAAACAGTTGCGACAAAAAAATCTCCCCCTCAAGGAAAACTATGTAATTTAAGAAGCTACATTAAACAAAACAAATCCTAGAATAGCTTAATTCCCGACTTGCTAAAAGGAAAACGCATTGAGATTGAAGGAGGAAATACCTTTACAATCAGAACTTTGCCATAAGCCTTCAGCACCCACCTACATCCTTTTTGTCAGTCAGTTCTTGCTAGTACTATTGGGTTTGCATTTTATATCCAGGTCTTGCATTAAAGTGAGAAGTTATGTTTTTGGGGTTTTGTCTTGTTTGGGTTTTTTTGGTTTGTGGGGGTTTTTTTGGTGTTCGGGGGTTTTTTTTAAGCAGGGAATTTAGGTGGTATTTAAAGAGTATTTCAGCATCCTACTGAATCCAGCCATGGAGAGGGAAGAGACATTGGACACTCACCTCCATCAAGGCTCCTGGAGGCTCGCTTACTAGCCGTCCGCTCAAACTGGGGAGCGGGTCGGTCGATCAAGGCACTCGCCTGCCTTGTCTGCGCCTGCGTCCGGCCGCTGTAGCGGAACTTGGAGCCCAGCGCCAGGAACCTGCTCTTCGGGATGGCCTCCGTGGAAGTCAGCCTGAAAACCACAGGCACAATTTAAAAATCATACCTCCAGATCCAGGAAGCACCAGGTAAAGAGAAATTAAAATACAAATTAAAGAAGATTCTGCATAAGCTTGATTAACAAAACAACACGCACTAACAATAAGCCCCACATGTACATGAGATAGAAGACCTCTGTCTTATGGATCTTATGAAGCAGAAACTGCCTAGAAGTTTATTGCAATAAACACTTAATGTCTCTGCAACCATTCCACTCCAAGTTTTGTGAAACCCTAAGGAACACTGAAGGAGTGCTCATTGTCAGCAGCCAATCTAAAGCATTACTTATTCAAGGCGAGCCTACCATTTAGAAAACCCACCTGAAAAACGTGTGATGTTCAACACATACTTTCCACAGCTTCTTTGCTGCCCGGTAACTTGGTAGCTTGAACCCAATTGTACTCTCATACTGTTCTTGCTGCAGAAAATATAAGTCATTTAGGTATAGCAAGAAATAAATGTGGCACGAGCCCAGTCCCCAGCCCATTGACCAGTTCTGCTGCAGCACAAACTGCTGGTCTAGCCCAAGAGCAGCTGAACTCACTCTGCAATGTGCAGGAGGACCTCAGGTCCAAGAAAAGACAGGGCTTGGCCACAAGCCCAGGCATCTGTCAGGCTGCACTAGGATTTGTCGAGGAGCGTGCCGTGGGTTTTGCAGCCATTCAGACTCATTTACCTCCCTGTGTCCTGGATTTGGCTGGGATAGAGTTAATTTTCTTTCTAGTAGCTGGTACAGCGCTGTGTTTTGGGTTAGTATGAGAAGAATGTGGATAACACCCTGACGTTTTCAGTTGTTGCTAAGTCATGTTTAGACCAAGTCAAGGACTTTTCAGCTTCTCCTGCCCAGCCAGCAAGAAGGC
>JAVKLA010000021.1:5220363-5259801 GCA_034782735.1 Sagittarius serpentarius | reverse complement strand
AGCTGACCCAAACTGGCCAAAGGGGTATTCCATACTATGGGACGTCATGCCCAGTATATAAACTGGGGGGAGTTGGCTGGGAGGGGCTATCGCTGCTTGGGAACTGACTGGGCATCAGTCGGTGAGTGGTGAGCAACTGCATTGTGCATCACTTCATCTGTATATTCTAAATCTATTATTATTATTATTATTATTATTATTATTATTATTATTATTATTATTATTATTATTATATTCCTTTCTGTCCTATTAAACTGCCTTTACCTCAACCCACGAGTTTTACTTTTTTTCCCAATTCTCTCCCCCATCCCACTGGGTGGGGGGAGTGAGCAAGCGGCTGCGTGGTGCTCAGTCACCGGCCGGGGTTGAACCATGACGCCCTGTCATACTGCCCAGCTGCAGGATGGGGTCGAAAACTGACCTCCCTGCAAGACTGGGTTATGGCAGTCGAAGCAGGAGGAGGAAGAAGAGAAGGAAAGAGGCAGACCCCCATATTGTAGCCTCTCTCCCCACTGTGTTGCCAGCGACCAGGCTGCTCCAGGGATCTCCCTGTTCACTAGAGGCAGCGTCAGGGCAGCCACCCTCTGCCTGCTGCAGTCTAAGCAAAAAGGTATGTGTCTGTATTTTGTAAATATTTTTTTTTTTTGTAAACGAAAGCGAGACAAAGAGCCTTTCTTTGTCTTGCCCCGTTTCCAAAAAAGGAGTTAGTCCTCCCCCAATTTCAACTGCGAACTTCCCACCGGTTTCCTCTGGATGCTGGGAATACCACATGGTGCCAGGAGGTGGTGCTGGATGACACGTTGTTTAAATTTTCACAGGCTGGTTTGCAGCTTCAGCAAGGTCAGCGGGCTCTACTTGAACTTAATACCAAGCCAAGCTCAGAAACCCTATAGAGTATAAAATGCTCATTCAGAGAAAAGCTTGCTCCCTCCCCCCGCTTTGTTTTAGTGAAGCATACAAGTTGGTGATAATCAGAAAGCAATTAAAGAAGACACGAGCACAAAGAAGTCAGACCATACCTCCCCTGGCCGAATCTTAATAAAGAAGCTGCTGCGTTTGTAGGAAATCTTCAGGACTTTGGGCCAAGGGAAGCGGTTGATTCTCAGTTTATCTTTGTAAACAAGAAGGCCACTGGAACAGACTCCGAGAGTGATATCCACTCCTTCCAAGTCCTGGGAAAGCAGATGAGGATGTAAGCAGTGTCAGGGTTACAAGATTCAGGTCAATGTCTGCCTTCCAAATCACCCCTTTGGTCTTCCCCTGAATTCATCTCCCCACCACCCAGGCTTCAGCTTCCAGCTCCCTATGCAGCCAGGGCCAGGCTTGCTCCTCCTTCACGTTTCTCCTTACAACCTCCTCCCTTCTGCTGATCTCTCCTGCGATGCTGTTTGCTCAAAGGGCTCATCTAGAGTCTATCCTGCATTTCCCTGAGTGGAGTGGTTTGCCTGGCAGGGTCAGAGCCCTATATTCTAAGTTCCTCAGATCAAGGACCTGTCTATATCAGTAGCTTTGTAAAGCTTCTTGTAATATATATAAATAATAAGCAATCAGGAAGAATCACTTCTCTTGCAAGAATAATTGAGGCATTTCTGTTCTGTGTCTGTGTTTCCATACTTCCTATATCTTTCAAAAGGACCCTCCTGAAATAGGTAAACTTGCTCCTGCAAGGGAAGATAATGAAATTACAAAATCCACCGGCAGGTGCACGCACACTGATTCTCACCTTGGCTTGGTGAAGGTCGACTCCATACATAGACAGCTTTTTTGCATTCTCAAGAAATTCCAGGTCTGCTTGGGCTGGAGTCATGGATCTGGAGAAAGAGAGAAAGGACTTGGTATTCCCCTAACTGTTGCTTTTAGGAGGGCACAGATCAGACTTCACATAACCATTTACTTGTTAGATTTTCTTTTGCTTTCAGTACAAATTTGTGCCCAGATGACGAATTATGAAATTGCTCTGAATGCACAGATTTGTGCTTTGAGACATCCTCATAAAAGAGATACCCTTTATTTCTGCGGAGCTGTACAGACCCCAGACAAGAAAGCAAGTTATCTGACGAGGAAGTGCAGTATGGAGTCCAAGACTTGATTCAGTGGAAGAAACACCAATTCAGCTGAAGGCAAAGGGTGACAAGTACTGTCCTCCCAGACCTCCTGCCTCTGGACCCCCCCCAAACCCAGCTATTGTTCTCCAAACCAAACGCAAGGACAGCTGAGACCACTCAGCTGTGATTCCTACTGGGGCAGACCAGATGAATGAGACATTTTCTGGGAACAGATGGTACCCTGTCTGCAGGAGGGGCAACACAACACAACTTGGCTTAACAGAAACATCCTGATAATGGAGGCTGTTATTGAAGTGCCCTTGTTAATAAGTTTCTGGTGTACAAGGTCCATCTAACAGCTCTGTTGGGAGAGTATTCAGCTGTATACATTTCATTTTGTTCCCTGCTTTGATGTCTTCCTTACTGAGTGCTCGCATACATCTCGTGTGCGATGTAAATAGAGGTTTTAGTGGTGGGAGACAGGGCAGACAAAGACAACTGTAAGGACGATCCTCCACGAAGGACCCAGGAGCAGCCGCCATCTCCGACACGTGCCTTGTGCTTTGCAAATAAAGTAGCAAGAGACGGAGCATGGTTTAGCAGAGTTTTCCCACTGAAAACCCTCTGACAGTTTCATGTTCACACAATATGGACCAGAAATTAAATGGGTACATGTTGCTTCTTCCTGTACGCCCAAGCAGATTAAATACAACTACATCCTATACCTTGAAGTATCCTTCTAATGAATCCATGAATAATTCAGCAACACGATCTGCCACTTCTAGCACAGCTAATGGCCTTTGACTTCAAGTCATGAAGCTTGTCAGTGGCCCAGTACTTATTTTCCCTCATTTCCTCTCCTCTCAGTGCAAATGGAGGGGAATCAATTTAAAGTATTGATTTGTAGGGTTGAGCGAGGTGTTAATTGCAGCTTTGGTCACAGCTGGGGGCACCCGTCCACCCTCCCTACTGCACTCAGTTTATTAGTTCCCGTCTGCCTCCGAGAAGGTCTCATCTTTGCTCTGTTCTCGTTATTAGCACATCAGCCAGCAGCTTTTCCCAGGTCAAGGGGCTGCTGGTTGAAGGCCTCGGTATCACCAACTGGTTTTATGGGCTTTTTGTCCGCCCCTAAAACCCAAATGTATCTCTGGGAGGGTGCAGAAGCTGCCAGCTGGCCACTCTCTACAGCAGCCCTCTGCGCTGGCGAGCACACAGCCCCGCACAGCTTCTGCAATCCAAGTACGCAAGAGCTTCCATGAAAATAAGCTCAAAATAAGATGAGGAAGAGGTTCGGTTACTGTCATGCTTTAATCTGGTACCAGGGGGACTCCCAGGAGTCCTTCAACCCTGCCTGAACAAGGCACATCTGCCCAGGTCATGGCGGTGCTGGGAAACACGAGGAGGACAGCCTAACTGCAGGTTTATACCTCCTGCATCATCTGGAACACTTCCATGTTAGGAAGCGTTACTCATTAAATGTGGCAGCAGAAAACCCCAAACACGCTGTAGGCTACAGCATATACACAGAGAGGAGATCTGCTCCAACTAGACTGCAATCCAAAAATTACATAAATCCCAAAGCAAATATATAAAAAAAAAAGAAAAAGGACAAAGTTAAAACAAGCAAACTTTGTATTTTCACATGAAATAAAACCTACTTTCACAGCTACACTGTTGAAAAAGAACACCTGTTAATAAACAATTGCAAGACTTTACATCCGCTTTCTAAAAATATAGTTTCTTCTTCACGCAGGAAAAAAGAATTCCACCTTCCAGCAAGATTTTGTTATATAGTATTATATCTTTTTTAAAAGTTGATGTTCTCAGTAGCTGAAAATTCACACCTTACTGCGAAAGCTTCTGTTACCAGTATAAGAAAACTGGTGCAGCAGGAAACCAAAAGCTTACAACAGATGCGGGGAAAATACCAGAAAGCCCCACTATTTCCATTATTTCAGGCTGCTGTGCACGCACAAGTCCTCCAGCCGCCGCACCTTACCTGTATGTTTTATGAAGCTCCACAACCTTCTCTTCCAGCTCTTTTGTCTGGTTTGGGGCCAATTTAAATTCACTGATGTAATCGGGGCTGTGTAGATCAGGATCGTAGTCTCCCAACTCGGACTGGACTGTGTACGAACCCAGCAGAGCCAAAGTCGCAAAGGAACAGGGCAGCCGCCCCGTAATGATGTCTTGTCTAAGCTGAAGACACAAGTAATACCTGGGGGGAGCGGGGAAGCAAAATACTGTTTACAGAGAGCATAGAGAAATTTAAGACACTTGAGGATCAAACAGAATCTCTTTTTTATGCCACTGATGAATGCAACATGATGCTTGTTTCTAATTTCTACCTGTATTTTTACTTATGGGGTAATATTCCCATGGTAAACAGCGTGGAGGACAGGAGGACTTAAGGTCACCTCCACTCTGCAAAAGGAGTAGAGGACACTTATGATCAGAAAATCTTGTTTTTAAATAAAAATTTACTTTTCTATACAAACACACACATGCCAGGATTATAAATGATGCTGCTTTACACAGGTGGACTTCAGTGGAGAGTGGCAGCATCCCACACATCCACTAAAAACAAACAAAAAACCCTCCAAACCATTATGACATCTGATCTCCTTGCTGAAGGACAGAAAAACACTCAAATATTAAAAATTTCTATTCAATATTCACTGCATTGCTGAGCGAGCTCCCTGGCTGGCAGCAAGATTCCCAGATAATTCACCTGGTTATGTCCTCTGTCAGCTGCGCAGGATCCGGTGGATAAAACTTGACATTGAAGGTAAAATCCCAGGGGCCTCCTGCAATTACAAAGAAGAGGTTGAGAAAAATAAACACACCGGAACAGATTTGTGATAGTCAGTCGTTACAAAAAAAGCTGGGAATATCCAATCTGATCTTCAAAATACAGCCAGCAGATCATAACACTGATTTTAATACTGCTCGCTCGCACAGCAAGCTGCTGCTTAGCAGACGGTGTAAGATACTATTTCATTTACAGGAGCTAAGATACAAGCAGGAGAAAACAAAGCAGGGCAGGCAAATACACATGAATAAACCACAACTTGTGGGAAAAATTAAATTCATTGCTAAGAGGCTAAATTACTCATATATTTTTTCATTGAAAAGAAGGATTCATGAAGGGAGGTCAGGCATGTGCTATAACTTAATGAATTAGTATTGTTTTATCACTCGACCCAATTTTCAAATTTCTCGTAAAGAGCAGATGTGCTAATTCACTCAGCAGCCTAATGCACTGTGGTCGGGTGGTCAGACCACAGTTCAAACTCAGCACAATGCAAGCATCAATCTCTGGATGAAACCAGCAAGCACCAAGACAGGAAGAGCTTTACAAGTCCAGACCTAAATGCTTTAATACAGCTTGTTGCAAACCTTGTACAGGACCATTACAGGCATTGACTGGAGTGAGAATCTACACAATCACACCTAGAATTGGCATTATGTGTGGTATGGACAGTCTAGGTGACACAGCTGAAGGGGTTACTCCCTCTTTTTCTTGAAAATAATCACGTTTACCCACAGAAAATAGGCCTGACTGATCCATTAAGCACTCAAAGTAATTTTCATAGTTACAACTCCCCCCCTGCTGTGCCCTTTAACACTAGTTCAAAATAATACTTATTTCAGAAAGAGAAGATACTCCTGCACTTAACTATCGCAATCGCAGATGGGGAAGAGGCGGGAGGTAGCATTCATGGATTTACTTCTTATGCAATGCCGTAACTGGGATTAAACACAAGGCTTGTTGTTTTCATTATACACATTCAAAACAAGTTATTCCAAGAAGACATTTTAGGTAGCAAAGGTTACCTAAACCAACGTACACGTACTCATATGTACATTCAACATATATTCAAGTAAACTCAAATAATTTGCCATTTAACCTATCTCAGGGGATCAGATTCCACAGCAGGTTGCTCATTACACTTACGAGCTGAATTCTACCTGCATGGCATGACCGGAGCAGCTCATGCCCTTTACACACATCCTGCTATTGATTCAAAGAGATGTTGATAAGAGCAGGAGCTTTTCCTACTCCACAGCCCTGAGGCATTTCCCCACACTTTGTTCTGCAACCCCCCACCAAAAGCATACATAAAACGGTATTTCACTTTCATAAAACAGTATTTTACTTTTGAAGCAGTCAGACTTGCTCCTGAGAGAAAACAAAAGCCTCTAAAACTTGCCCTCATCTTGAACTAATTCAGTGCTTGCAGACCTTAAAATACAACTTTGGAGAACATCTGGTATTTGCCCTGATACTACTCGAGCCATTTATCATTCCAGTACCCCTATTTAGACCCCAAAACAGCCTCAGAGTCCATAAAACCTTGCTACAGCCTACAATTTTGCTTGGGCTCTCCCAGTCTCCTTTGAGATTTAAATTGATCCCACTGACACCTATTCTCCCATCCTCCAACAGAGAGCAGATCTCCCATTCCAGCATTGCATGGTAGCAAGGACAGCGTGGGTTTGCATAGGGCGAACACACCCCAAGCTATGTTTTCCCAAGGAAATTACACTTTTTTTCCTAAATCTAGAGCATCACTAAGTACTTTAGAAGAAGAAAAAGGATGCGCAGACTGCTTGAACTTGTGCTGATCCCTGCCAGACACTCTCACTTGAACTCTTGCCCATCCTTGGGCCCCCTGGATGGCCCCTCCAAGCCATGCTTGTTTAGGGAAGAGGGGAGAAACCACACACACCCACATGATAAATTTGATCTACTTACCGTGAACCTGCTTTTTTATTTCTTTGGCAGGATCCAGCCATGTCTGTAAGAGGATAAAAACATTCACAGTTTAACAGACGTTCCAGAAACACCACAGAAAACTGCAAATCGCTAAAAATACAGCAAAAAGACAACATTTGACATGAACGCAGCCATGGAAACTGGGGAGACAGTGTATTTTTCACAACTTTTACTCCAGCCTGTGGTCTTGGTGGGTGCATTTCCAACCCTTCACCTACAGGGAGGCATGAGGAACAGGAGAAAAAAAAAAAACAAACAGCAGCACGAGGGCTGCAAGCACATAGCAGCAGGTCCAGTCACGGTTACATCCAGCTACGAGCGGCACTTGTGCAACACTTTTATTTTTTTCTCCAGAAGCTTTAAAAACAGGCAAATAGGATGTTTGCATGTATTTTTGGCACCCTGTCTCCGTACTTATCCTATTCAGAACAAAGATCGCCAAGACTTTCTATTATTAGCTATGTTTTTTAACAACCTAATTGCTGAAATACAAGTGAAAACATCCAATCACTGGGGAAGGCTGGAATCTTTTACAGGAGTGTGACATAAACTTCATCTCTTTTAAGTATGACTCAAGTTTCTAGTAATTATCTCAGCTACAAATTTAGAAGTCTATCTTTTTTTTCCTCCCTCTATAATTTGGGGTTTTGTGGGATGGTGGTGCAACATAAGCCTCAAAAAAACAACTCCTGCTTTTGCCAGCACGGAGCAAGAAACTCCCGGCACGTCAAGTCTGAGCCTTCCCTTTGCAGAGGTCTGGGTCTGCCCCACTGAAGGGGATGGCATGGTGCTAACAGCCCTCCTGGAAAGGGTACATTAAACCACCTTCTTTTTCACAAGCCCTGAGCAGGATCTGGACATCCAGGTCTCCCGAGGTGAAGGAATTAACTCACTGAATCCCCCAAGTTAATCTGTCTTGACCAGAAGGACACGTAATTTCATGGCAGGGAGACAGTGATACTTACATTTAATCTTATCTTTTTATATGCTTGCCCCTCTAACCTATAAAACTGAGGATATGAAATCCATTTGAAAGGTAGACATGCCACTTGCTGTCTTTTTAGGGCCACCATTTTAAGCAAAGCATCTCTACATCTACACTGGTGCCACGACTGCTCATTACCGCAAGTCATAACAGCCGGGTTTCGGGCAGCCAAAGCCGGGGGAGCAGTCATGCATCTTCGGCACTCACCCTGCCTGGTCTGGTGGACAATGATGGGTACAGCAATTAACGGCACTTTTATCCACATTGTGTCATGAATCGGTGGGAAACAATCCTCCCTTTCAGAGCAGCATAAGCATCAAGCTCCTTTGGTGCTGACCAGCTGCTCTATCCACTGTCACAATCTCCCATTCCCACTGTCACCCTCTGCCATTCCCCTTGGCAAAACGCCCACCTCCAGGAACGTTTATTCCCTAAATATCAAGGTGGAAAATCCCACATACAACCCTTCCCTGTCCAGGAATACACACATGCATCTCCACCTGCTCTGCACAGCTGCGGGTGAGGTGCAAAAGCTCATCCATTGGTTTCCTATTAATATCATTTCTACCTGTGAATCAGTAAATCTGAGGGTCTTGTTTGAAGTTACAGCAGGAGAGAGATGGAGCTTCAGATTTCGAAGTTCAATGAAACATAACCAGACAGGTTCCCCCAAAAAAACCCAAAAATGGTGTTTTCCCCCATCAGAGCAAGCCGGACTTCCACCAAGCAGCTTACTCTGCACTGATGCTAAACCCATGCACCAGCGCGAAACCCATCCACAGCGGCTTTACCATCGTCGGCTCCCAGCTCTGGGACACAAATCTGACAAAAGCACCTGTTTTCAGTCCCTGCGGTTAAAGAGCTGCACAGCCCCTCGGCCCTCGTCAGCTTGGGGGGAAGAAGGTGCACGCTTTTGCTTTCAGAAGAATCAATGCTAGTGCGCCTGGACATGAGAAGAGCAAGTCCCAGGGGTCCAGGAGATGCAGCAGTGAGCGACCCACAGCACAAGTGTGAGAAGTTGAGCTGCTCCAGCTAAACTCTTTTTGCTCTTAATTGGATCTAAAAGTACACCTATCCCTCCCTCTGCAAGCACAACAAACTCCCAGAGTAAAAAAATCCAGGCTGTATACATGGAAGCAAATTTCACATACAAGAAAACAGCAAGGCACCAGAGAGAGTAAAACAAAGCCAAGACAGAGCTCTGCCTGACTCAGATAGTGATGGAGTGTTATTTTGCCTGTGTATTAAAAATTCACGCTTGCAATTATTAAGTATTTAATGACAAATGTCTGTCAGCCACAGTAACCTGGCCCATAAGTGATTGCTGCAGGTGAAGCACAGGAATAGTCAGAATGCGGAACAACGTAACTGGGCTAAAGGACATAAAAGTGGGCCTTTAATTTCAATTTAGCACACTTTTGGCTAGCTTCATGAAACAGAGCTTGAGTAATTGCCTGAGTTAAAGCGTAACCAAGGGTTTAAAAGATAAGACATTGCTTGAGTCTAACCAAACAAAGACCTTAAACTGAAACCATATGAGTAAGAGGTTTGGTATTGAGAGTCACACATTCTTTTGCAAGGCAAAGCCTCGACTCAAAGCTGCTCTGGATGGCTCCAACCAAACCTTACAAAAAATGACACCAGTGCCAGGGCAGCCAGCTTTTAACTCCAGCTGACTGCTCAGCCTTACAACCTTTGGTGAACACAGGCTCCAGGACTGTGAAGTTCCCCTGCAGTGTGCCGACATTCAGGCTCATCTTCTATAGCCTAAGAGTAGTTAACTTGTTCTTAAAATCACAATTAAAAACCTGTTGCTTTTCTACAGTGAGAAAAGCCTTATCTTTCCCTAACTTCTTGAGCTATAGCTTTACAAATTAATGGCTTCATTTTGCAGTAAACTAATTTAATGAATTTTCTCCAGGTGAAGATACGAGTTCATGTAGCTTTTTTACTAAAATCCACACTCCTGTAGTCATTTATTCACAAGTTCTGCCTCTGTGATGACCCTCTTAGTCTGTTTTTGGGGAGGACAGCAAAAGGACTTCAAAGAAGAGCTTATGCACCACCTCCTCCCCAGGGGAAATGATCCTTTGAAAGAGCTGAACCCACCCAGGTGCAGAACACCACGCAACAGCAGCTGCTTACCCTGGAGGTCGGTGTGTCCCATATGGCCAAACCAAAGTAGTCTTCTTCCAGGAGATTGAGGTGGTCGCAGACTTTTTTAAGTAGATCCTGCCCCTTGGCATGTTTCTGCAAATAGACAAAAGAAATTCTGTAACGGGCTGGTTTTTGCCTGCTCTTGTTCACAGCAGAAGGGAGAAAAGGAATGTAATCAAACTATACTGTGTGCTGCCAAGAAGGTAAAAAAGTCCTGGGTAGCTCAAAATCAGATCTTCTGGCCGTTTTTGAGCAAGCACCCCTTACAGGAAAGAGCATCAGGCATAAAAATTCAAACTGGAGAGGCAATGGGAACTGCAGCAGGTCCCTCTGCTACCACCAACTCCATGTCTCAAGCCCCCTCAAAGCTGAGCTTCCCAGCACGACTCCATGAACACCAAGGATTTGTATGGGTTTTCCCTCCCAAACTACATCTACTGCACTGGTATCTCCCAGCTCCAGGCTGTCAGACAATCAAGCGTTTATCGAAAGATGATCAACGCAGGGTATGAAACTGCTGCTACAACCCACTGCTATAGTCCCCCATTTTGGGGGCAACCTGGCTTAGCAGGGTCACAACAGAAACAGCGGCTCAGAACCAAAGACCATCATTTCCACGGCCTTTTCATCAACCTGATCTGCTGATGAAACCTAGCTTCTCCAGTTTTGCTTTATGCACCAAAAGCTGCTTCTCACACAACATCTTGTCTCAAGAAACACACTTTGAGCATTACTAACTTTTTTTTTCCCCAAATCCTGCAGAAGTGAACTGGCCCTAGGAACAGATACCCTTTTAGTCCAAAAGCATGAAGGATAACATCCCTGAGGCACAAAACGATGGTAACCAAGAGCAGCTAATTCTATTGGAGGCTCTGCTAAAAAGAAAGTGCGGTTCCAGTGATGCAAAATAAGCTTTACTAATGCAACGCTTGTGCCCGCATCTCTCTTTTTAGTCATATTTGCCTGGAACTGATTCAAGACCATAGCCTCGTTTTATTCCAGTCCTTCAGCTGTAAGGTCCTTAGTGCATACTTTGTGACCCTATAGGTAACACAGCGCATGTGTTAGCCTGGATATTTCTTAATGAACTGGCACTTACAGACATACAGGAATTAGAAACCTTCCATGGCTGTCAATTGGAAAGGATGTGTAAAAGCACTTATTCTTCTTGGATAAAGGCATTTGTGCTGGTCTTTGCCTACACCTTTGCAATTCCTTCTCAATTAAGTCTTAATTGCTAGAGTAGAATTATACTGGTGTTAAAGCCAAGGGTACTTGTCAAGTCAAGAGGGTCTCACTAACACAGCAGCCCCTCCTAATCCTCTCCACAGTGCCCACCACTTCCCCCTGGACCTACAGAAAGAGACTTCTAACGTCCTTCCCCAGTCAGGACCGACCACACCACCACCAGCTCTCCCACCAGCACTGTCCGTGCAGCCTGCTGGTATTTGAAGGCATTGCTGCAACAAACTCACACACAAAGCCACAGCAAGCTGCCACCAGCATCTCAGCAAACAGTTTCCTTTCAGGGGCTGCACACAAAATCCTCAGCAAAGGGGAAGGCGATTGGGACGATGATGCTCCGAGCTGATCCCAGGCAATATCAGCAGCAACGCCGTTACACAAACGGCCGGTGCTGACCTACTTGCCCAGGATCACCCAAGGTAACTGCTTTCACAAGGAGCCCTGTGTCCAGATACCTCTCCTGGCCCATTTAGCCAGCGGGCCTGGGGAAAAACAAGCTGATGGAAGTATGCTCGAATGGTAAGTACTGGATTATTAACATTCCGGACAAGTACCTCAATACTGAAATGGGGATTTCTGCTAGCTTTTTATTGCCCTGACAGCAAGACAGCCCTGTGAGAGAATGCACAAAATAAAGCAGAAGAAAAGCTCTCAGATGAAGGGGTTTGCAGTGCTGTAAGTCAACATAATAATTCTAAATTGTTTACTGCAAATATATTCAACTGAAGGCTAAACACAGCATGTTTTTCTTTACATCCAAGCTCCAGGAGTTATGTCAGCCAGCAATCTGATAGGCAAAGGTACCTTGGGTGAACAGAAAAGCACAAATAGTCTGACGATCCATTTTGTTCAAAGGAAAGGGGCAAAAGATATTTAGACAATCCCAACCTAACACAAAAACCTAAACTCTAGTCTGGTATACAAATGAGAGAAGATGAACAGCAAGTAAGATAATTTTTTTTTTTTTTAAACTTCCCTCCACCTTTACAAAGCAAGGCACCCTGAAAATTGTAGAACAATTTAAAAAAAAAAAAAAAACATTCCTAGGCACCCAGAGATTTTTACAACACACTAAATAAGTTGTTATAGTGTACAGCAAGACTGTTCTGCAGGAAAGCCTGCCATGTAACCCACTGGCAGCAAATTAGGCCCCTACTAAATCACATTTGTGGTGTTTTTTCAAGAGGAGGAGAAGGGGGAGGGAAAAGAGGTGAAGCAGAAATAAACCCCAAAAGTACTTACATCCACAGCACACTCAAAAATGGTGTCATCCAGCAAGACGACTTTGCAGTACATGTTTCTGTGTCTTTTTACTGTTTTCTGGGCAGCTTTCAAATCCTTCTCTGCTTTGGTCTCCGGAGTCTCTTGTTTCGGCTCTGGCTTGGCGCACTCTTCCTTCGCTTCCCCTCCTTCCTTGCCCCCAGGGTCTCTGCTGTCTGGCTCCTGGTCGTCCCTCCTCTCCTCCTGTGCAGGCTGAAACCCCCACATCACCCAAGTTGCAATTTAGATGTGTCAAGCAAAAAAAACATCACATGAAACAAGCATTGCATAGGTGCACTATGGGGCTGGGATCTCACCCTAGAATTAGTTATCTGACTTAAATGTGTAACCCGGGACCTAGAGCAGCAGCCTGGGTGAGCAAGGTACTGATACTAATTTTTAAAGCCCTTCAAGTCATTCTCAAGTCTTCATTTAATAAAGGATGTAATAAAAAAGAAAAAAGAGTTTACGAAGAGAGATCAGGGCAGATTACATCATGCAAATCTTCATGGTCTTAATGGCAGCACCTTTTGGACGAGTAAATTTTTCCCCTCCTAGGCAAGACAGTGCACCCACTGCATGTGCCCCATGCTCCCACTGCTGCCCTGGGCGATGGGCTTCGTGCCAGCGCTCCAGCCCTCAGTATGGCAGCAGTGGCATTAAAAGCGGGGGTCAGTGCTGAGACTTCACAGCCATCTGAGCTGACCAAGCAGCTCTCTGCCACCAAAAAGGGAAGGCAGCCTTCATACCACTCTCCCTTTGCCTACTGAAGCACTTTGCAAGCCAGTTTAATTCACTAAAATAGCAGAAAGAGATGCAGTTTGGGAACAGGAGGAGGAAGGAAGCTGGGTTGGTTTTTTTTCCACTGCCATTTCAGCAGGTTAAACGAGTTCACGGCAGGCTCTGACAAGTGCTGGAAGTGGCTCGATGCAGCAGGAGCACGCGGCCGCAGCAGACGAAGAGCAAAACCCTGTCTTTTCAGCCCATCGCATCTCATGAAATCACACCCAGGCACAACTGCACGGAGGTATTTAAAAACTAATAATGTCCACAAGCTGCTGACTTCTGTTCCAGCAGGGCCGGGACAATCAGGAGCAGGGAATCAGTCAAAGCACATAATGCCTGTCGGTCAGCATTTATCAAACAGGCAGCACCTTGCAAATGCTTTCACAGCAGAAATATCTGCCGAGTGTCACAGTTCAAAAAGCCACTGACGTTGATCTAAAATAAGAACTAAAAAAAAAGAAAAGCACAAATGCTTCGTCTGAAACGAACAGCCCATGGTGAAGGAAGGCTGTGGGTGCACACTCACATGCGCTCAGAAGCAGCCAATCAAAGCTAAATGAGAAAGAAATCATGCATTTCCTCTTGAAGACATAATTTCTGGGCTGAAATTGCATGAAAATTTCCAGCTCCTCCCCATTCTGCTAACCCTAACCCTCAGAGGTACAAAACATGAGCAGAGATCATCCCATGGCTTTCACAGGCTCAGAAATTTTGGAAAAGAAAAAGGTGTTATCTACTACCTTCTCTACAACTTTGTAATTTTACGGAGGTGGATTTACAATTACTGCCTACAACTGGCCATGCTCTAACTTGTAAAGTATCACTCCAAAAGTCAGAGTTTGCAGATATGTAACACCTCTCTAGAGCCCATTCAAAAATTAAGGCAGTGGGGTAAGTAATCCACATTTTACCACAAATGTGCTATGACTCCAGCAACACACACAAGTCGGTTGGGTTTTAAGAAATCCCTATCTCAGGAGAAGGGGCACCCGCCTTTCTCTAACTCTGGGCAGCCACACTAGTAACAGCAGAGCACAATTACCCAAGGAGTAAGAGAAGACACCCAATACCCCCAAACCAATAACCAGCTCCAGCTTTGTGAATGTCTCCCTGCGGGTGTCTGCCTCAGTTTCTACCATGCTTTAAAAACTTAAAATTTTGCACGAAAAATGACCCTGGCTGTAAAGAGCAGACATCAGACAGCTAAGAGGAGCTGGGCTCAGCCCACGTGCTGGGCAGAAATCCCTGTCTACATGATGCATAAGCAGAAAATATTTGTATTTGGCAGGCTCAGCACCGGTCTGGACTGAACAGATGACCAAGTCCTGAAATGTCATGCTTGCGCTCCTCAAAGTTGAAGAAACCCTTTCCCAAATCCACGTCCTCTTGCAATCTCCACCTCACACCACTGGCCTGGTCTTTATTCTGCACACACCAAGGACATCCCGATGAGCAACCGCTCTGTTATGAATTACGAATCCGAACCCTAGTTCTGATGGGACTCCCCACGCCTCAACAGAGTAAAGAGTCAGCATGAAGCATTTTAAGTTAAGCTATGAAGTGTGATCACAATTTCAGGAGCAGGTACTTTGCAGGACAGTCTGACGTAGGAATGCAAGAGTGGGAAGTATGTGATGCAACACAGGGAGCTGACAAGAGCCTTTTTAGCATCTCATGAGTTTTTCTGATCAAGCTTACCATCCTAGGATATGCAGTTTTTATAGTTTTGGCTAAAAAGACACACTTTCGAGAACAGAAGGGAGCATGTCACACAGAGCAGGGTGTTTTACCTGTGTTTCCGCACTGCTTAAGGAATGGAGATCTAGTGATGGATCGGTTTTGAGCTCGGGCTCAGGAGCTGCAATTGGGGCTTTCACCAGGATGTCTTCATCAGGGCTGGCTCCTAAACCCGGCTCTTTCTGGTCACCTCCCGCCTCTTTAGGAGCATCAGTGTCTTTGTCCTCTTCGGACACCTGAGACTTGGGCCTCCTGAGAAAGGATGAGAACAGGCGGGAGAGACCCCGGCCCTCAGAGGTGCGGCGCTCCTTCTTGCTCTGCTCCTCGTGTGTGGGTGTATCGCCGTTGGAGGCCTTCTGCTTCTGCCCCACGGCAGGCTGTCCCTCCGTTGTCTGCTGAGCCCCTTCCTCTAAGGAAGCCTCTTGCTTTTGTGTTTCAGCGGCTCCTTCCTCCTCCTTGGCTTGCTGTTGCTCCGAATTGTCGGTGTCCGCCCCTAGACTCTTCTCTGTTGTCATGATGATGCTGTAAGAGAGGTGCAAAAGGTCTCAAACAAGAGTTTTCCAATATTTAAGTCTGCATTAAGCTATTCAAACCAAGCCACAAGCACAGATACACCACATTCACCAGTCACACCACCCTGTCCTGCCGACTCCAGCCTACAAAGTCATTAAAAGCAAAATCATTCATTTTGCTAAGGTTTGCTTTGATAGAAACATCTCCATCAACATTTGCCCATGCATTTTCCACCACTTGGACGACACTGACTCCGAACTGCTAAATGCCCTGGCACCAGGTGTGCGGCCTGACAGGAACAAATGATTAAAAAATGCAAACAAGATTAGGGAAAGGGGAGGAGGGAGGAGATGGCAGAGGGTCTTGCTCCCCAGGGCTGTCCTGAGGTCCTCTCTTCCTCCAAGTTCCTGTTCTCCTCTGGCAGCACTGGCTGTGGGAGTGGAGAATCACAGAATCATAGAATCATTTAGGTTGGAAAAGACTTTCAAGATCATCGAGTCCAACCGTATGAGAACACGCACATGACCAGGCAACCTTCCTGCTACCACACCACGCCAAAACCCCAGACAGCCTGCGATGGCTTGCAGCATTACAGCATCCTTCCCCATCGCTGCAACTGGAGGGAGAAATCTGCTGTTTGAGAGTCAAAAATGGCATGGCCGCAACAAATTTTAACTGCTGCTCACTTCTAAATGTCCCTGAAGGACGCCACAGATCCTCACCATGAACTAAAAAGGGGGATATTTAAACATGATGAACCACACTGATGCTCTGCTCTGGAAGGGACTCATCAGTGTTGATCAACTACACTGATCTGCACAAGAAAGGTCCAGTGAAAGAGAACAGGCTTCAGGATTCATGAGATCTTTGCATTGCACACTGGAAAAATTTAAAATGAAAAGGCTTCCAAATAATCCCCATAATGGAGAGCAGATTTCTTCAGAGCCTGTGCTATTAAGCTGATGCAATGTTTATTTCAACTTTAGCCTGGGCTGTTGACACAAAAAGATGGAAATCACATGAGAAGAGTATCTATTTAAGGTATAAAGACGACCCAAAATAATCATGCTTTAGAGAGGATAGAACTAATCTTTGCGCGTTGCATCACATGTATCTGCAGCAATAAATTGCCACTGCTTACACAGAGCAAAGAGCATATAATCCAATATGCCTTTCAATCCCCCAAGCCTCAGCATACAAATATTCGCTAAAAATACATACTTAAAATTAAGAAACATTTCAAGATGTCACCCTCCTACACGTTATTGCATTCAACAATTTTAATTTAACTCATCATGATTGCCAAAATAACCAGAGTGCTTGAAAGAGGAAAGCCCTCCTAGCTTTCCAAAGTACTCTTCCCCTGCATTTAATGCAAAAGCTTAATATTATTCTTAAACCTCTGGTTAAAACAAAGCAGCATTAGAGACCTTCACTGCATTTGCTTCTCCAGCTATGCAATTTTCCTGAGTTTACAACATTTGTTTTGTTTTGGGTTTGGGGATTTTTTTTTTTGCAAAGAGGGCTTTTGCAAAAGCAGGGATAGTAATCCACAGGGTCTGTGCTCCCATCGGCGTGATTCAGGGTGGTGTCACATTTGGGACAGGCTCTATGAACTGTTTGAAACCTCTTCGCTTGGATGAGCCCCACCAGCCAGCTTTGGGATGAGCTGCAGGGCCCGTTTTAGCTTGGCCTCCTGCAGAAGCCACATTTACAGCCTCATGCCCTACACATCATCTCCCCTTGGTGAGCTGCTCTGGGTTTCACCAAACCCAACGGAGAGGTGGAGGCCACTGAAACAGCAGCTTTCTACCTCCACTGAGAAAACGGGCATCCAAGCAGAAAGCCTGCACCGGCATCTGCAGGCAGCTGATGCACCAGGGACATCGCAAGGCAAAGATGCTGCCAAAATCCAGATGTGGCAAGGCTCCGAGTTAGATGGAAATGCAGATGTGCAGAAAACCACACTGCACTGGTTCTCCTCCTCCAGCGCTTTGCATGGGAGAAGACAGGACAGCTTGGCATAGCCCAACCAAGGCAGCAAGGGCACCCAAGGGTAATTCTCCAAAACACTGTTGAGTTGGGCATTGTCACCTCATCTCCCCAGAAGCCTCGCATGAGCTTGTTTTTGCAAGCTTATCACAGAACAGGCTCCACAAGAAAGCTGTAAAACCCAGGTTAAATGAAAGGCCACGGCAGATTCACGTAGCACCCAGCTGGCTCCCACAACCACCCTCAAGGAGGGGGCAGCTTCATCCTTGCTTGCTCGCTTTGGGGGGAAAGCAAAAAAAATCCGCAATGCTGAATTCCTTTCTCCTCTAAACCAGAAACATCTGCAGTTCGGTTCAGAAGAGGTTTTGAAGGGGTTGTGCACTCACTGGGGGGGCACAGGGCTGCGATTCGCTTGCAGGTGGCAGCATGTGGTTGACTTGCTCCTGCAGCTCTTATTGCTGTTTCTGTTCCTCCTGCGATCCCTTGCTAGGGATGCTGCTGGCCCTGTTAGCAACACACAGCTCCATCTGTATCGTGCAGCCAACTCATGCTCTCAACAGCTCTCCAAAAACTCCCGGAGATGCTACAAGGTGGTGCGGGGCCACGAAGCTACATTCAGTCAAACACACATCACCCCAAGCCCATGATGGAGGACAGACTTGCCATGGCCAGCTCCCAGGGCGAAGCTCCTGAAGCCCCGACACGCACAGAGCAGCATGGTCATGTTGCAAGACTGTCCCACCATGAACGCACGAAAACAGCGAGCTCCCTTTTGCACCAGCTGCCAAAGCAGTCTGCTTTGTAGTTCCTTCCTACTGTGTTTGTTTTGAATAAATACATTTGTAAGAATCATTATCAAAACACACACTGGATGCACAGTTGCTCTCCTAAAAATAAAATGGCAGAACCAAAGCTCTTGCAATCCCAACTGCAGGGAGGGCACAGCTGAAATGCAGCTTTTATCAGCCGTGGTAAACAAGAAGGACAGTCCACAAACAAACATTTCCTCTGGACACAGTTTTCTCTCTTTAAATACCAACATTTCTGGAACAAGGAATGTTTACTTGTTTGGATTTCAAAGCCGCAGTCACGGACCTCTCCCAGTGTGGGAAGGTGGGTCTCGCTGGCAATGAGCAAATGTCTCCGCGTCTTTCCTCCATCCCCCGGGAACAACCTTGCAGCTCGGCCAGACGCCCGCGGCAGGGCTAGGGATGAGGAGATGGGCATGTCCGAGCCCTTCCCTTCCCAGCCCTTCCCAATAAACATTTAATAGCGGCAGCCAGCACTGATAACTCACTGGGTACAGGCAAACATCTCACTCCAAGACCCAAGTGTGCTTCTCCAATGAGTGGGCTCACGGCTGGTTCCCTCCCTTTAAAGTTTTATGTTCAGAAATGTTTTCCTAAGCTCTTGACTGAAAGCAGAGATTTGTAAGTAAGCAACATAACCGAGAGGCCGTATTATTTAAAAACAAAAGCACCTTTGCTGCACAAAGATTTTTGCTAACTAGTGCTTTGTTTCCAACCCAGCCCACAGCAGAGCCGACAAGAAGAGCGAGGTTCCCACTCCGCTGCTCTTCAGCTCATTTGGAGAAAGCACTGCCCACAGCCAAACCACAAGCAGGTTTTTATTTAAATTAAATTTTCTTCCATTGCTATGCTACAAGGCAATCCTGCAGAGCCTGCAGGTGCCTCAGGAGCTCCGCGGACGCTGGAAGAGGACGTTCTGCTCTTGTAGGAGCACCCAAGCAGTGCTGCTCACCTCCTGCTCTGAGCTACCATGCTTGTAAACGCTGAATTTGGGGTTTGGTTTTTTTTTGGTTGAGGACGAGGCTTTGATGCCAGACAGCCTGTAAAAGGCAGGCTCTTCACAAGTCTAGTGTAGAGAAGGCGTTTAATGCTACGGAAATAATCTAATCACAGCAAAACTTAGATATGATGCCACGTAAAGATTTCAGAGTAAAAATCTCATCAGAAAAGAGTTCAAGTATATATTTATATTTAAGCATTTTTAAGTTTACGAACATGTTACTCCAGACAAGAAGACTTTAGCAACAGGAAGCAAAGGTAATTAAAAAAAGGTAATTAAACACACCCAGAGCAGCCTGTGGGGAGAAGACGAATAGGCTTCTTCCCCCTGAGGAGACCCGCACCGCAGGCCGGCCTCCCCACCAACAGCATCCCCCTTCACCTGCACCAGCTCAGCCCCCAGAAGAGGACCCGGACCTCCACGTCCATGCTTCGATGATGAAGAGAGAGCCCCATACATCTCTTCTTAAAAGGTATCAGCGACTCCACACACCACACGTCAAAGCAAACCTCTACACAGGCACTTTATGAACCTGCTGTCCCCTGCAGGGCAGACCCTCCTGCCACCCAAATACCGAGACCCCCAACCTCAGCACACATTTCTGTCCAAGGGCACGGCTGTAGGGAGCACACAACATCTCTGCAGGCTTGCTGTCACCTGTACACTCACCTTGCTTCTACGCATCAAAGTCCTTTAAACAAAACAGGCTTCAGGCTTAAAAGGAGTGCAAGAGCTCATTGCTCATCCTGTTCCTAACGTCCATGGTTTAATTCAACACTAATTAATATCTGGCAAGCAGAGGATAGCAAAACTCAGCTTCAACCCCACACCGCTCCACAGGCTCTGCTCTTGCAGACATCAAAAGACAACCACCCTCCCAGTCAAACCATTCCCCTTTTCCAGCCAGCACACATGCACAACGATTTATCTAAAATACAGATTTTAGAGTAGCTCAACAGATCCCAATGGCTCCCTGTCGAGAAAGCCTGCAAGCCTGGAGGGTGCTGAATTACTCACTCGCTGCGCCTGTGCTCCCGGAAGGTTGTCATTAAGTGATGGCGTGTTAGTTCTCAGGAAATAACGACGCTGCTCGTTTGGGTTGTTTCGTGACAAGTTAGAGAGGCTCAAAGAAACACTAAAATTTAGATACGTGTCTGTCACTGTCTCCTACCTGTCACTGTGGCTCCAGTCTCTCTTATTTAGGCACACAAATAAGCGTAGTAATAGTAAAAACTAACTTATTCCTGCTTCGAAGCCTGGAAAAACGATTTATGGCTCATGCCATAAGTGACTTAATTCCCAGTGTTTTAGGCTTTCAGAGAGAGAAGAAAAAGGACTGGCTACCGGGGGTGTTCATTTCTCAGAAACACAAACCGTTTCACAGCGATGCCTAATGCCAGATAATGGTAATCACGCTGCTTGAACAAACTGTCTTGACCTTCCTACCCAAAAATGCCTGGCTTCACCAAACGCTACTGCTACAGCAAGGGCTGGAGACAAAGATAAGAGAGAAATTTCTGCTAAAAATAGGCAAAAAATCAAATAGTTTCAGCAGCAGCATGTTTTTTTAAATGCGTTCTTTCCTATTTCATCATGTGTGTGAAAAGCACACAATTCACCAGGGAAACTATGCAGAACATTGCTCTGAAATAGATAGCACAGGCTGAAAATGCAGTTTTTTCAAGACCTGGTGCATGTGCAACAAACCTGCATATCTGCGGGTGGGAGAGGAGGAAACTGCAACCGCTACAAGCAGGACTCACCCCACGCTTGTGTTCGAGTTACGTATCCTACACGGGACTTTTACTACAGTTAGAAAAAACATAGCAGAGAGCTGTTTGCTCGGGCGCTTTTTTAAACAAAATAAGAAATCCAAATGCAATACAATAAGCCTTTCAATAAGAAATTCAAACAACTTTCAAATACTGTAAAGCACCAGAACCTTTCAAAATGTATTTAATATATTTTATTAGAGGAATAATTAGTGCTGGCATTTTATAACCCCTGTTAGAATTAACATGCATCATCTTTTTTGTGCCAGTACTTTGGGTCCTGAACAAAAGGGATGCTGTTGCTCAGCCGGCAACACTGCCTTACCCAGAGGGTAACAGGAGACTTCAGGAGCCTCATAGAATGGGGGGAAAATAAACCACCCAACACAACACAGATGGCACGTTACAACTGCCCGGATTTAATTCTCACCAGACCAACCCTCGTAATCTACTGTACGTCGGCAGCACCATGCCCCTCTTTCATCTTCTGCTATCATACAGCTTTCCTATTTAAATGAGGGCAAAAAATAGTAGCTCACCATCTGCTGAAAGCAAATCATTTATGTCAAATTGAAGACTGGGCTTATAAATGACCTGACTAAATGGAGTAGTAAGTGCATTACAACCGAAGGGAGCTGGGACGTCCTCCCCTGTATCCTCAGAAATCCTCCTGGATGCTACAGAATTCCTTACACAGGAATTCACGGGCTTTACTCACCGGTAAAGTGCTGAAATTTAAATGAAAACATATACTTGTCACTGGAGCCTTGTCTACAGCAATGGGTTTGGAACGGCTGCCCATGTGGGACCTGTTAAGAAAACTCACTTGAACTTGGAGCAGTTCGACCCAGAATACAGCCATGGGGAAGGCACACGCAGCAGGCTGCCAGCAAAATAAAGCTGATCATAGACTATCCCTCCTCACGTTGCAACGTAGGAGCAAATCAGTAGTTTGCTAAAAAGACTAAGAAAACCATCAGTTTAATACAGGTTAATCAGTTTAATGCTTCCTATTCTATAGTGAGCAGCAGAAGCAACTCTCGGGGCTCCCCTCCCCTGCTTCAACAGAGGTCAGAGCAGAAACAAGGTTTTGCCTGGAATGCACGGGACCTGCTGAAGCTTTCCTCCTGCAAAAACAAGTCTCCAAACCACCCGACCACACCAAATCCCCCACAGAGGAAACAGGGAGCTCAGCTTCGCAGGCGGCAGTCGCACCGAAACCCTCCTTTGCAGAAGGAGCCGGTAGCTGCCCGACCTTGCAGAGGAAGGGAGGGACCCTCGGCACCCGTCCCCACCCCACAGGCAGCCCCGGCACCTGCGCTTTGCAGATAGCATCCCCGGGGGCTGCTCCGTCCACCAGCCTCCCACGGAGGCAGGGAGCGCAGGCAGCCCGGCACGCATGAAACGAGGCAGGCGCCAAAAATCTCTGCAAATAAAAGCAGCGGGAACGGTGCAGCCCACAAGCTTGCAAGAGTGCTGCGAGTAAGCAGCACTTCGTCACGAGTGAGCGAAGCCAAGGACATGCAGGTTTCATCCCAGCAGGTCACTCCATCACAACCACTCTTGACTTTCCACTGAAGGAATACCTAGGGTGGCGACGACAGCAAAACTCAGACGATAACGCGCACGTGACAACAGCCACCTTCCTCCAGCAGCACATCGCTTTCTAAAGCAACAGTTAAACAGAAATAAGCAATAGATCTCAATCAACTGAATAGGAGGATTTTTCCATGAATTATTCATACGGGTTTTTTTTTTCCTGCCTGAACACAGATGTGTTTACTCACACTGTGCCTCATTTACACTCAAGGTTTAACATAGCAGGGCTCATTTTCCTTCCTTACAGTTTTTCAAGCACAGGGGTAAAGCGCTTTTTGCTTTTGTTGTTTTCCCTTTGGCTGTTTCCAAACCAAAGCTATAATTAGAACCCAAGAGGGACCTGCACGCTCCTTTGATAAAGAGCTGCCTGCTAGATAAATACCACCCGTGCACACACACACACACAGGCACCTGCCAAGTACGTACCGCTACAGCACCGAGAGCCAGAAGGACGTTTGATGCTAAAAACTCTTAACAGGCTTCATCGCCTGCTGCTGCTCTGCAGCGGGTGGCGACGGCTCCGGCTCACACACGCGGGCTGTTCTGCTGCTGCGTGCTGGGGACATGGCGCTTAACCGCTTGATTTGTAGTTATACGGCTGCAATACAATTTGCATTCATCCGAGTGCCTCAAATACATCTGCCACACCCTGGTGCAACGCCCAAAATTCGTTAAAAATAACACATCACACCAGTTATTTTTACATTATTAGCTGCACAATAAATGCACAACATTTAAACTATCTAAGGGAACCACTTACAAGAAGGGCTGGCATGGCTGGAGTCATGCTAGGCTCGCCCTCTGCCAAGCCCAGGTAAAAGCTAGCTGAAAGCATCCTCAGCCTGGGCTTTAAGCTGGGCTTACTCCTTCAAGATTGCCACTGCGTATGAAGGATGTTTAAACAAGTTAGCACCTATACTACCCTAAGCTGATTTCAAGACCTCTTCTCCAGTAAACCAGCCACTGCTTCTCCTCCTCCTGACACCAACGCTCCAAAAATATTCAATGCAAAGGGGACTCATTCTCCCTGGCAAGAGTCTGCAGTGAGGGATACCCCCAGGACACACTGCCAAAACCAGGGCTATAAGGGTCTGCCCAGAGGCAGCAGCAATGTAGGTTTGTTGCCGTTTTAACGAGCTGGTACCAGCCGCCAGGCTGAGTTTATTTACACAGTTTGCTCTAGTATGCTCACTGCTACCATCGAGCAACAAGGAGTGAAGATGGGGGCTGCAAGGGGACAATTACCTTTACGGTAATTACCAGCAAGCCCTGAACACTGCACTTTTAAAGTTTAATAACCCCTACCTAGGAGTGCTGGAAGGCACGGGCCGGCTCCAGATTACCCTACTAAATTCCTCAGTTCTTAGTTTTCTCAACCGGATGGCCAAGTCCCAGTCACTTACACCTGCAGAGCAACACAGGGGAAGGAGAAGCTGGAGGTCTCCTCAGCATCCACTAGCCCAGAACGACCCAGCCTCACCATGGCCACAGCCGCTGGCTCTGGAGACACGACTGGGACGGCTGCAAAAGCTTCGACAAGCGCAGGACGAATGAGTCAGCTAGCAGGGAGGTTTGTAAAGCTGAGTTTCACTGGGTGGGTACATACCATTGCAAGTATCATACTCACAGCAGCAGCAGCAGCATGCACTTGCTCCCGAGCAAGGGAAAGGCTTTGTTTCAGGAAGCTGCCACCCTTTGGTGTTTTCCCTTTTCTGAAGTCTGTTTGTAAAGCCGCAGGGTATTTGACTGGGACAAATTCAAGTGCCACCAGGGCCCCAGAAGGACATTGCCCTGATGAATGCAGCATCACGTACTACAGAAGAGCATTGCATGTCCCAGGCGTGCACTTGGACACTTAACACCACCTCCACAAGGATGGTTTTCTTCCCATCTGTCCTGTTCATGACGCTCAGCGACCCCAAAGTCACCCCTCCCGCTGGGTGGCTTCACAAGCTGGACAGCAAAGGAGAAGATGGTTCCTGGAAAATCACAGCAGGCATGGCAACACCTCCCGCACGCAGGGTGTTCCCCCAGCAGCCCTTCAGGGATCCTGCACCCACACGGCATGCGACACTCGCCTGGAGTCAAATAAGCAACGGGAGATCATAGTGTCAGGATTAGTGAGGCATCCTCAGTGGTAGTCCCCGCCCCATGACAAAGTAGTTCTCCTCTTAATAAGGCTAGGGAGAAGCCTACATTGAGCACAGCTTCCTAGTATTTCCATTACACAATGTTCACTGTTCCAGATTTGGCACAATACTGCCCGTTTTGTCCATGCAAAAGCACCTCACAAATGCCTGACGGTCCTGCCCTGTATCCAGCACCTCACACATACATCTCGCTTCTGCTTCTACGCAACAAGATCCCACACCACCATCCCGAACGTCCAAGAGCTGGTGACAGGTACAGAGACAGTGGGGAGACACCAGGACACCAACCCACCATGAGGTGACACGACTGCGACCTTCCCGAGGCTGCATCCCAGCATGGCTGGCAGGGGATGAAAATCCTCCCATCCTCACCAGGAACAGAAACCAAATGGGAGAGAGTGCAAAGCAGCAATTAGATATCTTCTTCTGCGCTCAGCAGTCAATTATGCACAAATTACAGAACAGCTCAGTCCTGTCACCCTCCCCAGAGCTGCTCCTTTCTGTACCTGATGTGGCTGCAGCAGAACCACCCTACCCAAGACCTGGCCTCCCAGCCATTTCCACCAGTCTGTCTGTGGTTTTTCCACCCAGCAGTGAAATCAGGCAGCTTTTGTTTTTAATCCCCTTAATTAGGGGTGTGCAGCAGTCTTCATTCCTTAATTACATCTATTGACACATCTGATGCAACACATTCACAAACAACCATTTTCACTGGAGATGGCTTTGAATTAAAATTGTCATCTTTCCCACACTGGCTGCGCTGTGTCACCAATGCGGAGAAGACACAACCCGGCTTTCCGGATGCTTTAGCAAGATGCACTCACACACAGCTTGGAAATGCAATTTTCATTAAATAATCACCTGTTTCTTTGGCAGGATTTAAGCACGAGGTGACTACAGCACTGAGGAACCACTGGCAGTCCGCTTGAAGCAGCAGAGTGGGAGCACAGCTATCAAAAGTTTTCAGCAAAAAAGTTACCGTTTCAGGCAATACACTCAATATTGACCCATGGGATAGAGGGATGATATTTCAATGCCTAACCCGGTTATTTTGGTACATCACCTTTCGGTAGCTCGGCTAAAGGCGGACAACGGCGTGCTTCATTTCAGTTGCTCAGCTGTCAGGAATCCCTTTGATCCTCCGAGACAGCAAATACCCAGCGAGCACTTTATTACCACCATTTCTACTGCCGAACCAAAATAATTACGCTGACACCTTCTGCCTGTCCACAGAGCCATTATCGCGTTATTCCACGGGGTGTCTGTGTTCATTCTTGCTTTGAATTACTACACCGGACTCTCATCCTCATGCACTAATAGCTCACTAGGATGCAGCAGCTGAGCTCCAGCATGCAGCCTGTCCTATCAGCAATAGGAAATAGTAAGCAGGATATTAAATATCATCTTGAGGGAAGAGAGAGCATTGATTTTAAAAAATGGGAGGGTAGATAACATGGCATTGCAAGTTTTTTTCCACTGCTGGAGACCCAAGTAAGCATCCTCACTGGTCCCCGCAGCACCCTCTGCTCAGCTCCTACATCAACCCTCCTCCTCACCGTCACTGAAATCATTTGCGTGGAGGAAATGTGCACAAATGTTGCTTTCTTCAAAGTACAGAAAGAAAAAGGAAGCTGCGTTCACCCTTGGTACCTGCAGGGAGGGGTCAGAAACACACTTTGCACCCACATTACAGGCACTGTTTGCTTATATCTTCAGTTGCTGCCTTCCTTTCTGCACTCGATGGGTTGGCACAGGAAGGGTTTTGTAGGTTTTGATTTCACTGAACAAGCACTAGCGCTGCCATGTTTAGCAGTTCTCAAGAGGTATTTTTTACTTCTTCAACTCCCACCCTGGCCATCCAGCACCCTAGGATGGCAGTGCTGAGTCTCATACCAGTGCTCCTGGATGGCCCTTGTATTTCTGAATAACACATCGCAGCACCTTCCTCTCCAGCCATGCTTAATTCTGCTGATGCAAATATTGCTCCATCCAGGAGTCCGTACACTGCTCGATGGACAAGATGCACTAAAAGGATCTCTCACACCCTCCTGTCTGGCTGCACTAGACCTGCTCTCCCCACCCTCCCCCCCACCGACCCCCTCCTACCTTCTCCCTGCTCCCGGGGGCTGCCCGGGTCCCCCCTTCCCCAGTCCACTCACACCTTTCCCCCTGCAGCCCTTTCAACCTTCTCCCTTTCATACTGCATTAAACGCTGCACCGGGAGAAGCTTAATGTCCCCAAAGGAATTAAAGAGAGCCTGGGTGTAAAGACAGGCAGGTAGACCGCAGGCGTGCGCACTGGGGAAAATGGGGCATCGCTTTGAAGTTGTAAACCTGCTTTCTCCACTCCCACCGGTGCCGACACACACCACTGGTGCCGATACACACCACTGCGGCACAGTCGGCACGCTGCCAGCCGCTGTTCAGCTGAGAAGACAAAAGCAAACAGCTCACAACTTTTTAAACACTGCAATATTTAAAAAAAAAAAAAAAAAAAAAGAGCGTGCAAGACAAAAATATTTCCTTTAGTAGAGACAAAGCATATGCAGAAAAGAGAAAGCAGCTGGTTTAAACATCACCCTGTTAAAATAAATCGTAGCTGAGGCTAGTGCTGCTTTCTGGATAAGCCACTGGTCTTGTGTACACAATTTAGCATCCCACTGATACTTATTTTACAAGTTAGGTCTCAGAATAATCCTTACTCTATTCAAAGTGTGAGCGTATGTGTGTGTGTGCACACACACCCAACAATACAAAGGCAGTATGAATAACTGCATGTTTTTTTGGAGAAGCTTTGCTTATTTTTCCCTTTTTTATATTTAAATCCCAGTCGTGCAATTGCCTCATGCACAGCTGAAGCCTCATTGAGCCCAACACTGCTCCATCCAGCTGAAAGCTCCACGGACTCATGGGGACTCAGTGTGGCTCGGGTATTTATCAAGTACCAAAATCACCAGAAAACGAAGAATAAACCTTATTATCCTCGCTATTTTGGACTCAAAACCCACTGGTCTTGTCCAGCACCCAGTACTGAAGACTGAATGGAGAGCCCCAGCTAAAATTATGCTGCAAAAGGGCTGCGAGTGCCACAGTCGCAATACCAGACAAGTGAGCTACTCTTTTCACTGTGCTGCTGACAGCAGGAGCCACACAACAATATTGCTGAAATCCACATTCATGCAGCACAAGGGAATAAAATGCGACACAAATCCTCTTTTCTGCAAGCTCTGTTGATATCATTGTTCAGGCTAAAACTGCCGTGAGAAGACCCTTCAAATGAGGCCAGGGCGAAAGAGTGGAGAGAGCAAAATGCATCAGTGAGCTCACCCAGGCTCCCCGGCCAGGCGGCTCATGCCAAACCAGCTCTTTACTCCTCCAATAAACACATTCTTAAACCATCTCCTTTGCACTTCCTTCAGGTTCTCTTTATACATACACAAGCTGAAGGTAAATGGTCGCCTGTTCCTCCGTAAGATGAAAGTAATGAACATGCAAACGAGGTCTGACCCGGATTCAGCTCGCTCCAAGACACCTCCTCGCTGATGTAAGCTGTTAGCAGGGCAGTATGGAAAATAAAAGTAGAGAAAAGCCACATTGGCTCCAGAAAGCAGGTTTCTGCAGCCCTCGCAGTGTCAAGAAGTGTGGTTTAAGAGTAAAAAGAAAAGACAGAAAAAAACGTAATAAGCTAGTCTCCCATTTAGGATGTTGGTGCACGCACACACAGCAACCTGAGCTGGTTCCAGCTCCCCAAACTAGACAACTTGCAAAAACTGTTTAGAAGTGAATTGCAACTCCACAACATGAACACTTCATTATCTTACTCCTAAGCAAGGGAGATGCTTAAAAAAATATTTGCCTTACCGGGTGGTGTCCCCTCTTCAGCACCCGGGGAAGGAGGAAAGGAGCCTGCCCCTACTCTGCATCTGCACGTTTCGGTTTCGCTGGGTTTGCTTTGAAGCACGCCTGCGTTCAGCAGGGACCTCGCTCGTGGTTGCTCGCAGCGCGCATCATTGCCATGTGGATTTGCTGTTTCCCAGGCATTTCACCTGCTGACATTACGATTGCAGGCCTGATTGTTTTATTTAACCATGCTCCTACTCTTAAGCTACCATCCAATTACTGCTCTCAATTACTCAGTGCTCAAGAGCCAACATTAATTACAGAGTTCCCTGCGCACGAGGTTGCTGCCGGCTGCGCTGCGTGAAGTTGAAGGCACTGCTTCAAACCCACCAGCACGCAGGACCAGCCTCTGCTCTGGGAAGAGAAACAGAAATTCCCGGTCTTGGTTGCAGACTGACAGCCCTGAGCAAGAGGAGCAGGTTTGGTAAAACAGCAGATAAGCAGGTCATCGTAGCCTCAATGCCCAGATCTTAGCAGCCTCTGCCAGCCCCTCGGATCCCCTGTGCATCTGCACCACTAAACATCTGTTTTCTTCTTTGGGATTCAAGAAAACACAGCACCAGTTCAGCACTGGGGACGTTAACCCGGAAAGCTCTGGGATGTGAGGCATACATCACCAGCAGCAGCCAAAGCTATATAAACTCGCACGAGTTGCAAATGCCTTTGGCAAACCATTCAAAGAAAGGAGGATGGAAACCCCAAACTCCCCAGACTACGGGAGAAATGCCTGAAAACCATCTCCTTCCAAGCACAGGTCACTTTAAACCATGAACTGAGCCTTTTCAGGTATTAACACCGCACCTGGGAGGTAAGACCTGAAACAACTCCCTGTTTCATAGCCCAGGGACAAGGGAGCACAGCACGAGCCTTAGGAAGCGGTGCAGAACGACCCTTTGCAGCTTGCAAAGCCTTCACGAACACACTGGCATCTGCAGACAGCGGCGTAAGAAGTTATTTTGCAACTCACATTGTTCAGATTTAATAATCACCCCAGTGCAAGACATCCTTCTGTCAGATTTTCAGAAAGATCCCATAAACTTTGGTCTCTTTTTTTTCTTTCTACAAATAAGATACCAATTGCACAAAGGGCTGATGGGGTGCCACTTGTGTGAAACAGCTACACGTCAGAAGGAAATACTGCTTTAGCACAATCGTCTACTAATTTTTTAATTATTAGATTTTTTTCCAAAACGTGTGTTTCTCTTTGCGTGGTGCAGTGCACAAACAGCACTACAAAACTCACTCTTGACAACAGCAGGGAAGGTCAGTGCTAGACTTCTTCTATATAGAAGAGGAAAAAGAAAAAGGTAAATAGCTCTTCTCTGTGCTTCATTTCTGCTCCCAGCCCTCGCCTACCTTCCCAAACACAACCTTTTTGAAAAAAAAAATCTCGTTGCAGGTTTGCTCAGCAGCAGGGCTTGAAGACCCCGCGAGACCACGTGCAGGAAACCTGGTGGTGGCATGAACTGCCCACATCAGGGACGTGCCTGCATGGGGACACGGGGAACGTGGACAACTCACGCACATCTGGGACCGCTTTGGTCGAGCACTTTGGGGCAGCAGAATACGCCTTTCTAATCCACAATATATTTAATATTAAGAGCGGCAATTAAATCGATTAGTGGTCACCCAGTGAGCTGCTAGTTTACAAAAGGAGTTCATTTTAAGCAGCAAAACCAACTTCCAGCATGGTTTAAAATAGGGAGCTGCTACACAAACATAAGCATGCTCGTGCCATTAGGAATGAGGCAATGGCTGCGTAGGCTTTTACCGCAGGTGGCACATACCACACACTCTTGTTTAATGAAAGAGATAGGTGGATCTTAAGTTTTGAATGAAACACACGCATCTCCTTTTACAGTGATTCAACCAAAAAGACAGTCTGCCCACTAAAATGCAACTGCCACATCCATTTTCCCTTGCAGAAAATGCAGATCACATGTATGATCACTGCAATCCTACAAAGCCGTAAGGGGCTGTACAGGGTACCACCACTGGCTTGTTACTTGTGCGACAAACTATCAGCTTAAAAATCAAGCATCTGCACTGCTCCAAGCTGAATGTTTTAGAATTTACATTTTTTAAAAAAACTATAATTCACTGCTTGGAGCAGCAAAGACAGATTTTTCTTTAAAAGAGAGCAACAAATTTCAAGCATTATTTCCCAAAGCACCATTAAAAGAGCTCATAGCCATCAATACCAAGAGGTCCAGATCTTTTTGTGTCTTGGGAGTCAACCCTTAATTTTAAGCTTGTACAAAGCCTGGGGATCTCCCAGGTTGTTTTCAAGAAACTTGCCCTGTCCTGAGCTCTAGTGACTCATTCCCAAACGTCACTGACTCGCAGCATCCAAACTGGCTGCACCCATGAAACACCTTGTGACTAGGCAAAAACACAGTAAATGGGTGGGAAAGCAATGCAAGGAGATTAACTCAGAAAAGCAGATGAAAATTGCACATTCCCCTGGAGAGGAGGAAACAAGCAACTGCTGGGCTTGGCTTATGTAGAGATGCTGAGACGATGCTCGGCTTCGCGGGGTGCAGTTGGCTGCATTTCTGCACTGTTTTCATAAATTGCTCCATTGGAAAAGCTCTGATGATGTTTTCTAACTGAAGGAATACAAAGAGGCTTGTGCTTTTCTCCACATTTTTTGTTTTAAAAAAATGCCTCAAAAATACTTCCTCAGGGAGTGTTTCTACTGAAGTGGATCAGGGTATTCAACACAGGGGAAAATATAAGCAGACCCTTGGAGTACACAGGAACAACTCACCCACAAACCTTGTACTTCAGAGATAGATGGCTGCAACCTCAGTCTATGTCCTCTCCAGCCCCAGCTAGACTACCACGAAGTTGATTAGCACAGGCCTTTTTAGTAAAAAACCAAAATGTTCCTTCACCTATCCCAGGATGTTTTTCAAGTAGGAAAGCTGAAGTGTTACAAAAGTTACAATTAATCAAACTTTAGTTTCGGTATAACTAATCACTACTTGGTTTATTGCCAGAGTCAGATGTTTCAGAAGGTTAAATTGTTTCCAAAACGTGCACAATCTATCAACAGTTTTTCAGTTGATTTTCTAGTTAATGCATCAAAAGGACACAGTTCTTTGTTTCCTGACAATTCTGGTTTCAACTTAAAAGTCCCAGGCAGGAGGTTGTATGCTGCACAGCAAAACCAGGGCTGAGGGCTTCTTGCATCTGTTCCTACTACATGAGCAATTTACAACTGTTTGTGATGAAAAATCATGAGAAACAGTTAATGTGCAACCACTTCCACCAGCAGCATTAGGCCAGCAAACAAAGCTAACCCCATCATCAGGCTTGCACCTCGCCAAGCCACTGATTAGCTCTGTGCAAACCTTGCGACCTACTGAACTTGGGCGTGATTGATCTCCAGGCACGGGGTGCTCGCAGGTCTCCCTACACCGGCTCTGCCGCTCGCCTCACCTGTGTTTGCAACGAATCTAGTCACTGGCAGAGATGCAGCTGTGCACCTACCTCAAAAAAAGGAGAAAAAAGTTTAAGCCCACTGTATTTGCATTACTAGATCACCTGCCTTTTCTGCAATTAGCACTGCACGGATCAAACCCAGCCTGAACAACCCCGCCAGTGTAATAATCAAGCAATACTCATGCTGGAGAGTCCAGTTCAATTATAGAAAGAAAGCAAGCTACAAGAAAAGCGTCACAGTGAAATACCAAATTTCACTGTAATTGCAAGCCTCCTTGCTTTGCTGAAGTTCTCTCTGATGTTCATTATCTAGTCCCATTCCTGCCTCTGGAGGCACGCAGGCACATAACACTAATAGATTCAGTTTCCCCGAGCTCTCCCTCTCTATTCATCATGCAGTGGGAACTCTTTTTTTTTAATAAACTACATCTTTACAAAAGGAATATTGCCATTTGTTATCATCAGGTCAGATGAAGAAAGTCAGTCATCATTTTTAAATAAGCCAAGACCAGCAGCTGAAAAATACAAAGCCAGGAACGCTGCCCATGCC
This sequence comes from Sagittarius serpentarius, assembly GCA_034782735.1. Classification (NCBI taxonomy): domain Eukaryota; kingdom Metazoa; phylum Chordata; class Aves; order Accipitriformes; family Sagittariidae; genus Sagittarius; species Sagittarius serpentarius. The sequence goes on along the minus strand of JAVKLA010000021.1, from coordinate 5,227,075 downwards.
ACTGCTTGTTTCTCCACCAGCATCCAAGGTGCCGTTCAGCTGGGCGTTTGCAGTGGGGGATTGAGTGTACCTGAATGCAACCCAGAAGAGGAATATTTTCTGCCTCGGTGCCCCAAAACTGAGGGGATGGGAGACACCAGCTGCCCAAAGCATCTCACTTCAGAAGCAAAATATAATAGAAAAAAAAACTTGCTCCAGCTTGCAAGCACGGGGAAAAAGGTCATTCTTTGAGACAAACATGCTCGGGCACTGCTAGTCCCTTGGGTTCTTGTTACCATTTCTAACGAGGGGGCGAAGCATCCCAAACCACGCTGCAGAGCGGGGCAGGGACGCGAGCCCTGTGCCGGGACAGGCGCAACGGCTGCTCTGACCTCATCGGCCAACTCCAGCTTTTTTCCACCATTTCCTGGGGGAGGGAAGGGAAGCGCAGAGACAGGCGGGAGCAAACAAACCAGATACGGCTACCCATAAACAAAGGAAGTGTTTTTTGAAGACAGCATCTAGGTAGACAGGAGGGAAATAACAGAAGCAGCAGTTACAACAACAACAAAAAAACTCAACAAGAAGTCTAAAGAAACTATTTCCTCTAACAAAATATGCTGGAAATTATATCAGATGCTGCTGAAGTCAGAGGAATTCAGCACGCAGCCATTTCCCCGTGCTGTCGGCAGTACACCCTTCCCACGTTGATGCAGTCTCCCCCATTACTCCTCCTGGCTTCACCACAGATACACCCCCCTTCTCCAGGGTCCATCCTGTGCCCGTCCTCTACAGTTCAAAATTATTTTTCAGAAACTCCTGAAGAATGAAGTCAGCCAATCTGTGTAATCAACTCAGCAAACCCATGCATCTGCAAGAGCTCTTTTCCATCACGTTTAAACACCCCAGGAGGCCTGGCTGCACATGAAAATCAATGGAAAACCAACATATATTTAGCCTGCATTTTTCCCTCCCAAATCAGTTTCTCCTCCTAGCTGTTCCCCCTCTCCAAGAACGCGTGGGGGTCCTTAAACCATTTTGACTAGGGCTACATACAAGAAACAGCTGAAAACAGCCGTTTTCTCTGCAGCTGGACTCTTCCCCAAGCCCCAAACATTTCCAACTTGTACCTAGATCAAGTTATTCCAGCAGCTGTACCAGACAGCCCACACTTCCATTTTATAGTATTGCTACTTGATGTGATTATTCACCAAGTTTCACCAGCTTCTCACCACACATACTCACTTTCAAGCTGGCAGCTGGAGATAAAAAAGCAGCAATACCAGCATCAGCTGCCAGCACCAACCCTGGGAGAGATGGAGGGACACTGGGGCAGTGCTGGTACCCCCCCAGGAAGGATGGAAGGAGTGACATCCTTGGGAGGGTACATCCCTGGGAGGGATGGATGGACACCGGGACAGTGCCAGCACTAACCCCACCTGGTTTCTCAGTGCTCAAATTTTAATACTTGCTACTGAGGACCCTAAAAATGCTGTTTTCTTGCGTGGGGTGTGACCCCTTCCTCCTGCAAGAAATCTGGGAACATATCCTCTGCCTTCTGCCGGTGTCAGGGCGTGTTTACATTATAGTTGGCCTTTTTACTGCCTCTACACACTTACATGCACTCCCACAGGAGAAACGGAGGTGTCGGTTAGGCAGCATTTCTTTTGACTTTGCACAACGAACAACTCCCCGCACAACTTTGAACACACAATTTCCGTCTTGCACGTTAACCACTGCCAAGCCAACAGTTGTAAAAGAGGCACCTTAGACAGAAAACTTTGGCTTAATGCTGGATTTTAAGACTTTTCAGACAAAATGAACAGCTACGTTTTCATTTATACGAAGAACAGGAGGGCTCCCTTGGCCGGGGAGGATTACAGCTTACCACTGCTCTTCTCCCCCATCCACCCAAGGAGCTGCATCCCTGTAGGGTCCCACCAGCTCACGTCTCCAACGACTGATGTGCACTTCAAGATGATGACGCTAGGATATCTGTGTTTGCAAGCACGACTGGAAAACTCGGTGCACACAGAATCCGGTATTTAAAGGACAGATTAGCAGGTTTTGTTTGGGGATACAAGGGGGTTTTTTTGTAAAGACTGCAAAATGCCACCCTGAGCTGCCTCTGCACCTCTTAAAATTTGCATCTTTCCGTAAAGCCTCAAGACATCCTCCTTTCCTCCGGCCCTCACGTTAAGAGGAAAAAATCATGGATATTTGGTTGCAGGGCCCTCATCATTTGTTTCAGGAACTGGAAGGCACTAAGTAAGGCAGGGCTGCAGGAGGAGAAACATTTCCTAGCTACGGCAGCTGAAGCTGGACCTGAAAGATTTTTACCCTTCCATGAACCAGCCCCTGCCCAATGACAAATGACTCTTGAAACTCCCCAGGAATGGTCACCAGCTGCATGTTTCTCATTTTCTGAGTGCCTGGCTTGAGGCACTGCGGGCAGCTCACAGAGGCAGAAACCGGGGCTTGAATTAAAATGTTCCACCACGCTCCGCGTCTAAGGGATAAAACCAAACTGCCCGTTGACGCTTATACCATTACCTGTCCCAAAGCATCCAGCTCCGTCTCACAAGCAAATTGCAAAGCAAATGCTTTTGATTCATTTGCACACAGGCATCACAGATGAACCCGGGCAAGAATTATTAATCCTGTCTTTGGAGCAGAGTTTGAATAGTGAGAAATAAATACAGCCCGGGGCCCCGTACACAATGGGATGGGACTGTTCCCACTTAGCGGGCGGCTTTCTCTTACATTTAGCGATATGCAAGCCCTGTGGGGGAAAAGCCCATATGCAATCACGCATTGAGACCACGCTGGTCTGCGCTCACACAGAAAGGCAGTGGAGATGCTGCGGGACCAGCAGCAGCACACGCCATCTTCTACCTCCAAGTGTTTGACTCTGCAATTCTACTATAAAGCCGCGTGAGCGGCTTAGTTATTTATTTAACTAAAAGCTTTTAATTATCTCGCTAACACACACGCATTACGTGGGGCGGGGAAGGGGGGGGCCGAATAATCAGCCTACAACTGGTGACCCACGGGTTCAAAGGAATTGGGTTTTTCATAGAAACAGCTAACTAGCCCAAATCTTCTCCTGCTGCTTCCAAACCATGCTTCCATCTGCAGGGCTCCATCCACGGTGTATTTTGCTGCAGTTACAACTCAGGCTGACCGGATCACTGGAAGGACGACCTCAGTTCGGGCAGAGCGAAAGCTCCTCCCCAAGCCTGGGCTGCAGGTTTCCTCGGGCAGCCACAGAGGACATTATTTCATGGTATGAACCTGCCAGAAAGTCCGGCTGACATCCCATGGCACTAACCCTCGCCAACAGGTGGAATGGACCGCTCTCCAAAAATACACGCGTGGGATGGGAGCACGCAACGCAATGGCCACAGCCACGCTATCAGCCAGCCACAGAGCTCTCCCACCACCAGAAACACACTGCAAGCAAAAACACTACCCAGAGCTGCTCTTCTTCCTACGTCTTACAGGCTCTGCATCGAGACCAGGGAGATACAAAATACTCAGTCCCCTCCAAAAGCACCAGACTTCAACTGCTGTGTGACTTGATAAATTATAAATTATAAACCACTGCTGTAGACGTTTGCTCTGAGCACAGGAGCTAACGCAAGTTGGCATGGGAATTTGTTTAAAAAGCCTGTATCAGAAACACAGAGGGGTCTGGAGGAGCTTGCCCTAGAAGAGTACGATTGCTTGAAACACACATCCCAAGCCCGCACAATTTTCCTCTCTGTAGAACTTCTTCATTAAAAAAAAAAAAAAAAAAAAAAAGAGAGAGAGAGAGAGAGATTTAGTCCATCTACGCAGATGAATTGAAAGTGTTCCTTTTTAATACATAATGTTAGCGGCATTACAGAAGCAAAAATGCACATAAACAGAAAACAAGCGTAAACAACTGACTGAACGTAAAGAAACTAATAATATTAATCTGGATTAAGTACAAGCCATGAACGTTCCTACCTAATCCATCCAACGGACAAAGATAAATCCCTGCTATGCCACATCCTACAGTTCTTTGCAACTTAAGGAACCATAGTACTGATCAAAACAGTGTGGCAGATGAGAAGTATAAGGTGAAATCTTTACGTATAGCTGCCTGCTTAATCTACACAAGATTACAGCAAAAGCCAAGCACCAAGAAAGCAGAACAATCATTGCAAAAGATCACCGAGCCCAGAGTGCAATTTCCACTCGAGATGCAAAGCTTTGCATCGAGCTTCCCCAGAGAGATGCATAACAGCAACAAAACACAGCTCTGACTGAACAATCTGAATATCTGCCATTTCTGAACGCTCCAGAAAAGTTGCATGGGGGTGAACCACGGTTAGGAAGAAACCAGTAGATCTGCAGCAGAGTTTAAAAGCACAAAATAAGGTTTATAATAAGAAACTATTTGCATCCATAGGGCTGCTGCAGGCCCCTCAAAGACTACTTTATTAAAGCAACACCTCTGATTCATCACTGCTCATTACCACGAACGTAAAAGCAGCTTCAGCAAGCAAAGCAAGTCCAGACGCTAACCCAGTGCAGCACACAAATACAGCCCAGCTCAAGCTCCCCATCTGCAGAGCTGTGCGCGCCTCCACCGGCAGTGGGCTGGGAAGGACCCACTCTGCCTCCCGCTCTGGTCGGGTTTCCCTATTGCAGGCGATCCCCAGGCCCGGACACCTGAAGAGAGCCCAGAGCTCTCACCACCCACCATGGACACAGCATCTCTGAGCAGCAGCAACTTCTCAGGCTTTTTCCAAAAAACAGATGATACGTGGCACTAAGAGGCTGAAGAAAAAACCCGTACTGTCACAGTCCTCCCAAATGAAGAGGCTCTCATCAAACATCCCTCATTACAGAACACAAGGAAAGGTGTTTGATGAGAAACTCCTGGCCAGATGCTGTGGACAGGCAGCCAACACCTCCACTGAACTGCCCCAAGGATGAAGAGCCAGAGGTTTACTTGCTGACCCCAAAAATCCAAGATTCCTTTGACAAGCTAAATAACTCCTGGTGAAAACCTAGTACAGAGCCACTGCCTTCCATCAGCAACACTTCTGTACATACAATTTTATTCCAGCATGTTACATGCCACATTCCCAACACCGTCATCCACCCATCAACATATCAAAGCACACGGAACATCCCAACATCCCGTGGCTGGAAGCCTGCAAGCTACCCCGGCAGAGCAACAGTTCGATCGCTAATGAATGAATTTGTAAACATGGTTGCTTACTAGAGAAGCCACGTACCTACCAGCCTACCTCCCATCAATTCAAATATTTGCTCAACAAGCAGTAAATGGGGTGTCAGAATAGACGTGTTTTACCGCTTTCTGAAAATCAAATGCTGTCAAGTGAAAATATCGCGTCCGCTCATGCGGAGCACATGGGCAGCTGGCAGCACGTTACTGGAGACAGAAGCTGTAGATTTGAAGTATCATTGTCTAAAGCATTTTTAGGTTTTGGGAACATACGGTGTGTTGAAACAGGCTGCGAAGAGTCCTTCCTCCCCTCGCCCAGGCCAGGAGTGCCTGAGAGAGAGACTGCTGCCTTCCTGTCAAATGCTTTGCTTCTGATAAGAATTCGTTTTAAATTGCAATCATGAGATCAGATGAAAACACAGGTAATTCCCGTTCTTCTAATCTAAACTGGTATAGGAAATAATTAATGCATTTATGTTAGGAAAAAAAATCATTGTTCTCTCTGTTTCATAAGGTTCAAATTGAGTTTTAAAGGTAAGGAGCGCTATGTTTATCCTGATATTTACCTTCTGCAGCAGATTATGTTTGTCCACGGGAATCCTAGAAAATCCTCACCTTCTTTATTAAGGCCATGTCAGCAGAGATACGCAAAGGACCCCACTGTCTTTTAAATCACACCCAGTGCTCAAAATTGTCACAGAAACTTAACTGAAGATGCCAGAGGCTGGCACCGTGATGTAAAAAAAATGAACATCAAGTGCATTAGCAGCATTAACACCCGACACACACCGCAAGCAGGACAATTCCGTTAACAACCACCACAACATTGCAGGAAAACCTTCAATGGCTTAAAAATACAGTTGTGCCAACCATGACAAAAAAGCCCTACTATTGCACCTCCGCAAAGCAACCTTTCAAGAGAAGGGAGCAGCTCCTGGGGCAGCGACACGCGGGTCAGCTAATTGTGAAAGGAATTGCACTCCACAGCGATGAACAGCGATAGCAACCAGGTCAGAGCCCCTCCGCGTCTCCCGTTAATATACATACGGCCATATTCGCCTCCCCCCAAGACCTTACAGGGATTATTTTTACATTCAGTAACTCAATTGTGAAATAAGAATCAACTAATTAGACGGACCATCCCTCCAGATCTACCTAACTTAGGCAAACAAAACGTAGCCTTTTAGGAAAGCCTTAAAATCCTAAACACAAAGAGCAAGGTAAGGCAAAAATTGGGTTTTCTGCTGTTGCTCCGAAATAAGATTTTGCTTCACTTCTCTATATTTTTACCAGTATCTTAACTAAATTATAAAAGAGACAATTGAATTATAACTGAACTATAATTTTCAGCACGACACCTGCCCCAGAATTTGGACAGTCTCTAAGAAATTTTCTCTTTGCAGCTGGACGTGTAATTCTTAAATAAACATTTACGCAACCACAGCTGGGAGGGCTGCCAGCCCCTGCCCCAAACCAGCCCCCCCAAACCGCACACAGCCCCCCTCGGCG
>JAVKLA010000021.1:5199568-5219017 GCA_034782735.1 Sagittarius serpentarius | reverse complement strand
CGCCGCCCGCCCCGCTGCTCTGCCCGCCCCCCCCCCGGCCCCGCCCCCACCCCCCACACTGTAGTAAGTTCCCATTGGCCGAGAGCAGGGGGCGGGGCACGAGCGCCGCCTCGCTATTGGCGGAGGGGAAACGGCGGCTGGCGGGGAAGGGGGGGCGGGAGCGCGCGCCCCCTCATCGCTTCCCCCCCCCTCCCCCCCCGCGTCGTTTCCCTCCCTCAGGGTCGGGGCTCGGCGCCCGCGGGCGGCCCTGAGGGACCGCGGCCCTGCCCCGCCTGGGCCGCCCCCCTCCGCCCGGCGGAAAAACACCCCCGCGCCCCGGGAGGTGAGGGAAGGCTGAACTGACAGGGTTGCCAGCAGCCCCCCGCCCCGCCGCTAAGCCGATGGGGTGGGGGGATGGAAGGAAGGGGCCGCGATCATTTGGCGCCGCCCAGAACCGGCAGGAAAGGAGCAGGAGGGGCCCTGCCTGCCGGTAACGCCAAGCGGCAGCGGGCTGCTCTCCCCTCCCTCCGTGACCTAGATTTTAAATACAGTTCGCTGTCCCCCAGAGAAAGTTGTGGCCCAGCTCAGCAGGGAGGACCCGGGGCGGGGCGGGGGGGGCTGTTTCGGGTTTTCTTCTTTTTTTTTCTTAAACACAAGGCCATTAGGAACCGAACAGGTACGGGCTCAGTCGATGGGGTGCCGAGACGATAAAGCGACAAGTGAGATGGCGAGTGCTTGTCAACAAGAAAACGCCACAGCCACGCTGGTGAACGTGCAGAAACAGGAGGACCAGTACAACCCTCCCCCCCGAGGAAACCAACCTGCACGCTGCTCTGAAACTGTGCATGTAACAGCACGGAGTGGCTTTTCCTCACCTACAGCCACACTGTAAGAAGTTATTTTTGTTAACCAGAGCTGTCCTGCTCTCCCGGCTACACGCACCAGAGCAAAATGCTCCCCAGCTTCTCGGCAGCACTCCCACAGGGCTCCAGCAAGGCTGCTGCCAGCACACCAGCCTGACCAGCTCAGGGGGACCAAATCCCCCTCAAATATTTACACAACCCCAAAAGACACAGGGCACTGAGGTACCTCCATTTGCCTCCCAAAGAGACTTAAGCTATCAGGCACATTATTCTGCTCGCATTAAGAGCAACCGTCCTATCTCTTCATCAGCAGATAATAATACCCTGGGCTGACACGCACCCTGGTTGGGATGGCTTCATCCTCATGCTGAAGCCCTCACTAGTACTGACCTAGTGAGGACCGCTCACACAATAAGGACACCTGTGCTAAATGGGATGCAAACAAACCCAATTTTCTAGAAAAATTAACGTGCTTCTCACAGCTATTTACCCCTTCTCTTCTATACATCTATGACACAGCTCTGTCAAAACACGCAGAACGGGGCAGCTCCCCCCCTTGTCTCGGTGTTGACATTGGTGGCAAAAAAGTCCTTAATGGGAGGGAACAGAAGTATTTTTGCCTAAAATCTGGGCTATCAGGTGGTTTCCTTGGACTCAGATGAGCACATCTGATTCAAAGGCACAGGCTGGGAAAGGTCTGTCAGCTGTAAATCCCTGCTCTTACACCAGGGACAGGCAGTTCCCCTGAAACAAGCCCTGACACTCTGACTTCACTTCCCAAGGCGTGAAATTAAGATATTTTAATAGCCCAGGCCGTGAATGAAGGAGATTCAGCTGTTTGGTGCTGACCCATCACAGTAACTGATTGCTGCCTTTGCTACTGCTCACCCGTGGATGGGCTGAAAACAGACTGGGTCAGAAGAGAAACGCGAGTCCAAAGGGCTTAAGGAGAAAACCACTGAGCAAAGAAGTCACAATTTTTGGGTGCAAGGGCTTGGCAACAGCTTCTTGCAATTAAGAAAAACAAGCAAACAAAACCACACTGCTTCATCATAACAAGCACACACGCTGACCAACGGCAGATTGCAGATTACATGGAGAAGAGACCAGGGCAATGAAAACTTCACATCAGAACGGTGATTTAACACCACGCAGCACGTCATCCACCATGCCCAGATCACCAGATGATCCCCAACTCCATCTGCCAGCGTCTGAGTACAGCAAGCAGCAGCTCCCATATTTTGAGCCGTTATTTCCCAGGTGAAGCATCTATCTACAGGGAGCACTAGTGCAAGCTGCTGTACATGCTGCGCACGAGGGCAGAGGACACCGTTACCTCTTCAGAGCCCAAACAAACAGCCAAGAGTTTGAATGGCAGGAGAAACTTAAGAGCAGTAGAGTCATCAGACGTGAAAAGAGGAACATGGTCTGTGCCATGACAGCACCTTGAAAATGTTCTTCTGGGGCAGGGCGATTTGAACCTAGGCCAAAGCAATCCTTTTGTAGGGAGCAGCAAAAAGGAAAAAAAAAAAAAAAAAAAACCACGAACCCAACACTCTTCCGCATATGGAAATACCATCAACACCACACTTCTGCTGTAAATCGCTGGCTTAGCTTCTAACCTTTTCTTTCCTACACAGCCCCAAACTGACCTCTGAAATCCCATAGGAAGTAATGGAAATTTCTTAAATTCTTCACTATAAGAACAGTTTGCCCCATGCCAAGCCCAGACTGCAAATATTTAAAGAACTCTCCCAGTTATAGCTGGTTGAAGTCGCTTTACAGGAGTAAATTAGAGACTGAGAATTATTTTAATAAGTCAGGATTTCTTGGTATTCAGCTGCTGGATATAGGAATAAGGAGAGGAATTATATTCATTTTAGGCATGTGTTTGTGGTCTCTAAAGCAGAAGCTGTTCCTTGCAAGCTGAAAGGCCACTCGGCAACCACTCAAGATCCCGATGGACTCTGTCAGTGCAAATCAACTGGGTCACAACAGAGAACGATGCCAAACCCTACCCTCTGCCTGTTTAATGTGCATGCAGCTAGCAAGCGGCTCAGTACATGCTCTAGCATCTTAAGAGCATCCAGACAGTAGATTAAATCCAGCTCAAGTAAATTCTTCATTAAAAAAAAAAAACAACAACTTTGTAAGGTGATCCAGGGATCTGCCGGCCCCTGCAGGATGCACTACTGGTAGAATTTGTTGTAAAACAGGGCTCCCAATTTACACCAGTGCCAGTGAACACTGTGCCTAGAGCGTTACTGGCACAACAATAAATTGCACAGAGCTCTCCTCACCCCGAGGAGCTCCTCTACATGAGGAATTCCCAAGCTAAACAAAGGACTTGTGCATCACACTGGTATCAGTGCTCCCTCCCCCAAAGCAAACAGGATTTAATGTGAAGAGAAAGACTCAGGATTATACCAAGTTCTAGGAAAACAAAGAAATTAAGCTAGTCAACAGAACCATTTATCCACTACTGCTCTAAACAAGCTGGTTGTGTCTATATTATGCACACATATGTGTACACGCAATAGGTGTATTCAGTTTACGTGCCACATTCACACACTTTGCTAGCAAGTGAGAGTCTCCAAAGCAGCAGCAGCCATTTCACAAGAGCAAACAAGGTGGGAGGAGAGCAGGTGGCTCAGTTTTGCCAGCTACTGGCCCTCTGCCCTTGGCTCCTCTTCCCAGATTTACTGTCACCATCAGCAGTGCTGATTTGGCTGAGAGCAGAAGGCCAGGGTGCGGTGTAAAGGAAATCTCCCTTCAACTTCACAAGCTTCGTTTTACCGTAAAACTGATCTAGAACAAAGATATTTCAGGTAAATGATTTACCTGGAAGGAAGGGGTGCTTCAGCTAATGCTGCGTTTCTCCTGTGCTCACCCCTCGATTTAGCACACAAAGTGGCAGGCACAGCAGAATTCTCTGCCAGAAAAAGCCTCTGACAGGCTGAATTGCAAACTCAAGAAATTTTCACAAAGAACTAGAACAAGCTGCACCGCTTTGCTACAACATGTGTGTGCACGGTGAAGGCAACCTGGAACATCCACAGTCACCTGGCTCTGTATCAAGTATTTAACCAAAGATTAAATCTAGTACAGCCCATCAAAGCACTCTCCAAAACCAAAAATCGATTCACTGTTGAGCGAGTTATTAAAGGGCCAAGCAGCACCCTTCATAGTTAGACTAAGTGATTTTGCTATTGTACTCCCAGTTGGCATCATGGCAGTTAGCCTCAAGTTTTGCTAAATCCAAGCTGCTTCTCCTATCCTTTTCTGTGTGGTTTCCTGCTGGAGTTTTCCTTTGTTGGTTGTTTTAACAGCAGGAGTTGTGCCCTTTGAAGGCCACTGTTGCCAAACTAAAACCGCATGTTCTTTCTTGCGGGCAGAAGAATCCAGTTTTCGAGCCACTACATCTTTTTAGTACAGGGACGGCTTCTGCAGATGCCTTTTGGGGAGATGGGGAAGGCAGAAGGGACAGCTGGGCAACTAAGCTCGTACACCTAGGAATTCTCATCCCACCCAGAATCTGGTTAATTCATGCAAAAAGCTCTCATCGTGGGTTTCATCAGTTTGCGTGAAGTTGATGTTCACTTGCGGCGGCGCCTTGCAGCACAGCAGACTAGCTCCAAGAAGAAAGAGGAATAAAATAGAGGAAGAAGAGCATCAGCTCTCCAGGCTGCGTGCCAGTACAGGGAAGAACAGCTCCCTGGAAAGCCAGCTTTGTTCCAAGGCTTAGAGACAGTGCGTAAAGCACATTTCTGCCAGGATGCACCATTTAAAGATTAGAGGAGGTCAGCTTCAGCTTGCAGGATTGAGTTTTCATACAGTGAATGTTTCTACGTTGAGAGAGAAATACTTTTCTCCTTAAGTATGGGTAGGAAGTATTGAACATATGAGTGGCTACACTTAAAGGATCTAGAAAGTGCTTAAAAAAGCCTGGAGAATAGATTACAGGAGATGCTGTGAATACAGGTAGTGCAGGCTCAGGAAAAGGCAGAATTCATGTAGCATGAGCCTGAGCTCCAGAAACAGCCCAAGAAATGGACTGAACCATGGGAAGAGCCGTTACAAGAGAGACAGCCAGCCCGACGGCATGCTGACCTCCATTAGGTCGTGAGCTCTCCCTCATTTCAAGCATTTACCAGTTTTTCATTCCCTAGCAGTCTTGGTGAAAAGAAGACAAAACTAAAAATAGAGGAGCATGCTCACAGAGAGCGCTCGACTCCCTGCCCCTCGTTAATAAATTCCAGGAGACGCTGCTGGAAACCTCTTCTCTTTGGGCAGCAGGATGAAGTTCAAGCCCTTGCGCCAGGCTCCTAAACCAAACATGACCAGCCAGCTTGGCCAGAGACACAGCTGTCACTTCAGCGGGGGACAAGCTCAGCTATGTAGCCTTTTTTGAAATAAACCCAAAAATAACAGTTAGTGCCACCTAGGGACCAGTGCTAAGGCAGGGAGGCAGAAGAGCCATACCACAAACAAAAGACGTCAGTGGCAGGTTTACTCCTTGCATGGATGAGAAGTCAAACTGCAGCGAGGAGAGGCTCTGGACTATTTAAATAACACCGGGTAGGTGTTTTTTGAACTGCAGCTTCTCCCCAGAAAGCCACCAGTTAGGTGAAGCTTTCACAAGGAGCTGCTCGAGCGCAGATTTGACTCCATACTGTCATGCTCTCAATTCGGGCAAAGAGCATCCCATGGCTTCAAAATACTCAGAGCTCTTTGATTCAGGGAAGGAAAGTTTCAAGATCAGCATTTATTTAGGACCGATGTGTACCCAGCAGTAAATTAGAGCTAGGTACTTGGCGGACAGCCCTCTAGTGTGTACTAACACATCACTTGTAATCCAAAGGCCGGGCAATAAATTCACCCAAGCTGTGAACCCAGCACTAGACAACTGACAGCAGTTTGTTATTGCAGGCTAGGCCTGCACATCAGCGAGGGACACATGGCTAGACATAACATTCAATTAATTGAGAGTTCACCTATGGAGAGCAAATAAAACTCCTAAACAGAGCGCACGCTACCTTATTTCTTCCAGAACTAAGAGCTGAAAGCTCTGCACCGCCTTGTTCAGCACTGTTTCTCCTACCTGCTATCTCCTTGGACCTTGCAGGGTTTGTCTTAAGCTACTAACTGGATCAGACTCATCACCCCGAGTCCTTTCTACAGATGATCCCACAACCTAATACAGCACAGCCGAAGTCTGCTGAGAGGGGCATTTCTGCAGGTGCACAACGATTAATTGGTGCACATTTCCATATCACAAATTTAAAAGACTTCTCAGCTTGGTTGAAATGCAGAATATTAACCTTTGAAACTGGCAGTCATGGATACCAGCTTCAAAAAGATTAATATCAGTAGGACAAAAATCCCAGAGGACAGCATCCCATTGCTGCCAGTTTTTTCTGGAGCTTTAAAAAATAAGGCATTTTGAGGCTTTATTTAAGGTCATATCTTTCCATGCTCATTTTATAAAGAAAAACACAAAGCCATTCAGATTTATAGGCAGAATCCAAGTACTGGGGGAGTGGAGAGGAGGGGAATCAGAAGTTGTAGGTGAAAGCTGTGGGTATGGACGAGAGGGCAGGAAGCATGCTTCATCTGAACTGTTGCCGTTGTCACAGTTAATTGCCAAGAGTCGTCCTCTCTGAAAAAGGTTTGTTACTGAAATAAATAATATTAGTTCAGTGCGTTCTGCAGGTCCACAGAGGTGGCAAGTTAACATGGTGTACACGGTAAATCTTTTGAGCAAGAGATGCAGCAACAGCTTTGAGATGCACACTAGCCGGATCTTACCCCCACATTCACCGCAGACTGCATCAGAAAGAAGCTAATAATCATTAAGCTGCCATCTTTTATTTCTAATTATTTGTCTCCACAGCAGGGTTCCTCCAACCATCAAGCACAAGGGAAGCAAGTCTCAAAGGAGTAACTGTTTTGAAGAGGGCTTGCAGCTGCCACTGCATGAATGGCTCTCCAAGAACAGTAGCAACTGCTACAAACTGCCGACAGAGCTAGGAGGAAAGCATCTCTGTTTAGCCTGTTTTTCAATGTTGGTTTTTAGGTCAACTAAAACAGCTTTTCTTATGCAACAAGAGATGCAGAAAGCTCACTTGCTTTTGAGTTTTTGCTTTCATTTAATTAGATGGTAATTCAGAAGGCAGCACTGCTATTTTAAACACCACAATGAGAACTATTTCGCTGCCTTACAAAGCGCTAAAGTGAAACCACTGAGCTAAACCAGCCCTAGAACTTGACACCGCATCGGATTCTGATGGTCTATTCTGAAGGGGTGGGACAAGCGAAAGAGATACCCTGCTACCACATTACCAGGAGAGGTTCAAAGCAGAAAATCTCACTGAAAGGTAGAGAAGCAGGAGACCTTATTTGTTCTTCCTCTTTGAGCTGTATGTGAATAAGAATTAAGGGGAGACCCGGGTTCACAACACAACTGCTGTTCAACAGCTTCACGAAGCAACGCCCTTCTCTAGGTGACCCATGAATTAAGGGATAGAAAGAAACAATTTCACGTACCTGCAAACTAAGATCAACTAAGTCAACACGTGGCTCCCAGCATCACCAATGCCAGCATATGGGAAGACACAGCCCAGCAGCAGCCTGTTAACAGACATGCTGTGCTTACCACCTCCTTTGCCACAAACATAGCTCTGAACATTTTTTTCAGCCAATGCACATGACCTCACCTCGGATTTCTTGACAGGCTTCAAATAATGGCAACATATGTGAATCTTAGCTTGAAGGTCAAGAGCACAACCTCAAACGTCACAGGTTCCTCTTGCTCCACTTGCATCTTCAGCATTTTTCTTCATGGTTTCTGCCCTCCAGCTTCTCGCAGCATGTCCATCCATGGAAGCTGCTGGTGTGTTACTTTTAGGACTGATGCCCCAACACTCTTATTGGGCCAGGAGAAGAGACTCACTTCCTACAGCTCCTATGCATTTTACATTTACCTAAGAGATAAGCCAGGCTTAAAGATGGAAAGGCAACCTGAGCCTGCTGTTTTCTCTGACGGGTGAAGGTTAGAGCTGTCCCTGATCCAGTGAAACTATACCACACAACCTTTATCTTTGCCATCGCTAACAAGGTGCCACTTAGCTTTCTTGTTTGCTGACCAAGATTAATACCAAGTATTCAGCAAGCAGCAAATTTCATCTCGTATCAGGGTCAAAACCCCAAAACTCTATAAGCAGGACCACTGAAACGCAATTCTCTACTCTCTGTGCAGTACATGAAAGACAACAGACTGCTCACACAGACAAAAGTCATAGTGAGACTGCTCTAAGGTGAGCAAACCAGGGGTTGTTCGGGCTACCAGCTTTCCCCAAGGAAGAAACTCACCCCTGACCAGAGACTTGTCATGCAGCGATGACCAGGTGGGTGACTGTCCTGAACATCTGCTCAAGCACAAAGAATGAAGATCCTGCTGCCACTCACCTGGTCTGGGACGCCCTGGCCAGCCTGGCACAGTTATAGCTGCTGCACATGCCTCTTGCTAACCCACTCCGACAGTCAGGCGAGTAAGCACTTGCATTTTGCTCTAAATACGAGCTCCCAGCCAGCACGCTGCCAGCCTGCACTTTTTGCAGCTACACCTTGTGTGCGGAGGAGTTTTATTCTGCATTCAAATGACTGCTGGGTGTTTGGTGGGGATGGGAGCTCAGCACCTCTGATCAAGGCAGGCTCTCTAGGTAATTAATGATCCTTCTTTTAGAGATTTGGTAGCAAAGAACACCTCATTCAGAACAGGAGACAGCTGCTCAGCTTCCAAATATAGTGCTTCACTTACTTCTGTGTAAGAACAACAGGTTTAATGCTTGGATTTGATTCACCTCTCCTGCCCTCCCCTGTGAGGCATCGTATAATAATGCTGAGTTTAAGAATAAAGCAATCTGTTCCCAGCACCTTCCTCTGCTTTCCCTTCAAGTCTTTCATCAGTGACTGGCAGTACATTGAACGCTCGGGCACGGAGCAGGGCTGCTCTAAATACACTCAGTCCTTTCCGTCACTGGGAGAGGAGAGGATATTACTGGGGAAGGGGGCGTGATGGACAGGAAAGGGGAAAGCTTAGCAGGAGGCTACTTTAAATTTAAAAAAAAAAAAAAAAAAAAAGTGTATTAAAAAATTCTGAAGGTTCCAGAGATAGCAACCTCAATGCAAAGGCACCACTGCATCCAGAGAACCAGCTTTACCAAGCAGAGACCCCTTCCTTTCCTCCGCCCTGAGCACACACACCTTATTTTGAGAGGCTTTCATGCACAAACAGCACCTTGCAGCCAGCCTCAGGGGCAGGCACCAAACCTCTGCTGGGAAACCACGAGAATTCACCCCACCAGGACAATTTTCCCCCCATGCAAAGCAAGATCTCTGGAAACAACAGTGCCTGCCACAGTTCTCCAAGCTCGACATGCATTTCCCCTCCTCTCCTGCCAGAAGGGCCTCAGGCTCCTCTCCGTGCCCTGCAAAGCCCTGCGTATCTGCAGGTTTGCGAAGGGGAAGCCAGCCCAGCGCCGTGCTCTGCCCTTCAGAGAGTCTCTTACAGAACCATGGCACTGATATACCATCAACAGCTGTCAGGAAGCATCTGGGGAGAAAGAGCAAGTATTGCTTTCCACTACCAAAAACATTTTCACTTCTATTTGCTCACTTGCTGGCACTTAGTGTGCTTTTATCACCAGGTCAGCACTCCGCAGCCCAGGCTGGCAAGAAAAACTACTGCTGGGGGCTTTTTCATGTTCTGAATTTTGCCTGGAAATTGCTGTATTAAGTGCTTTCCAATATCCAAAATCATCACACACACACAAGATAAATCCTCCTGTTTGATAACAATCAATGCTCCAGAATTCAAGACAGAATAAAACAGGTCAGTTCATTATTTAAGTCCAAGTGATTCCTTTGAGCTATTTCCTCTCACTGATCTAACAAAGCAGTTACTTACCCAGAGATAAGACAACCGGGCAAACCACGCAGGCGAGGCACCAAAATCCATCATGGGGCAGTGTATAGAAGAGAAAGGAGAAGAGACACTGGTTAATAAACAGTTCCAGCTAAACATGAAAAACCCCACGCACCTGCCAGAAAAATCCCTCAAGCCACAAAGCCAAGTCCTCACACTTGTATTTTACATGAGCGCTGCAAGCAGAGTTCGTGTAAGTGAACTTCAGTGTGCGACTCTTCCCAGAACTGAAGGTGGAACCGAATGTTCACACTGAGCCACTTCTTAGAAATGTAAACACCAAGTGGGGAAGGAAGAAAAAAAAAAAAAAAAAACCCAAACCAAAACATTAGCCCGACCTTACTTAATGCTGATAATACAGCAAGTGGTGATGCAGGCGTCCCATGCCTGCCAGCCTCCAGTGAGTACGGCCTCCGGAGCCCCGGCCGGTGCCCAGGGTGGCACGGCACAGGTCAGGCACCGCCGAGCCCTGGGCAGAGCCGGGCTGGAGAAGCAGCGAGCACTGTGCGGAGGCTGCAGACTGGTCCCGTGGGCTTCTGCGTCCGTCCGGCTCCTCCGGCCTTACATAACTTCTTGTGCAAACTTCTCCAAGGGAGGGACACAGCCCAGCGCCTGCGGCCCCAATCCACGGGGCTCCAACTGAGCCCTCTAGTGGGCTTTAAAAACTCGACAAAACACCCATAGACTTAATTTAATTAACACTCTGCCAGAGGCCTCTAAACCCTAATCCTCTCAACAAAAGGATCATTAACTAAATGAAGAGATTCAAGAGAGCAACGGTGCTCTCAGCCGCAGCAAGGCCGGCTGTGTGCTCCGGCGGGCACACGCCGGGGCCCGAAATCCAGCCAGATCCCTGGCCCACGCCGCAGCCCCACGGAGGGTCCAGGGACCTGCTCGACACGAGGGCACAGACGAGCACCCATAGCATGCAGGGGAAGTCTAGCACGGTGCCGCGCTGCACCGCGCACAGGACTGCGCACCTCCTCTATAGCCGTCCTGCCGCACCAGAGAGACAGGCACAAGCCCGCAGCCATCCTTTGGGACGCACCGCAGGGCTGACAGTCTCCACTGAGACTGAAACCCCAAACTGCTGAACCAGGAGAGGATTTAGCTGGAGCGCTGGTTGTTTTTAAGTGTTATCATCCACTGATGTCAAGAGCGTGGCAAGCAGATGAGAGCTCTCCTTTCAAGAGGCAGCCTCGGTCCTTCAACTGAAGGCCAGGAAAACATCTCCATCTTGCCTGGCCCTGCTAGCATGAACAGCAGGAAGGGTTTTCCTCACTTAAGGAGTGGGGTGTATGTTCGCAGACAAATTTACGGCATGCAGGTTGCAGTCCAGTAAGGTGCAGTCAGGGAAAACCCTTTACAGTCAAAAGTTCCCCATCTGCAAGCTTCGCCCCAATGAGACAGGGATGGAGATCCGGGGGTGCCCTTTGCAGGTGGCTCTCTTGGAAAGCCACCTCCAGCATCTGAGCCACACATAGGATCCAGAGCAGCTGCAAGGAGCACATCCACAAGAGTACTCGTTAGTATGGTGAACAGGAGCAGAACAGAGCTTAATTATAGGGCAGGGATCATTCCCTCTGGGTTCGGATGTCAGCAGCAGCCTCAGCAGGGCCGTGCTGCCCCCCGGGGCAGGCGTTCCTCGACAGAGCCTGCAGCAAGTGCTGCCTTCGCCTGTGCCACGTGCAGAGCCTGGGTCAGCGGGATCCTGGTTGGGGCTCTACAATGAGCTGCAGAGCCTCAGGCTCGCAAAGGTGAGAACCAAAACACGGAAGACTTCAGGTGTTGCTTGCAAAAAAGCTTCTCTCTGTCAGCAGCAGCCTGCACAGGGCTCTCTGGAGATGCTACTGCAGCCCACCTATAGGTACTGGTCCTCTGACTTTGGTGCTGTATGTGAGCACCCCAGTCCCAGCAGCAGCTTCTGAAGCTCAAATCAGAGCTCCAGCCATGGTGTTCACCAGGGCAGAGAATGCAGTAGCTGCTGGTGGGGCAGGCTCATACCACAGCAGCTGCCACAACCTGGGGCAGGGCTTCTAGGGTGGCCAGGAGATGCTGTAGCACACCACCTCTCCCCAGACCAACGCAGCCTTCCTTGGAGGGACCTTAGCCCTCCAAGGTGCCAGCCGAGCCCATCGGAGACCTCAATGTTTGGGTTTGTATGCTGGAAAGCATTCACAGAGGTCTCCATTTTCTTTTGCCCCTGCCCCCTCCCTGCAGCTTTCCAGGACATGCCTCCAGGATAGAGCTGACATGTTGTCGAGGCCTCCTTGCCTGAAGATGCAGGAACAACTGTTCCCAGAGCTAATGAGGCTGTCCTGCTTTGACTCAGGGCAGTTTTCGGCAGACACAGAATAAGCAGTCCTCTCCATGTTCACCTCCTGGAATAAATCCCAAGAGCTCCCATCTCCCCAGCCCGGGCAAGAACACAGATGGTCACAGAGATTAAAACATACACAGAATTAACTGCCCCGTGCAAATGAGCTGCTTCATCCAGCCCAGCGCTGCAAGGTGGTTTGAGGTACAGCACTTGGATGTGATGATCACGGTTTGCTGACCTCTGATAAGAGCCTCATATCGACCAGAACAAGGGGCCAGAAAGCTGAGAAGTTTGAAGGCAGTTTGTAGGGGAGGCAAGATGCAAATTGACAGAGCCAGGCAGCTGCCGTAACCACAGTTGCCTCCTGCTACACCAGTACAACAAAAAACAGGGGCACCAGGAAAAAGCCTGGCCAGCAGCACAGATCAATTCTGTGCTCAGATATCTTGTGTATTCCCGTCGAAAGGCAGCTTGGATGGATCAAGCAGCGCTGCAACCCCAACATGAGCCATCTGCAATTCTGGATGCTGCCCCAACACCTCCGACCACTGCTTACAAGGCACCAGGCACCCACAGGCTGGCAGCAGGCAGCAAGGGAAACCCACACCGGCCCCCACTGCCTTTCCTAGAAGGCTGAAGTCTTGGCACTCGGCCAAGGCACAGGATCTACCAGCACAGCACACCAGGAAGGATCTGACTGTCACAAGGGGCCAAGAGACCTTCCTGAGAAAGGCACGGCTTTCTCCAGGCTGCTTCCCAGGGAGGAACTGCACCACAAACCCACGAGCACATTAGCATCACCAGCAATAGGTTGAAACCTTATTTTATTTCTACTCAAAACCAGGGAGAAAATTCTGAAAGGAGTGGACTTCTTGCTCAGCCACATCCCAGCTGCCAGTTGATATTTTTAAGGAACAGGTTTGAAGCTGTGCGATGATACAGACCACTGCATTTGCTATTAAAAGCCTCCAGTTCGCATCAGAGGAAATCCCCGAGCAGCACTGACCCCATCTGCCAGCCCACGACGAGGCTCCTCGCAGCCACAGATTGGCCAAGGCTGATCCCGACTGTACAAGAGAGGTTCACCTCCACGTCAGACACAAGCACCTCCAGCACGACATCAACACGGGCAAAGTCACGTTACAGCCCAACATGGCTCAGGGCCGGGCCCGCATCCGCCCTCCATTGCTCCCGTGCTCAGCGTTCGAGTTCACGCAGACGCAGGGAGGTGCCTCGGTGCTGTTCTGTCTGATACAGACCCTCAATGCAGAGAAAGAGCTCCCCTCAAGTTCTGAAGTGCCCACAAAGAGCTTACCCCATCTCCAAGGGTTTTTGGAGAGTGGATATAGAAATACAAGTCCTGAAAGGGCTAAACCACCACTGCAATCAGCAGACAGCAACCAGGCAGGGATCAGCTCACAAAGGTCAGGTACAGCATGATAAATGCTCCAACACATCAGCCGCGTTAACACCCTGGCTACGATGATGTTTCAAGGCATCGGTCCACGCCAGCTCCCACCCACAACGAGCAGAGCTCAGCACCGACACCGGGTTCTCCAGGCTGTAAGCAAGCTCAGAGCTTCCCCGCCTCTCCCACCCCATTGCTGCGATGCACTGGCTCACCTGCAACACCTACAAGATTGCTTTAACGCTGCTGCGGTCGGAGCTCAGCCACTCCAAAGACTCCCAGCACATGGCAAGCCTCACACTCCCTTGCTCAAATCCAGCTCAGGTCAACCATGGCCAGATGTAATTACCTACATGAAAGGAGCTAGAAGCCGCCTCTAATAAGAGGATGTATTTGTGCCGTCAGGCCAGGGTTCCTCCTCCTCTTTTGCTGCTTACCAGGGTGCCAAAACTTACCTCACATTAAGTGGCCAAGCAAGAACTCAACCTCATTCCTTGCTACCAAGCCTGGCTTTCCCAGGAATGGCAGGAAAAGGCAGGTTTCTTAGTCACTTATTTACAAACAGGAGCGGAGAACATTTTAACAGGATTTGTCCATTTAATTGAATAGCGCACAGGACATCAGTGGCTTTATTTGTGTTGGCAAAAGGCTTTAGGATGAGTAAATGGAAGAGCAAGGGCAGGCCCTACACCCCAAAACACTTCCCGGGGGCCAGGCACCACGCCACCATTGAGCCCACAGCTGTCCCCAGGCTGGTGTGGGGCTGGGACGGTTCCCGACAGCCTCAGCATCCTCCCAGCTGCGTTTTCCCAGCTGCCTCCAAATCACCAAGCTGCAGGAAGCAGCAGCAGCAAACTCTGGCTAAGAGGCACAGCAAAATAAGACAACCCAAGTTCCCTTCCAGCCTCTCCTCCTAAAATCTGCAAGCAAGAGGCAGCCTTAGAGCCCTCCCAGAGCAGCAGGGTCCGACTCACGTGAGGCTCAGACAACACAACGCCTTTTTGACCCGGCGCTTTCGGCCCCTGAGCAGACACGCGGGCCGGGAGCCCAGATGGTGCCTGCGTGTGCACTGCCCACGGCGCCCCGTGCCTGCATGTCTGATATTTCAGGATTTTCTCGGGGGGCATCAGGAGAGGACTAGAGACAAACCATGCTAATTGGATAGACGAAGAGTCCTCCGCAGCCCTATAAAGCTGCAAGCAGCTGCTCAAAACCTCTTCTGAACCAAGAAAAAATAGTTTCATCTAAGGAGCACGCATGGATTAAAAGCCACAAACGCCCTTTTCTTTTCTCTGTGCAAAGTGCATTTTTCCCCACTGTGGTCCCAAAACAAAAACCAGACCCGCAGATCAAACCAGGAAATTCAGCGAACTTTGAGCACCAACAATAGCAGGAGGATTTTCCAGACCTTCAAGCTTGTTTTGCAAGTCCCAGATTATGTAAAGCCCTGGTCTGCCATTGTCAGGAAAGCCATGGTGCCTGCTCGGTGCCGGAGCCAGCTGGCACCGCTCTGCCCTCCCGGCAGCGCCTGTACCTAGCAAAGGCAGCGGGGTCTTGTGCAACACCACAAATTCCTTCCTAGGCACCTTCCACTGCAGCTATTACCACGCGGCAGCAACTGCCTTTCATTTTACACCTAACTGTTACGTGATTAATCATCTTCCCAGGGTCTGGGTTTGTTTTCCAGGCTACCATCCTGCCCAGGCTTTGGGTACTAAACCAGCCGCCCGGGACGAAGAGTCGTCTTTGTGTCTACAGGGCGGCTTTACCGTGCCGTCGCGGCTGCGCCCAGCAGTGAAGTATCCCTTCCATCGCTTAACTAATCCTTGGCTTTTCTGCCAGTCGGGATACACCAGAGGGGTGAAGCGGTTATCGCCGCGCACACATCATCTGGGAACACAATACGAGAGGCTGAACTCGTCCTGCATTTGGCACCCAGTTGGAAAAACCCTGTCAGCACCCCTGAGGCACGGGATGGGAGTCTACCCGGCTCCACCCACGATCTGTGTCCCCTGGCAATGGCCTCGCACGCGGTCCTGGTGCATTTGCCTAATTAAGGCCTAATGAAGCGGGAAGATCTATTGTGGGTCTGGCAGGGAAGCAGATGTGCCCCCTGAACCCAGCCGCTGCCGGGAAAAGCCGGCTGCTGCCTCCAGGGTGAATCAGCAGGAAAAACTCAGGCCGGGATGCTCAGCCCTGCAAATTCAAGACCCCGCTGCTCTGTCAGAGCCAGGGAAAGAAAAATGCTCTGTTCGTCAGCAGCCTCTAGTGGGGAGAAGCATGCAGATGGGCCGGCCGCTTCGGCCGGACCCCACCAGCCCCGGGACACGCAGCCCCAGCAAGCCCACCCTGGCTATCCCCACCAGCTCAGCTGGAGACAGCCCAGCATGGCCCCAGTGCTCACGGCATAAGGGACTCCGAGAGCCATCACGGCCTTGGCGGTGCATCCGGCGTGCGAGACTGCTCAGGGCGGTCGTCCCCACGCACCGGCTGCAGTCCCACACCCAGCGCTGGTCCTGGGCGAAGCACAGAGAGCTGGCTAGAGCATCTCCCCGCGCAGCCCAACTCAGAGCCTCGCACAAATCGCTAGGTGAAGAAAAATGCATTCAAGGGACAACTGACGCATCCCCACCCTTCCCGGGCAGCTCACTGAAAGACAGATCTCCAGACTGACGGTGGGCGAGTCCCTCCCCCCCACCTCGCCCCACAATCACACCTCAGACATCTCCCACACCTGCAACCCACAGCACCCAGCGTGACCAAGAGCCAATTTTGACCCCAAACTTCCAGCCACCCCGGCCTTGAGCCTCTTCCCGCAGCTGGGAACAGGCACAAAGGTAAAACGCCGCTCGGCACAGACGGGAGGGTATCTGCCCTCCAGGGCAGGGACCGTCTGCAGCCTGCTCTCTTCCCCAGGCAACGGCTGCAGATGGAGCTCAGGAAAAGCTCCGTTATATATTAAATTAGTGACATATCTTCAGAGTCCCCCACTCAGAGAACAGCTGACATTTTGCTTACCCTCCGAGCGATCTCCACCGGCAGCTCCGAAAGGACCGTGCCAGCCCCGGGAGGGATGCACGGTGCGCAGAGATGCGGCTGCAGGCAATTCCGGCAGCTGCCAGGCTGCGCGCCAGGAGGAGAGCCTCGTCAGAGCAGCACCGCCGCGGATGAGAAGGCACTTTCTCTCCTCGGCAGGGTTTCAAACCCCCTCGAGAAGGCCTGAAGTTTCTTAAGCGCAAGGCAAAGCCAAGCAAAGGGACGGGGGAGGCCCCTGCCGCCTGCAGAACAGCTTGAGCCCAACCACGGGGAAGCAGTTTGATGCACGGATGAACTTTTTGCTGCCGCTGACTCGCCGTTACCATCACGACGCGCACAAGCGGCACGTGCCCAACTTCGGGTGAGAAACAGGAGGGACTGCCAACGCCGTCACGAGCCGGGGGAGACCCACGTCTGTGCACGCCCCGGCGCTCGAAGAGCCGCGCACCTGGGAGGACACAAACTGCTCCACAAGTTTTCATTGGGCACGGCGCAGCTGCATCACCCACGGGCGCGTTTAGCACGAGCAGGGCAACGGCTGCGGAGGAAGGATTAGGCAGAACAGGGAACCTCGGTCCCACGTCACCCGAAGCTCCGGCGCGGGTGCCAGTTACTCCCACGGACTAACCAGGTTACGCCGGCAGAAAGAGGACGCGGAAGGGAGCGTGCGCACTGCCGCTGGCAGTCCTGACCCCGGCTCTCCCAGAGCCACGTCCGTGCCTTCGTTAAAGCCTTGGGGAGAGAGCAGCAGATGGATGGGGAGGGTTTTGGGGTTCGCCTCGCAAGAATCTAACTCGCTCCCATGCCCAAGGCAGCTCCTCTCCCACAGGGCAGCAGAGATTTCCTCGCACCATCAGCCTTCCCCATCCCCAGCCGTTTGCTCCAGCTCACCCAGTCCCGTGCCCAGGCAGCGGCAGAGCACGTGTGAGGGTGCCGGGGGGCCGTCGGCGCACCCCCGTGCCAAACCGCAGCCCCGTGCACCTTTGCGCAGCCTGACCTCGCGCAGGGCCTGCGTCGCCTGACGTCAGCCCCTGCCCGCTGCCCACCCGAGCTGGCAGGGCCGGCCAGCAGCCTTGGCAGCGACCCCGCCGCAGGCAGCTGCCAACACCGCCCGACCCTAGGCTTCAGCCCCACGCCGGGGCCAGCCCCACAGCCCCGCTACAGACCCCACAGAGGACAGGGCACCCCAACACCCGCTTTCGCAAACTACAGAGTAAATGTTTATTTTTCCCACGCGGGAGCCTCGGCGTAAGTCAATCCTCGGGTGAGGAGGTGGCTGCCGGCAGCGCCGAGCCAAGGCACACCCCTCCATTGCAACACAGCCCTAAAGATAGCCGCTGCCCCCTGCGACTGCGGCCAGCGGCTCCGACCCCGCGGCACCTGCCGAGCCCACCGGGAAGCGGGGAAGGCAGAAGCCCCTGGCACAGCCCACGGCACGGACTAGCGAGCAGGTTCACCAACCCCTCATCTTGCTACGGCTGCAGGAGGGTGAAATTCGGGAAGGGAAGAGATCGCAGGAACCGCCGGGGACACCGAGTCCCGCCGCACGTTCCTCTGGTTGCAACATCAGCGTAAAGCACCCCCACCTAAAAGGGGATGTGGCGAGAGAAATGCCCCGCTCCCGCAGCCGCGCAGGGGGAACGGCGCAGAAAAGTCGATGGCGAGGTTTTCGCGCTGCCCGGTTGAGCGCGGCATCGATCTGCACCGGGACAGGTATCGATGGGAGGAGGTGGCCCCTGGTACTCCGCAGCTCAGCCCCCGCCGCCGGCTTTGGGAAGCATCTCGGCGGGCACAGACGGCGTCTTGGAAAGCGGGAAAAGAGCGTGGCCGCCCCAAAGCCGTGGGCTGAGCCGGCTGCGGCTCAGGCGCAACCCCAGCGAGCACCAGACACCTCCGGGAAATCACAGCCGGACCCAGATGCCAACGCGGGAGCTGCCGCCGCCTGGGGAGGGACGGCCGGCGCTGCTGCCGTGATCGCGGGGGGCGGGGGGGACACCCCACTCCCCGAGGCTGCACCCACCGTTTCCCCTCCACTGCAGCAGCAGGAACAACACCGGGGGGGGGGGGAAACACCCCAGTCCCGGGGCTGGCATCCCCCTTTGGGGCAGGGCCCCCGTGCCCTATGCACGCCCCTCCACCTCCTGAGCCTGAGCCCACAGTGGGCCCCCCACCTGCCCCCCAGCCCTCCCCACCCCATATCCTCCCTCTCAGCCCCTCGCACCCCCCAGCCCCACTCAGGGTCCCTGCTACAGCCCCAGTGCACCCGATCCCCCCCACATTCTCCCCACACTCACACCACACCCAGCCTGACCCCACTGAGGGTCCACCCACCCCAGAGCACCCCACATCCCCCATTCTGCCCCATGCACTTCCTGACCCCACTGCAGGTGCCTCCCTGGTCTCTCCCAGCCTCAGGACACACCCCATCTCCCCATAACGCCCCTGCCCCACACCTCACTCACCGTGGGTCCCCCACCCAGTCTGACACACACCCCCTCCTAAAACCCCAGAGGACCTTAAAGCACCGCACACCTACCTTGACCTCCATGGGTCCCCCACCCCAGGTCCCCTCACCCCACACCTAGCCTGACCCCACCGTGGATCCCCCACCCCACAGCACTCCATGTCCCCTCATAACCGCCCCCCACTCCAAACCAGCCTGACCCCCCTTGTGCCCCCAGAGCACCCCAGATCCTCCTATAACCCCCACCTCATCACCAGACTGACCCACGACAGGCCCCTCTAGGGCGCCCCAAATCCCTCCATAGCCCCCCCCAACCCCATAGCCCCCCCACCCTCTGCCCCACAGCCCCCCACCCCATAGCCCGCCCCATAGCCCCACCCACCGCACCCCATA
>JAVKLA010000021.1:5153701-5198722 GCA_034782735.1 Sagittarius serpentarius | reverse complement strand
CGCTCAGCGGCCGGGTGTCCCCGGCAGCCGCTCGGCTCCCCGGGAGGGGAGGGGGCCAAGGCACCCCGCCTTGGGGACGGGGTGTCCCGGTAGGGAGGTGCCTGGTGCCACCTAACGGCCACCGCCCGGGGGACGCTGGCGAGGACCCTCCCCGCCTCCCCTCCCCGGCCTCCAGAGAGCGACGGGACGGATCCTGCTCCGGGCTCAGCGCCTCGACCGCCCCGCAGCTCCCGCTCAAGCCTGACAGGGGCGTGGGGGGACGGGGGGGGGGTGTGCTCCCGTCCCCGGTCACCTGCCTCCCCCCAGGGAGCCCTAAGCCTTCCCCAGGGGAGGAGGAAGGTTTTGGGGGAGGCAGAGCCTCTGGCCCCCGCCGCGGTGCCGGGGGTGGGAGAGGGGGGAGCCCCTGGCTAATGTGATGAGAGGGGATGAATCCGTAAGCTGTTAAGCCACCGCAAAGCCCCTCGCGTTCTGGCCCCGTTATCGCCGACTTCTGCTCGCATCTGCTCCCAGGGTTATTTTTAACCGGGTATTAAGGACTTCTGGGTCCTTAAGCAGGCGAAGCGGGGGGGGGCTCGGCCTGTCCCCTCCCAGAGCAGGGGCTGCAGATGTGCCCGTGAGGCACTAACACCAGCCCCGCTGCCGTTCGGGAGGGGGGAACAGGCCCCCCACTCCCCTCCACACCCCGCCATCAGCTTTGCAGAGGATCCCAGCACTGGTCCCAGCAGGCTGGTGGCACTGGGGACAGGCCGAAGGGGAAGCCAGGCAGGAGCCTCGCACAGAGGGATGCTGCCAGGGATATAAAAAATAAAGAGATATTTATTAGCGTTGAGTAAAGTGCGACCGCAGCGTAGTTTTACACTCAGAAGCCGTGTAAACGGCAGGAGAAGAAAGTACAGAGCAGACCTGGAGGGCAAGGGGAGAAAAGGGCCCGAGCAAGGTTGTGCTAAAAGGTTACAAGAACTGTACAAAGGCCGTTAAAAAAACAAAACAAAACAAAACAACATATTATTATTTACAGTTCAAATTGATTACAGGAGGCTGAAGGTTCACGAGCTTCCGCAGGCTGAGACAGCAAGAGAAGAAGGGCTGAGAAGAGACACAGGCCCCCAGCTGGCGTTTCAGCGGCGTTAGGGGCTGCAGGGCAGCCTTTACTGACGGCTGGGATTATCCTCGGCACCAGGTTCTGCTTTGGGGTGGGAGCTGGCGTGGGGTAAAGCCTCGGTGCTGCAGCGTGACCCCTGCTCCTGCCTGGCCGGGACAGGAATTCGTTATGATTTCCAGCAGTGAAAGGCCGGGAAGATTTAAGGAATGAGATCCGGCCCTTTACCTGGGTGTTTCTGCTAAAAATCAGCAGGGACTAAACGGAACTGGTAAGACCTCAGAGACACCATGGAGCTGCTGAGGTGCACGGGGCTGCATCGCTGCTGGCTGTGCCAGCCGGGCTGGGGACTTACGGGACCGCTCCTGCGCTGGTGGCCTCTCCCGGCGCTACGGGCTGGCCATCGGCACATCCTTAACGGCAGAGAGACTCTGCACAGGTTTGGCAAGAAGGGAATCCCACCCCTGGAGACCCCAGCACCACACAGCTTTCCGTGCCACTGCCTCGCTAACTCCAGAAAGGACCTGATCTGTTTACAAATATGGGCATTTTACTTGCCAGTGCCTTAGACTCCCCGGGGCAGACCGGAGCGGACCTGCCTTCCCACAGCTTATGACCCACCAGCAAAGACTCCGGAGCCAAAATGTAGCTGCAGCCCCACTGTGGATGTGTGAGCCGGCCGAGTCCAGCCCCTCTCCCATCCCGGAGCCGTTTCTGAAGAGCTGACCGAAAGGGACGGTAGGACACGCTCATCACAGCACTAAAAACTGCCGCGAGCAGCACCCACAGGAGACGCGTTTCCGACTGGCAGCCTGGCTCACCTCCATTTCACACTGGAAGAGCTCCTTGGGTCTGAAACAGGGAATACTGCCCTGCCAGCGCCAGAGGCAAAGCTACAGCCTGGCCAAATCCTTTTTTCTATGAAGAAACGCCTTCCTGAGCTCAGATCTTCTGGAGGAGGCCCTGAGCCACGCTCCAGCTCCAGCAGTGACACGACACAACTCGCTGTTTCCTTGTCTTCGCTGTCACCCTCACTGGCACGCAAGGCTAAAAGGAATTTAATGGGGAAAAAAGACAGCCCAGCCTTGAGCTGCCCGGAGAACGGGTCGCCCAGCAGATGATTCGACGGAGCAAATGGATCTGGAACAAAGCTGCTGACGGGAAAGCACAGGGGAGGGTAAAAGGTGGGCACAAGGATGGGGAAGAGCTTTTGCCAACTTGTTGAATCCAATTAGCCAAAAATAATTGAAAAGCTCAGCAGGAGCCCAGCTCGGGGCCAGGACCACTTTCCTCACCGCGAAGCTTCGCATCCACACACAGCGGAGCCCCACTCCACTGGAAAGCAGGCTGCAGAGCTCGGCTTTAGCTCAGGCCTCCTGGGCTTCCCCTGTCTCATGCTCTGGGTTTGCCGCGTGGTTTTGGCAGGCCAGCAGCCACAGGGAGTCGTACCCGCTGTGCTCTCAGCTGGAGACAGGCTGGAGCCACACGGCTTCGATCCACTCTCCCATCTGGTCAGTGGGAACATGGATCAAGTTTGCAGCTCAAGCCTGTTTCTGGTTCCTTCACTGACCTTCGCACCACCGTGGGTGAAGGTCAGGAGCCTGGAGCAGATGGGGCTGTTCCCCCACGCACCTCGCCTTGTTAGGAAGGCCACTGGGACCACCGGTGGCGAACGGTGCTGTCCTGAAGAGCACAGCCCCTCACAGAGGGGGAAGAGGCTGCATTGTCCTGGGACACAGCCACGAAAGCGCTGCAGAGCCCTCTTGACACCTTGGCCTGTGGATCTGGCACGGAGAGGGCTACTGCCTCTCTGTCTTGACGTGGTCTCCAATCATCCTCCTGTGATAGGTGGCCAGGAAGATGTCGTTGTCTCGGGGGCAGTCGTAGTGGCAGGAGCACACCTTGATGAACATCATCTTCCGCTGGAAGAAGTCCCCCTCGGGGCAGCGGAACTCCACCTCCACGGTGCTGGTGACGTACGGGGTGCAGCAGCGGCCGTCCGTGCAGCTGCCACAGAACTTGGGCCGGTAGGAACGGGTGCTGGTGCAGCCCGAAAACTCGAAGTGGAGGCTCTGGCGTGGCTTTGGGGTCCGCACACACTTCTTCCCCTTCTAGGGAGAGAGCAGGTGGGTTAACAAGGACGTGACAATCGGACGAAAGGTCCACCTAGGCCTGTGCCCTGTCTCAATCACTGGGCAACAGGACACAGAGAAAGCGGAAGCAGAGAGCAAACCCTCTGTGATGGGCTCATGCCTGACAAGTACCTAACCAGGTCGTCACGGTGTTGTGTCCCCTCTCCCCAAGCCCAGTACCTTGGTTTTCTCCGTGGGGAAGTCGCAGGGCCGGACCATGCAGAGCCGGGTCTCCTTCTCCAGGCGGCACTGGGGGTTGTCGTTGGTTACTCGGGCGGAGATGCCCATGCCGCAGCTTTTGGAGCAAGCGCTCCACTCGGTCGTCTGCACCAAGCAGTTCTCCTGCAGGTTATTCAGCTCCGGCTTGTGTGCTGGATCCTCCCTGAAAACTGAGCCACATGGAAGAGACACAAGGCAAAGTTCAGGGCTTGGGAGAAAATGTGGCAGCTCCATGGCTGCTCCCAACTTGGTCTAACTCTTTCTGGAAGAGCAGCAAAGGTCTGATCCGTCCCGTGAGCTCCTCAGCCTGCCAGCAATAGGAGGACGCAGGCAAGCAGGGAGCCATTTCCTACCACAGCCCGGCTCCAGCCAGTTCTGCTGCAATACCAGAGGGTGTGCGAGCCTCCCCGCAGCATCACCAAGGTCTCACCTTAACGGGTCTGGAGTTCAACGCTTGGTACCCACACCACGGTGCACAAAGTCAGCAGTCACCACCCGTTCCAAACCAGTTGTGACTTAGGGCCCCGATCCAAAGGCGGTTTGGATCCACCCCTATCCCCCAGCAAACCGCTCCCGGCCCTGTCACGTCTGCCCGCCACTCACCCGCCATGGCTGTTTCGAAGCGGTTTTCCTCACTGCCCTCCTCGCAGATCCACTCTTCGCAGCACTTATTGCGAAACTTCACCCGCCGGGGGTTGGGGCACTCGGGGGACGGCAGCCGCAGGTCGTCGGAGCAGAGGGGGATGCAGCCGATGGCCCCGTCCATGCAGATGCACTGCAGCTTGCAGGTGGGCTGGAAGCTCTCCCCGTTGTGGTAGATCTTGCCCAGCAGGTCACAAGTCGCGCCCTCGTGAGCTGCGGGAAGGGGGAAGAGGAGGAGGAGGAGGAGAAGCTGAGCAGGTGGTAGGGGGCTGGCGGCACGGCCTCTGCCTCAGGGGGTCACAGGGCTCCTCATGAGGGACAAGTGCCCATGTGCAGACTCTCCCCTGCTCTGCCATCGCAGTGCTGGATGCAGCAAAACTTGGCACATTTAATATTTGGCTCCTTGGACCCAGGGCTATTCCTGACATGGATTTTTGGAAGTTGGCTCCAGCTGTGCCAGACCTCCCAAAGTTCCCTAGAAAAATCTCTTCTCCACTTGGATGAACTACTAAGTGGGACTTTGTCTTTACAGCTTGTAAACAGCCTGTTCTCCAGCCAGAGGTCTTCCTGCCCGGCTCAGAGGGTGCCCAGTCAGTGGTGGTGTGCAAGATGCATTCCTGACATAACGCGTGAGCCAGCTCCTCATTACTCTTAGGAGACCAAAAGGCCACATTCTCCTAAGAGCAGCTGGTTCCCCACATGTCTAAAGGTACCTACAAGAGGAAAATAACACTTTGGGTTTATGACCTTTTTGGCTCCTCTGTGATGCATGAATCTCTTCATCCTTCCAGCCACAACTTTTTCTCTCTGTTCTGATCTCCAGATCTCTATCTCCAGCCCTCCTACGAGTCTTTCACTCCTTCCCGATAAAACTTAAATGAGCAAAAAAGGAAACAGAACAATATCTGACACATAGGAGCAATCTTCCGTCTGCGAGTGCGAGCAATGCTCACAAGTTCTTACGTCTGTATTAGCCAGAATTTTTCCAGTGGAAGTCTTCCAGCAGAAAACTCTTATTTGATTAAGAGTTTTGCAGGCACAGATCAATGTCAGGAATGTTTTCAATGAGAAACAACTGAAGCATTTCAATTTGATATCAAAGATTTCCTTTATGCTCTTACACAATAGCTCAACCTAAATACCTGTTGGACAGTATCCATAGGGAGAAGCATTTTGCTTGGGTAATTATTTTAGATACTATAAAGATCAAGATGAAACATTTTGATATAATGGAATTGGAAAGTTTTGACACAGCCAAACGAGTATTCTGAATAACTCATGGAAAGTTTTGAGATTTTTTTTACTTTTTTTTTTCCTTTCAGCCTAAAATGAAGTGTTGAAATCTCAGAGTTGTTCACAGGAGAGAAATCCTGCTTTTAGACAGCTCTCATCAGCTGCTGCTTTCTGCAATCCTGACCCTTAAAAAACAAAAAAATCCATGCAAACCTCTGTTGGGAAGTTACCAAAAAGAAGGATTCTTGGCTGCTTGCGGAGGCTTACCAGGAAACCTGATCTATTTTCCCCTAGTCCTGCTCACCCGTGGAACATCGTCTCAGACAGAAAGTGTTTGGACCAAACAAGGAGCAAGAGCCTCTTTCTGTCCCACCTAGTCCTTGAGGGGACACAAATCCTTCCGGGCTGCTAATGCCTTGTTTCTAACCAGAGCTGGATCTCAACTTGCAACTTTTTTCAGTGCCATTGGTATAAAAATACTCCTGTACTCCTACTTAGAAGTTTCAAAATCCTCACTTTTTCCATCAAAGTGGAAGCCATCCACTTTCCCTCTACACAACCATTCATACTTATTTTTAAATCCTCTTTCACTGTTTTTTAGCCCGAGCCCTCTCCCTTTCCCGATGAACTGATCGTGCTGTTCCCTCAGCAGCACTCCTCCCCACCCAAGGAATGGCAGCCTGCTCAGGGGTTTTATTATGTTTTCATAACTCAATCGTTTTGTCATGCCCTTCATTACCCTACAATGACCTCACTTTCCCATTGACCTGATCCAATTAGAGCACCAAAACGGATTGTGCCAGCAGAGTGAGACGGCTCTTTATTCACCAGCTCCGCTTGGCACCGCTGTCACCTCCCGCTTCCAAACACCAACTCCAGCCAAGGAGACTTTTGCCCTTTTCTGCAGGGAATATGGCAGAGCTCAAGCGAGCCGCTCCAGTGGCCGCAGCTCTGCCAGCTCCCTGCACCCACCCAGGCCACCCCACCACCCTTAGGCTCTCCTACTCTAGAGTTACTACGGGATCGTCTCTACCTTTCTGATACCCCGAGGTCTCTGCAGGAAGGGAAGAATTCCTCTGCAATACATGAAATGCTACATACTGTGATAACATTAAACAAATACGCAGTCATTTTCACTCTGATGGTTCCCTTCCTGTCTCTTCTGATACCACCTTCGGGCTGGTACCCAACCTAGAAGCTTTTCCCATGACACCTGAACACCTCTCCGCTCCCATCACAGCTGTCTTAGTTGCATACCTGTAAGTCCTCTCTTCTCTGTTCTCAAACACTGATCTTTCCCTTCATTCGATTCATCACTCTACCTTCAGCTTCCTTCACTGCCTCCAAAAAAATCCCCCATCTTCCAAGAGATCAGTGCGGACATCACAAAAACATCACCCAAGGACATTAAGTCCCAATTTAGGGAGATTTCCTGGTCTATGTTCATCTGGGATTTCTGCCATGAAAATCTTAATTTCTCATTTAAAGGCAGGAAGGACAGTTGCAGTCTTCAGGTCTGATCTTCTACAGAGCAGGGATCTGGGACTCTTACTCCAAAATCTTTGCATCAAACCCGTACGTCATGGTGAATACGAAGCACTTTTCTTAGAAAGATGTCCAGTCTTCATGTGAAGTCTTGGAGATGGAGACTCCTCCACACTCCTGAGTAAATTGTTCCAGTGATTTAGCTACCTTTACTCCACAAAAATACACCTCATTTCCAGTCTTAATTAGGCAGTCTATAGCTTACACCCACTGGATGTTATTACGCCTACATTTACCTTGCTAAGCTTGAATCATCAGCTCTTAGGTCCATCAATGCCTACGGAAAGTACTAGGAAGCTCATGTGGCTTCTAAAGATCACAGTAACTGGGGGAGAAAGACTAAACAACTCATAAAAACTTCTCAGAAGAAAGGAGAAAACACCCTCTACAACTTAAATTCATCATTTAGAGTAAAAAAAAAAAAAAAACCTGTAAGTGATCTTGGCACTGCAAAACAGTGCAGTTCCACCGCGAACCCCCAGCGCCCCTGCCTCGGGGTGGTGCGAGCAGTGCGGCTGCCGGAGCGTTTCCAGAGATGCCCCGTGCAGTGGCTGAACGCTTCCCAGAGCATTCACATCACCTTTCCAGCCCTTGTGTCTTCCTCACTCTTTTGAAAAGCTTGAATTTAAAAAATGGTCAGCTCCTGGCAGAGACAGGGCAGAGGAGTCTTGTTTTTAAAAAAAGAACAGGAGACTGAGGAAATACTTTTTTTTTCCTCTACATCAAAATAATTTTTGCATGCTTTAAAAATAGCTACTCAACAAAAAAAAAATCAAAAGGATTTTTCTTTTCTGGCTGAAAAGAGGCACCAAGAGAGAAAACAGGTCTGCATTTGTATTTACCTGGCTCAGTAATTCTCATGTTCTACATATACACTATTTTGCAAACAAGTTGTTCAGCTCTTTCCACCCACGTGCTACAGCCAGAAATACAGTATGCCTCTTGCACGTAAGCAGTCGAGTGCAAAATGCCAATCCCCTGTGCAAGGCAGTGAGATTTTGGGTGAGATTTTCCAAGCAACTGTACTTTCCAGTAAAAGTCCACATTGCTGATATTCACCCACAGGTGCTACAGGGTTAGAGGACGTCTCCTAACAACGTCACAGGAACAAAGGAGAGTCCCAAACCCCGACTTGTGCCTTTGGAAACACCCGTCATTGCAGGAGGAAGTAGGTTGCGTGTGTTTCGGTATCAGTGAATTCCCTGGCTCGCAGGACTGGCACAGATCTCACAACGTGATGCTGGATGAAGCTCCAAGCGCTGCAGGAAATTCTGACGATGCCGTGGGTTTTCTGGGAGGTCTGAAGGGGCCACAAGAAAACCGCATAATAACAGAACATACAGCTCTCACCTAAGCAGATCCCGCTGCCTCTGTGGATTTTGGAGAAGTCGCAGTAGAGTCCCTTGTGATGATCACAGGGTTTCTGCAGGGAACAGAGCTCGCCAAGCTGCCTGGCACACACCTTGCAGCAACCACAGGCATCCAACACCTGGCTGGTGCCAGGGGGGCACTGCAGAGGCTGGGAGGGACACTGGCATGGATACGTGCAGGCCTGCGGTTCTACCTGGAGGGCAAACAAGCCATGGAGAGAATGAGTCTCCCGCAAGCCAGCCAGGCAGAGAAATGAAAAACACGATTCTGCTTCAAGCACAGACACCCCACTAAGAGGAGAGAAGACCGACTTCACCCTCCACCGGAGAGCCCTGCTGCAGAGGATGTGCGCGCAGCTCCCAAGGACTCGCAAGGCTAATCTTTTTCTCATCCCTAACTCATCTGGAGCAAAAGGGAAAAAAAAAAAAAAGATGCCTCTGGGAAGCAGGGCCAAAACAAACAGGACAAGCAGTAGCTTGGAGTCCCATGTGCAGCTCAGCCCCCCCCCACTTCCCTGGAAACAATAAAATAGTAATTATTAACAGTAAGCAATTCCCAGCTCTTACATAGCACTGCTCAGGAGAAAACATCAAAGCACTCTGCAGCAGCATCATTAGAGCCAGTCCGAAGATGGAAAAAGTGAGGTGCACAGTGAAAGGACTTGCCCGAAGTCAGCCAGCAGGACTGTGGCAGCGCCGAAAACTGACCCAAAAGCTCCCGACTCCCATTTTGTCCCCTGGATCTCATACTTTCTTTGTTATTCCCAGAGATGCGCCCTCTCCCCTCCCCTTTCCAAAGAACGCAGCGCAACCAGCCTTCCTTGGGACCTTGTGGGTCTGCAGCTGCCCCACTTGGTAGCACTGCAGAAGTCCTGGCCACCTCATGAAACCCACCCTTGGCTTTTATGCCACTTCAGCTGCTAAACAGAGATCAGGCTGTGTCTGAAGGAGGGTTACCTTCTCCGGAAAACCCAGGATGCTTCAAACACTCTGATAACTCAGTCTGTGGCATCCTTGTCCTGAATCAGCATGGAACAGATACACCAGCCCCAGATCTGGATGTGCCCAGATTTGGGCAAGATATAAAACCATGACTGTGAAAGGTGCAGAGCATATGGTCTCTAGAGGTCCTCTTGTACCTCCTCAGAAACATCAGTGTGCCCACTCCAGCCTGGTTTTCTCTTCAGCTTCTGCCCACTAAAATTCTCCAGGTAGTTCAGAGGGATGCAAGAGCACTACTCCAATTTGCAGCGCTCACATGCTGCGCGCTGCTGGATACGGGTCAGCTCCCGGCCCAGGGGCAGCTGCTGCCGCAGGGCTGATACAACCCTTGCGCGTAGATGATGCCAGCAAAATGCTTTGGGATACTGTACTGCTGTGAGCTGGGTGAAGAGGAAAGGATCCTCAGGGCTCCGCTGCCAGACCCGGCCACTGCCACCCAGGGAGCTGGAAAAAGCCTGGGGGTGGGCAGGAGGGGGGAACACCTGGAACAGAGGTCAAAAAAATATCTTGCTACAGCTCTGTCTGCACTTGTTATATCCCACCCAGCCCTCTCTTGTGAAACAGCTTCCTTGGATGTTGTGTTTGTCACCAATAACAGTAGTAAAACTTTTCCAGCTGTTTTGACTGTTGCTCAAAACAGCTGCTCTGACTTTAGCTCACTTGGGGTCAGAAGACGCCAACTGCTTTGTACTTCTGTAACAATCAGCACAATATGGTGTAGGACAGGGATCAGTCTAAATCTTAACTCACAAGTCCTCCCAGAGTCTCACCCTGCTCAGCAGGAATCTGCGTAATTCTCCTTGAAAACTCCTAGCGGAAAGTATTTTGGAAAGAAGCCTCTCCTGCCTGTAGCCCAGCTGTTCTCAGACAGCAGTCTTAGAGCCACTCGCTGGGAGCTGGCATGTCACAGGGATCTCTTCCCGACTGCTAAAGTGCATTAAAAGATTCTAAAAATACAGAAATGCTTTCCTACTGTTTTTCATGTATGCAACCGCTGTAGCTGCCAAAAGGACATGTTATTCAACTGTGGATGAGTGGGTGGGGGGTACATGAGATCATAAAAGAGGCAAAGCATTCCTAACACAGGACCTATATTAAGATGCAATCCATGCACTTAAAAAAAATGACAACAAGCATTTTCCAATGCAGTGTCAGCCACAGGCCATATAAAGAAACACTCTCAAAATAGCTCTCCTACTGAAAAACAAACCAAACCAGCCTCTTTCAGGATAACAGAGAACGCAATGGAATTAAACCCAACCGAGTTTTCCTCCTCGCCTTCATTAATCATTGTTGGCGGTGTTTATTTCCTTTAATAACTCACCCGAGGAAACTAGACTGCCTGGTTTTACCTTCTGTTCACAATCAGCTTCACTTCCTCATTATATTACGGCTGCTTTTCAGCAGAAGAACATCTGGATTCAGATCTCCGACGTATCAGAGACCTGCTGGGTGACTCTGCACCCCTGCCTCTGCTGTGCCTCACTTCCCTCACCTGTGAGCAGAAGCAGGGTGTAAAAGGCCCAATTCATCTGTATTTGCAGGGCTCTTTCCAATACTTCGAGATTTTCCGATCAGTCAGCTCAGACATGCCTCTCTTCATCACCCAGTCCACCTGGCCCCAGGGTGTGCTGGGGCTCCTGTTTGCTTGTTTTATTACTGAGCAAAGTCAGCTCGTGCTATTTATAAGTCCCGCTCCTCTCACAGACCCGAGAGAGGAGAGAATGAGCTGAAATCTTTTTTGGCTCATGCACACTCAACAGTGAGCACTGAATAACTGCCTGGCGAGGGGAACTTCTTGAGTTGGGAACAGCTGGTAGAAAGTCAACGTTCAACCAGCTTCCTAGAGTTCTCCATTACTTAATTCGCTTTCACGGCAATTTCAAAGAGGCTAAATAATGGATGATATTGCATTTGCATGGAGCACCCTCCTCCCTGCATTGTTTTCAAGGACTGCATCTAGGGGTTGTTTCAATTCAGTGTGGAAACTGCCCAAACTGTCCCAAAGAACTGCAAGGACTCGCCTTCAGGGCTTTGCTACAGACCCATACGTAACACAAAGACCAGCATTTCCGCCTAACATGCCACCGATCTGGGTGCAGAGGGATTCGGCTTAGAGAACATTTCATTTTCTTCCCTCTGCAGAAGGACCTGTCCCCAAAACTACACTTTTACCTTAACTGAGCAGGATCCTAACTTCAAGTTCACTATAGCCTTGACCTTGTTTCTGCTCAGGTTAACAGTGCCTTTCTGTGAACTCTGAGAGCAGCAGAACAGAACTAGTGTTAGAGATCAAGGCTATAGATTTAAGAAAGTGCTACAGCCCGGAATATCAGCTCTCCCTGCTCCTGGCTTTGCTGGCAGCTCTCATATTGATCACAAACACTACGTGTGCATCTGCCGCTCCCAGGACCCCTGAGCGATGGCCAAGCCACAACAGGAGTGCAAG
Organism: Sagittarius serpentarius; assembly: GCA_034782735.1. Classification (NCBI taxonomy): domain Eukaryota; kingdom Metazoa; phylum Chordata; class Aves; order Accipitriformes; family Sagittariidae; genus Sagittarius; species Sagittarius serpentarius. Next base: position 5,187,031 of record JAVKLA010000021.1, on the reverse strand, counting down.
CAGCCTGACTAGAGGACTCCCTTGCCTGTGCTCCATGCATGTTCTCCACCACCGACTCCCACGTCCCATCTGCTCAGCTGACAAGCCAGAACAAGCTTCCTCCCAACTGCCAGCACCAAACCCAGTTACCTGGGGGAAAAGAAGAAGTGAGAATGTTCTCCCTGCTTCATATCCACAAACCTCTTCCCCCTACACCCTCAGGAAGGCTCGAGTTGGGGGACACGAGCTCACACCACTGCAGCCGTTCTGTGGCATCGTCAGGACTTCTCATTCCTGATCAGTCAATGTCCGCACGAGCCCAGGGAACCAGCTAAGAGGGCCAAACCAAAGAGGATTTTTAAAATGCGTTTGGGCTCGTGACTGCATCCAAAGGGCTGGGAAAGGAGCATTTTGAAGCTGAGCTAGCTGTTTGCAAAGTGCTTGGGGAGCCAGGGGGTAATGCTGCAAGGTAGAAAGAATATAAAAACCACGTAACCAGTTCTCTTTCACACTCCAAGAGTGGCAGTAGATAAAGCAGCCAAAACACAGCTATTCACATATTCCAAACACTGAATTATCATGGATAATACCTGCTCTCCCTCCATCACAGGCTCTCAAGGCACCTTCCCAAGGTTGCTGCAGCACATTGTACGACAGCCTATTACGAGAGGCAAGAACCATTACCCCCATTTCACAGACAGAGAGCGGAGACACGGAGACTGGCCCAGGCTGAGCCTGGCAGAGCTAAACATAACTTCCAGCAATCCTGATTCTACTCCACCTCTGAACAACACAGGAGGCAGATTCAGGAGTAATAGCTCTCATTTCCTTGCTCGATCCACTAAACGTCACTCTCGGAGCTCAAAGAAAGTCAAAAGTCCTATTTCCAAGGCAGTTGGCAGGTTTAGGGAAAATGACATCACCTCAGAGTAACCATAGAATCATAGAATACCAGGTTGGAAGGGACCACAAGGATTATCCGGTCCAACATTTCATGGCAAAAATAATAAATTTGGTAATAATAAAGTGTCACAGCAGTGGGATTCACTGCTATCATTTATATGACCAATATGATGCTGCCAAAGCTGGGTCAGAGCAAGAATCAAGACGACCATCCCAAATCACAGAAATTACCCTTAGATCACAGTAGTGTTAGGTGCACAGGACATCTTTCCTGGCAGGAAAGGGGCTGGCACATGCCGGGTGCTGCCAGGAGCACTCAAACAGACCTCATCAACCAGAAGGTTATTGCATCTATCAGCACAATAAGCCGTGCAAGGCACACTGGCTCTGTGAACCTGATTTCTTCACTGATCCAAAAGGCACTTACTGCAATTCAGGTACATTAATGACTGCAGCAATGTTCCTGCGATTACTGACACTGTAATAGCACACCGAAGTCCTAAGCAGAATCAGCGGCTCTGTGAACCACTTGTATCAACACAAAACCAGGCACAAGTCCTGCTCTGGAGAGGCTGCAGTCTAATTTCCCCCTCAGGATCTCTGTTTTTGGGAACATATGGGTGGATTCAGTAGCAGCTGGGGAAGGATGGTGATGGTAAGGACCTGGGATACGACACACTTATTCCTTGCAGGGACATAAACTCAGTGACTTCACCTCTCTCTGTTCTCTTCTCCCCCCTTGTAAACCAGGGCTGGCTTCTAGCTCACAGGAGTGGAGCGAAACAAAATCCATTCACATTTGCCAAGAGCTTTGAGATCCGTGGCTGACAGGCGTTATCACGGTGCCACTCCGAGCGTGGTTTAGTTACACAGTGCATTTGCATTGCTCTGCTAACAGCCAAACTTCTCTCAGAAACCTTCGGAGGCAGGTGGCAGCTGGGAAGAGTTATTCAGCCTAAAGCATTCGCATGCATCGAAGCAAGAAGCTGCAATACCCCGCCAGCAAGCGGAGCTGCCGCAGTGCAATACATACCCAGCCAGGTGCAAGGAGGAGGAGGAAGAGGGTCCAGGTCGCTGTCCCCAAGTTGCCGGACATCCCGAGTAAAGGGAAGGGAGGGGATTCAGGCTGCCGACTGACTCACTCCTCCTTCGGAGTTTCTCCTCTCTCGTTGGAGAAAGTTGCACACCAGCTCCTCTTTAAATAGCCTCCTGGAGGGGGCGTGCCCCGCTCTTGAGTGACAATCTGGAAAGCAAGCCGAAATGGGTGCAACAAAAAATGTCCAAATTCCAGGGAACATGAGCAGATTCCTGTGGCCCTGGCGGTTACGGGGCTGCCGGCACAGCCTGCAGCTTGGTTACTTTCCACGTGGGTAAATCAAATCCCAGTAAAAGCAGGATTATTATTTTTTTATTTTTCCTCTTTTTAACTCCAGAAGTACGAAGCCTGGGACAGCTTTCTTGACACAATCCCCCTCTCCCTACCTACATCCATTCCTTTTTGGCTGCAAGAGCTGAGGACTTAAATAAGCACAGCTTTGTGGTGCTCAATGTTTTTCCTTTGAACAGAAGGGAGAGACGGAAAGTTCAGCGCTGTTAGGGGCAATTAGGTACCATAACTGACCATGCATCACCAGCGCTTGCTGCTGCCAACTCCGAGAAATGAAAGTTTCATGACTATAAAGGCTGCTGTCTGAACTGCAATGAGGAGCTGCTTGTTTTACGAGGCAATGAAAAGCTACAAGGTGAAGGTTATTGATAAAGGACAGCAATTCCCCGTAGTGCTTTATTTGCACCTCGGGATTGATGCAGGATAGAACACATTTTTATCTCAGGGCATGATCTTTTCTGTTGGCTGCTGAAATACAGAACCAGGCTTCTGCGCCACCTACACAAAAAGACCTTTAGAATATGAAAGGGTTGTTTTTGGTATTAAAGAGTTGTTTTGTTTATTCCCGAACAGCAAGCGGAATGCTGCCATGGGAAGATGAGGAGAAGGAGTGCAGCAGAGGGCACTCTTAGTCCTTGCTGGCCTGGGGTGTGACAGAGCAGGTTGGGTACCGGACAGGAATCCTCTGTGCTGCACAAGAAGCGGCCTTAAAATGATGGAGCCCTGCCTTTGAGTCAGGGACCTCTCCAGGGTAGAAGTGGTGCAAGATCGCTGTACTTACTTCGGGCCAACATAAAGCAGTGATGCAAGAACTCTGTACTTACTTCGGGCCAACATAAAGCAAGGGGCAGGAGCACATGCAGAATGCACTGTGCCATACAGTCCCGACTACATCCCAGCAGAGTGTGCTGGGAAGTAGGACAGAAGATGAAGACAAATATAGGGAGTGTGTGGTCGGTCATTTAAATTCAGCCTCCTTTCTTCCTGCCTCTAAGTGTAGGGCATCTTAGCTGGGAATCAAGCCCTGCATTTTACTCAGGTCTTTTCAGGTCCCTGTGCAACACCAGCTCAGCTTCCACACTCCCTATGCTACTGTTTGTCCACTGCTGAAAACAGATAACTCTGACTCTTAATTAATTAGCACTTGGAAAGCCCTTTGAGATTTGGGGCTGGAGAACATTAGCACAGTGCAAACCACCTCAGATGCACCTCCTTCTTCTCCTCTTCCATAAGACAAGGGATTTCACAATCATTTCCGTAACAGCTACCTCTGCTAATGCACAACAAAGGATTATGTCTCCACACGGAAGATTTAATATACTGGAGGTGGCATAAACATCCAGTGCCCTAGAGCAGCTCGGAGCTAAAGACAGTCTAGCTGGATATACATTCCTCCCCCTTTTGGAAGGCTTGGCACCTTAAACTATGTTGTCACCTACAATTAGCTGCTCACATTTCGCAGGACATTCTCCCACTGCTCGTAAATAAGACAGGGATAAAATGCTACACACCTCTGTTCTCGTTCTCTCACACAGCAAGAACATAAACCACAGCTGAATTACAAGCCATACGGGGCACTTGAAGTTGTTATATTTGTGCCTTTTTAAAAGGACAGTGCTTAACATATGGCTTGATTCATACATTGCTCCTTGTCGAAGAAGCAGCAGTTGCATCTTGAGCCATGATCTTCCAGATTCTTCTTTCAGAATTTCTTTTAACCTGCTGCATGAACTCAAATGAACTGTTCAACCAAAATCATAACGCTCACTCACCTGTCCTGAGTTTTGTGGGGAATATTCAGCACTAAACCAGCATTATGATAGCTGATTTGAGTTTTCAACCTACAACAAAAATAAAGAATAATACCAAGCTGTTCATCTTCATCCACCTGAATGCTTTCAACTTCCAGAACAGTCGCATAAGTAAAATGTACACAGTTGCAGTCCTGCTCACCCTTCAAGCCACCTTAGCTCTGCCACGGCCAGCCAGCTGCCTCCCCTGCCGTGCCAAGAGACGAGTGTCTGCATCCACTCTAGCTCCTTTACTGGATAACAGAACCAACACCTTGCACCAGTCTTTTCACTGCAAAGCGCCAGGAGCAGCGCCAAGCCCTCCACATGAGCCTTTCCGGGGACGGAGGAGCCCAGAGCAAGTCTGCCACAAAAGCACCTTTCACCATAAGCTGAAAAAGAGTAGAGGAGCAGCAGAACATCAAGGACAAGTGTTAGGAAGGTCCCTACAGCCATGGTCCAAGATTTTCTTAGGGCACTGTGACAATCAAAACTACCCCTAATGCTAGCAGCTGAACTGTTCACCCCACTGGACATGCCACTTGTCAAGAAGCAAGAGAAGATGAAGGCTGAGTGACTTCATGAAGCACATGAAGGCTGAGTGACTCAGAATGATCAAAGGGAGGAAACACCCAAGTTAACACTGATTTGCGTCTCTTCTTTTTCCCTGAGCTGCCTCAAGTGAAGGGATAAAGATGTCAACCCTGCTTAAAATCTCCCTCAAGCAAAGAACAGTGGGTGTTCAATTCACCCTGTTACGTTCTTCTGGGCTCACTCACCATGCCCAACCAGTAGCTTTCCTGAATTTATGGTAATTAAAAAAAGAAGATATTTAGATGATTGTTGAAAATCATGTCAGGGTAAAAAATAAAATTGAGGCAAGTACACACACAGGTTTTTTGCTCAGCGTGATCTCTCCCAGTGGCACTTTGCGTGCAAAAGCCAAAATAAAAAGCCAGTACAAGCAGCGTGGTAAGGGGAATCATGCTCACCCAGCCCTCAATGACTTCAAAGCTGTCCCCTGTCACAAAGCTGCTCAGCTGTCCACAGGACATGCCAGTGGCTCTCAGGACTGCTCCTTACGGGAAGCTTTTCTTTCTCACAGCTGGCTAGTCTTGGCAAAAGTCACCGTTGGAGCAGATCGCAGGCAATCACTCTAATTTGGCATTCCTTTAACTTTATGAGTCTCGCTGAAATTGTATCAAACATATATGTGGCCCAGCAGAGATGGTGAGGTTCATCCAGCTAGATGGTCTGAAATACAGGAATTTCATTTAATTGTTCGTTACCCAACTACTGATGCCTGCTTGATGCATCCTGCTCACATGCTCAGGCTAAACTGATTGCCAGATTTGGGGCCATGAAGGAGTCCTGTCCCCTGCTTTTTGCTGCCTTCTGTAGTTTAAAGACAAGATGCAATTCTTAAGATTGGCTGGGCACTTTCACCCAGCTTCTCCTCTGATGATACAAGACATAAATGACACTGTTGATTTCTCCATCTGTGGTATATTACTAGTAAAAAACCAAAACTCATCAATGTCTATCAAGGCCATAAGTTTGCTGCAAGGTGCGGAAGGAGTTCTGCAGGTCTGTGTGCTTGGGGGTAGGACAGGTGACCAGTCTCTGAACACTTTTGGGCTAAACATGGTTCTCAGAGACTTAGCAGCTGAGAAGGTCTCTTCCAGACCCGTGTTCCAGTTCAAGTTCAGTGCTAATTCAGCACCTGCCTAGAGGGACATTTGGAGTCAGATTCGTGCCATGCAATCCTTAGGCATTTAATTAAGGCATCCGCATTAGAAGCCTAATCTCTCTAGGCTCACTTTACAATCAGTGGAGAAGGACCAAAGCTCCTGAACTGCCTTCTGACAGTCCCTATCTCTGTTGCTCCGTATGCATCAGCTGTATCATAACGTTATTTGCTGTAAATTGTCAAGAAAAAGTGTCATATAAAGGCAACACCAGAGCTCAGCAAAGGCCAAATGCTACAGCATATCTGACTCCAATCTGGGTGGGAAAGGCTACCCTGCCCAAAGGACGGAAGGGCAGGAAAAACCACCCCTCCCCACTTCAGCACAGTCTTGGGATGAAATCCTGACCACACGGAAACACCCACTGGCTGCAGCAGAGCTAGGATTCCCCTCTCTGCCTGGCTTGCCAGATACTACAGCCCCGAGGGCATGCTGCTGTGCCCATCGTTTAAGGGATGTCAAGCAGGGAACAAATTTCATCCCTGGCTGCAGGGTTCACTAATGAAGTCTACAGTTATTTTAGTTCTGAGAGGAACAGCCCATTGTATTTGAGGATTTATTGTGAAATAGAAGGCTATCAAGGGACGCAAAACTTGGGATGGGTGGAGTGCCTGTTGATGTCCTTCTAAAGGAAGTAAATATATAAAAACAGTGTTGGCATCATGAGTTCGGAAAGAGCCAGTGCTTAGACACAAAGCTTGCCAGCAAAAGCACACATTGTCTTCTGGAAAAAAAAAAATGCCCTCCTGGAGCCTGATCTTGGCAGGAGGCAAAAAGCCAGTTCTGGAGCTTACCAAAGAGTGTGCGACCAAGGGCACCCAGAGGGGCTACCAGGAAAGACACCAAACCCCATTTATCAGTGCATAGGATTCTCATTTCGGAACAGGTGAACAGTAAGAAAGTCAACACTTTTAAGGACGTATGTGCAACAAGAAGCCTTCGCAAAGCAGAGCACCGCAGGTGTTGGTGCTCTTTGAAAAATATAGGCCTTGGTTATGGAAGCAGAGCACTTGACAGTCTTCTCCCTCCCTTCTGTCCGTTTCTCCTGTTGTGAGAAATCTGGCCTTTCACGCCAATCCAGGGCATAGCCCTGGGGGCTTTCAGGGCTTTCAGGCCAGCTAGGACCACTCTAATTATCTAACCTGACTTCTTGCCTAACACAGGCTGGAGGATTTTGCCTAAATAATGCACAAGATCCTGCAACAAGGGCTGCTGTGACCAGCTTCTGTATTCTGCCTCCTGGCAGGCTGCAACCAGCTCTGAATGTGGCAAAGAGGCGCAAGTCAATGCACGGGCCAGGCGCTTGACTAGAGCTCCGGGGAGCCTGGCCCAACACCCAGGCCTGCTTCAGGCCCCCAGCGTGGCCCTGGGCACGCTGTAGCTACAACCACTTCAAAGAGCAGCAGAGAAAGGGCTGTGAGCGCAGCTTGATCCCTGACCTCACCGCAGCCTGGGCTGCGCGGACCTGTCCCAGGGCACACTCTGCACCACGCGTGCTTGTGCAGGCAGGCGCCCCGGGATCCCTGGGGCTCAGCATCCAGGTTACTGGTCCATGCAGAAAATCAGACCTCGAGGGCAATGCAGACAAAGCTGCGGGCAATCGCTCTCTGCCTCAAGGTTTGTCAAGATGCAATAAAAAAGTACATATAACCTGCAGACCAGCACAGTCTCCGCGTGGTAGTGTAACAGCGGGTGATCTTCTGACACCCTTAACAACCGCAAAATTTGGATACAAATGTGAGTCGCTATCACGGCCAGGAGCATTTGTGCCAAGGCATTGGCTTACACAGAACCACAGGAGGAATAGGCCCTGGGAAGAAACAGTCAACTGCACCCACCTGTGAAATGGATGCTTCTGTGGGTTTTTCCACTTCTTAACTTAGTGCATGCTTAATTATCCTGAAGGAAAACTGCAGGGAGGGAGAGTATGTTTAAGGTGGACTTGGGCAGGCTCATTTAAGGAGGCCTCCTGATCTACAGGACTCCTTTGGTGCACAGCTCTGATGTACCTGAGTAGCACTCTGTCTTTTATGGGATTTGGTCCTCACAACACCTGCACAGGTGAGGCACGAAAGGATGTGCTTACAGTCACATGGCTTGTGAAAGAGAAGGGACTAACGTGAGGTCTCTCTAGTTATGGGCTACTCCATTAATCACTGGGCTCTGCCACCCCCTGAGTAAGTAGCCACTCTGCCATAAGTACCAGGAGCTTTTTCTAGCGTATAAGCCAGGCACTGCTGTGTCTATGCAGCTGGGTGCAAGGTTGAATCCTCTACTGGATCCCACCTCTCCAAAAACCTCTGGCATCACCTAAGCTCAAAGGCTCTCTGCCCTAAAATCCAGGACTCAGCCCCTCAGTTAAAATAAGCTCTGCTGAAATCAATAGGTCTTCCCTAATTTGCACGAGCTGCATATCTTACACAGACTGAACAGGCAGCAACAGATCCCGGAGCTCTGCCAGGCTGGTAGGACCTGGAGGGGTGGGTGGCCTACCAGGACTTGTGTGCATGTCTCATTAGGGATTTGGGATTCCAGCAGGAGCCTGCCCACACCTTTCCCATTCAGGTTTTGGAAAAATTCCAGCTCATTACATGGAATCAGTGAATAATTTAGGTTGGAAGGACCCCTAGGTCATCTGGTTTCTCCTGCAGCTGATCCCAATGCGGAGGATAGAGAGGAGGGGTAGACTTCAAAGACCAAGAGAGAAGTGCAGCTCAGCGGGGTCTCCAAGTTCAGCAAGGCAGTGCTCTTGCCAGCCTGTTCCTGTATGGCACAAATGAAACTCAGCACAGGAATCCTTGATTAGCTTTCTAGCCCCTGGGGCTGTAATTGTGAGCCAGCCTTAACAAAGGGCTTGCACCTTTAGAGAGGCAGGGACTTCTCTCTGCTGAAGGGATTGTTAACCTTGGAATGTAATGCAGACACCTTCGAAATTAGCTGTAAACCAACCACTTCACTGCTGATTAAAGAACATGATCTTCCTCAGAGGGTCTGCACAAACTGCTGTAAGTTACAAACTGATGAAAAATCATTTGTGAAATGTTAAGTGTGAGACTTTCACTTACATGTTCTTAATTCTTTGGTTTTGTTACAGGCACACATCTATGAGGTTGATCTTTCATATTTGTTTTTTTCATTTGTTTCCTTACTAATAGATTTCTTAGAAGTTTCACATCACAACTGTTTAAGGAAAGACAAGTCCCGGGCTCCATGAATAGCCTTGTTATAAGAATGACATAAATTTACACAACATTAGTAAGGAAATAGTCTGTATTTGCAGCCGTCATTGCCTTCAGACACACTGAACTCACACAAGCTGAGGAAGACAATATGTTTCAGCAGGCTGCAACCTGTGTGTGAGGTCTCTAGCAGGACGTTCACACAAGCAGGGTCAGTGCTGTGCTCCTGGGACCCTGCAGTGGTCACCCGCTCCTCTGTCTGCACGATGGATGTTGTGTGCTGCTTCTCAGCACCTGGTGCTTCTCTCCTCCCTCAGCCCCTTGTCCTAAACAATTGCCCTAGCTCTCTTCTCCAGAAACTTGTGTGATGTTAGAAACCCTCTTGATATATTTAGAGGTGACGCTGCATTTTTTCATACCACTTTATGTACAGGTACAACAGCATTACTGTTTCAAACCTGCTTGAACCACTTTAAGTTCAGAGCCTTTATTTTCAATATGGCTTTTGCCATACTGTCTTTTAAATACCCTGTGGCTGGTAAAGCAAACACTATGACAGACTACTAAAGCTTTTACAGTTCAGGCCATTTTACCTCAGAGATGCAGCAACAGATGTTTTCAAGTAAGTTTTACAAAGCCTCAGTCTGCTGTTGTTGTTGCTGTTTTAAGGAAGTTATTTGAACCAATAATTTTCATCTCTATAGTTTAAATTGTTTCACCCTCCAAAGCATGATGTCATCTGGCAACAGAGGTGCACAGAGATGGGTTTGAAAGCAGACTTTAGGTGAATAATATTCACTTGTTTTTTTCCAATCTGATCCCTGCAATACAGCCATGAGTCAGGTAAAAGAAAAGCTGTAGCTGGTTCACTTTCTTTGCCAGGCAAATAGCCCCAAATCATCTTTACTCTAATGCCTCTTTATGCAGTCATTTCACAATGTTCTCCCTTGTGCATTAGACTGGAAATTAATGACCTGCCTGGCAGAGATAGGCTAATCTGTTAAGTCAAGAGGCTTTGTTAAAAAACAGTTATTGGGGATTCTCAAATTATTACAATTTTGAGCCCAAGGTGTCCTGACCTCAGAAAAGGGGATAGGTGAAATGAAAACTATAGAGCCTGGCTATGTTTCAAGGAGGTAAGGAAAAAAGGCTTTTCCTGCCAGGGCAGCTCTTGGTCACTTGGCACTCAACACCTTCAAAAACCACAGAAATGTTCTCGACTCCAGTAATAACTGTTAGAGCTGTGTGTGTCCCTGATGTTCCAAGTGGGGAAATAACTAACCAGCTGCACAGACTCACCAGCATCATTGCCTTTCTGCTAAAACAGTGAAACTCGCACTCTCCATGTGCAAGTCCTCTCGACCGGTGAAGTTCCTGCTCTGCTATGCTCATCTTCCTTCAGAGGAAGCAGTGAAGGCCAGGACACAGCTCAAATGCCTGCAAGCCCTGCAAGCCTGTTCATTCTGCCCCAAACAAGGAGGGCTGGCAGGGCCCTGTGGATCCCTTTCCTAGAACAAAGGAAACAAACAAAATTACTTCCAGCTTCTCAAATTCTTCTCAAAATAATATGTCAGCTTAGTTTGTACTGCTATCCTGTAAAAAGAATTTGGAGAAACAAAAGGAATGACACAAATTCCCATGCTCGCACTGGGGCTATTCTCTTTACCAGAATGTACATGGGAAAGAGCTTGCGATGCTATTTTAAGCCCTAGGTGTATTTCAAGGGGAGCTCAGCTGAAGAGGCCAGGGAAGAGGCCAGGCTGTGCTGAGTCAGAGGGGAATCCCATGAACGAGCCTCATGACAAGGATATAAGACCCTTTTTCATCCTTCATATGAACTAAAATTAGAGTTGAAAGAAAGAATCTTGTGGCAGAAAAATCGCCCGCAACAAAGGGACCTCAGGAGCAGAAGCATGAGGTTAATTTGACGCTGCACTGATATAACGAAAGCCAGAACTTTACCCCTCGCATTCCTGTGGCAACTGCACAGTGATTATGCTAGTCCCTGCTTTCATTGGAGAGTGATTTCAGCTGGCAGTGGGGCTCAAGTGATGTGTTCACTGCACGATGAACTTCTGAGGTTATATACACAGCGCTGGCAGTCACTCCTTCGCTGGTGATTTTGAGACTAACTTTATGGGTAGTCATCCCACAGCTCAAACAAAGTGTTATGAGGTACAGAAGAACATTTAAAGCAGTGTTGTTGTGATCCGCAAAGCTTTCATGTTCCAAAAAGATTACTGAAACATTCGGCCTGGTCAGTGCAGCTACTGGCCCTGTGCCTTTTCATCAGCACCAGCTGGTCTTCAAAAGCAGACAAAAGATCCCTGCTAAGAGTGAAGCCACGCAAAGAGCAGGCAGAGAACCCAGCCCTTTCCGGAGAGGGGTTCCCACAACCCTGGTCTGCAGAACCGTGTTAGCACCAGGTTCCGGTGACCTGGTGTTGGACTCAGATCTGTAAGCTCAAGACCAAACCCATTCTCCCTTCTCAGACTTAAGGCTGGAAATGGTGTTTACGGCATGGCCCCCCACCGGGCTTGGCTGACTGCTCGTGCAGCTTGTGCCAGTGTCTGCTCAGCTCTTTCCCACACTCGAAATCTCATTTCTGCTGTTCCACAGGCTACAGCATAACTAGCCTTTAGGGGAGACATGTCAGTGCCTGCAAGCTCAGTCTCATCTGCTGCCATGAGCTCGGTACAGCCTCTCCTCAAAAGCCAGCACTGGGAGGTCATCGCTTGCCTTGGGTTCGAATGCCAGAAATACCCAATTCAACAGAGATTTCTGGCTCAAAAGCTGCCACTTCCATAGGAGCCTCCAGGGAGGGGAAGGGATAGGCTTCGCTTAATTGTTTTGTTTTTCAAGTAACACTCTCTCATCCTATTTTTGTCCTATACAGTTGTTTTAATTGGACAGCTCTAAAGCTCTTTGCAGCTCATTCAAAAGGAGGGGGAGAAAGCAGACCCTTCAGCTTTACCCCTTCCCTACAGAGGGATTGTTGCTGTTCCAAATCTTCCCACCTAATGACTTACCAGACAAAAGGGAAAGCCCTTGATCTGTGCCAGTGACTCCAAAGTGACGTGGGGCACAGCAGGCTTGGGAAGGAGACAGCGTGAAAGGGTTTTCTGTCTTCTCCCCTTGAGTTGCCTCCTGAAGTCATTTTGCCCTGTGAATACCATTGAGGAAGGTGACTGGCATGGCAGGGAGGCAGTGATGTAGGATGTGCGCACAGCATGCTTGGCAAGAGGTGGCTGACTTGTAGCTGGAAGACAGAATAGAGCAGTTCAGGAAAAGGCACCTTAAAATAATCTTGTCGCTCAAATGTCTCACGTGAGGCCATGAAATGAGCTTGGGGAATGGCAATTCCAATCTTCTTGCAAGGTTTATTGTTTTATTTGGTTGTGGTTCAGTTCTTTTCTGAGTGCAGGTGTTCCTGCTTGCACGTTCAGCAACACCTCCCATCAATTCACAGCAGAGCGAAGCTACGAAGGAACAACAGGTCTGTTCCCAATCTCTTCAGTGCCGCTGTCACCTCAGCCTCTGTACTAGTCAAGTCTCTCCTTGAGAGACTCTCCTTGAGACACAAAATCAGAACCAGCTCCTTTCTATTTCCCAAGAGAGAGACACATCTGCATTGGGGCTCCCGGGCAGATGATTCCATGTAAAGCTTTTAAAGACAGAAGCTCCTAATTCTGGAATATCTGGGGTTGTTCTGGCCCAGGTGAGAGCTCAACAGGCAGTGTGAACCTCTGGATTTTGGAGGGCATCATCAGAGCCATAGCAGGAAAAGTCAGCGATCATCAGTCCCCATGCTTCTTCTCTGTTAGACTCTCTCCTCAGATGACAAGAGGGACAAGGTACAAGGGAAGGTCTACTTTCATGTTGTAGATGCTGTAGAATTAAACTGGACGGAGCATGCTTGTGTCATGCAGGCTGATGAGCACCTCTATAGTAACAGCTCTTCCCAGGTGTCATGTGCTTGCCCTTTTCTTAGGGAAAAAGGGTGTAGAAAGCATTGAACAACCACAGACCTTGCACCTGCCTCTGTGCTGCCCCAAGCAGTCTGCTTGGTGGCGGCTGGAAAACACAAGCATCCGCAGTGCTGGGGGCAGGAGCAGGTCCAGCTGCAAATCTTACCCCTGTTTTCTGGATATACAGCATACCTCTCTCCTAACACCTCCTTGGGCCAGCAGCTAGCATGGCTACAGCCCATGCTGGCTCTGGTGAGCCAGGCTTTAGTGGGAAAGCTGATATTCTCCTAGCAGGATTTAGGCTTTCCTCAGGGCATGGGAGGGAGGGCAAAAGCATTTCTCCTGTCGTTTCCTTTCCTATGCAGAATGGAGAAGCAGCCAGGATCCGACCTTGCTATTCCAGTCCCAGATAAGTGAAATGGTCATAAAAGCATCTGTATGAGCTAGGAGTGAATGTGAGGAAGGACAGGGGCTCTACAGCAGTGTATTATCCTTCCACATCCTTTACAGGAAGATACTCACTCTGTAAATATCACAGGTTATAGACGGGCCTGGAGTTCATGCTGAGTTTAATGGACTGTGCTAAGCAAGCAGCGTGTATGTGAATGTGCATGTGTATTTCTGCTCTCTGGCTGGAGGGAAGCTCTTCTGGGTTCTCCCTGCCTGGCTGACAGCTCCTGAGTGAGGGAGCTCTGCAGCTCTCCTTAGGCTAAATCGGCATTTCAAAATAGTGCTGCTGTATTTAAGGAGGGGAAGGAAGGCAAAACCATCCAGTATTGGTCGATACCGAGTTTATTTGTGAGAGCTACAGGAACCTGAAATCTGGAGAGAGCTAGAAAACATTGATTAGCGGTAGGGCCTGGGAGTACCCACAGCAGTTTACACCAGTTGAGCATCTGACCTCAATTCCCTTTGGGCTTTTGGCACTCAGACTGCTAGGGTGCTTTTGGAAATAATTCTAAGCATTTGTCTGCCTCTTTAGACCCCTAACTACCTTCAGTTCAGCACCGGATCTCAATTTCTGCTGGCAGTTGGGGTTGTTTTGATCAAGGTTTTGGCCTGCCTGAGGGCTCAGAGCCAGTAGCAAAGCTGCTGTCAGCATCCCCAAAGCTCAATCCCCTCCTCTGTTACAGCATCCTGCCCCTCCACGTTCCCGTTGCGTATACCTGGAACTGCTGTGACCGTGGCAGGATGACTCCTCAGTTATACAGCCACAGGAACTGTCCCTCTGCAGACCCCCGTGGCATTAATTGACACGCTCCCTCCACAGGCTCCTTCTTTGTTTACACACTAAAGAAATCCAAATTCTTGCATTACTGAGAATTTCCGCTCAGCTGTGGGTCACATTTTAAGATTCCTCTGTTTTTCTTTCCAAGTAACAAATGTTTGTTTTGCTGAAGAAAAAGGGAGTGATCCTGTTCCACTTGAATGGGTGTAAATCAGGAGTAATTCCACTGAATCAAAGGGGCCAGGGGCAGGGAAAACCCAGCATGAATAGTGTATCCTGCCCATTTCTATGAGCATATGAAGGCCAGATTTCTTAATTCCTTTACCCCCCACTGCTTTTGTTCTCTTCCCACCCTTGCCCTGTCTCCCTGTTAGAAAGAATGTCATGACTGGGATGTCAAAGAGCAGTTATCACTAGATGTTTGGTTGGGGTTTTTTAATAAATATATGATGTTCTCCAGATGCTAAAGAACCAAGTAGGCTTCAGATGATCGCCTCTGCTCTCATTTACACAGCTATAAATCCTGAGTCACTCCACTTACTTCAGCAGACTAATGCCAGATGCAAGCAGAGGAACTAAGATCAGCATCCAACCCTGAGCTACTAAAAGCAAACTGACCTATTGCATTTCTTAGAGAAAGATTTTTACAATGATTAATGACAGACAGACAAACAAAAGAGGGGCCTTGGGACACATTTCTCTAAGTCACAGCAATTTTCACTTAAGCAACTGGGACATTTTATAAAGCCCAAAACAAGAGAGACCAAACTATTTACTGTGCTGAACTGACCTAGTTTATTTAATTTTTTTTTAAGACGATACATGCTTACTGGGAACATGAATGAAAAGGTCCTGTTCACAACTTTGCCTTGACATTGCCTGAACTAAAAGTCATTTGGGTTTAAGTCAACAAGAGTCAGGCATCAGGCAAAAAGAATGGTTCCCACAGCCCCAGATCAGGAATCGGTGCCCTTTAATACAACTGCTTCTGCTCTCAGTGGTGCCAGGAGTCCAGGCAGAGGCAAAAGAGCTTTTCTAGATTTATGCAGCTTCTGCAGAAGCCAGACTCAGGTGTAGTTTTGAGATCCACCTGATAACACTGCTTTTGCTCTCACGGTTGTGTACGATGAGTTGCAACTGCGTATTAGTTCAGTTTCGGTCGGCCAGTTGTAACCCTGGTTTGATTTTGGGGTCTGAGGAGCACTGGATGGGAAAAAGTCTTGCAAGAAAGGCCCTGTGATCCTCCCAAAGGATGGCTGAGAAGCAGAGATTTCCATGCAAAATGCTCATCTTTGCGCATTCATCCAGCTTCTTACAAGGGCAAGATACACTGCAAGATACACTGCAAGATCACTTGCACACTTTTTCTAATTTCGGTTTAACATACAGTTAAGTCTCCTGTTTATGTCATTTCTGAAGTGAATTGTGGACATTTGTGTTGATACGAATTTACAAAGTTATTTGATTTTTCAAATGGTTCCCAGATCCTGTTTATAAATTCTTTCATACTTTAGATCAGATGCGTCAGCATGAGCCAGGACACCTTTCATTGTTCTGGTAGTGCTAGGCAGCCATAAGCCTAGTTTAGTCAGCCAGTTAAAGTGGATTTACTGGTGCTTTGGACTTGAAGCTGCCCAGACAGCCAGAGGATATCAGTGAATACTGTCTGCATGTGGCACATTTCAGATGGATCCTTACAAAAAATGCATACTTTCCTAAGAGAGATGTTTGTGACATTTTATGCTCTCTTCCTTCCATAAACATAGTGCATTTTATTGAAAACAGCTGGATTTGCACCAATGTCAGATATTATGGTCTGCGCTGGTTTTGTTCCGACAGTTACAGGTGTCAAAGATGGTCAGTAAAGGACTTTTTCCTTTGAAGGTACAAAATGGATGTGGCAAGAAAACTGCATTTAGACACACATACAACCTCTTCTGTTGGAGTGTCTGGGCATGTTAAAATCTTTTTCACATGGCTTAGTGTTTACTGGTGTCAGAGGTGGATAGCCTCAGAGCAGCTGTTTGGCTCATTAGCTCACAGACACGGAGAATGTTTGTCCTGGGAACAGTATTTATAACCTTCCTAGGCAAACGAGAGCCAAGATATTTCAAAACACGGTTTGTACTGGAGTGGTATCTCTCCTCCCAAATACCGCACCGCAGAAGTTTCTAACTAGTCACTGAGATTACCAAGACAGCAGGGAATCTAGAGGAAAAAGTGTATTCTAGATTTTGTAGGCCAATCCTGCTTTTGGTTAGGGTAAAGAAAGAATAACTTTCTTGAGCTGACAGATCTACAGTGTTACCTGGCCAAAGCGAGTTAAGAGAACTTTCCTCTTTTATGAGAAGAATGTTAATGCAGCGGGAGAGTTAGAACAGACTGTTGGCTAATGCAGTCTTTTATGAAAAGAGTTTACGAGAAGGCACAGGTGAGGCTTTCTAAAGTGTTTAAGTGCTGCAGGAGCCTATTTTCACCACTAAAGTCATTAGGATCTCATCAATAAAAACTTATGTGACGAGACAGAGAAGAAAAGGATTTTCTGCAGAATCACTTTCCTGTATTTCCCTTGCCTTCTTTAAGATTCAGGTATTTAAAACCTTATGGCCTAAAGGAGAACTAATTTCAAATAAACTGGTAAGTATCTATTTGGAGATCTTCTGGCAAATCTTACAGTATCACAGGGTTTCCTAAGAAGCTTTTCCAGTGCCTGACAGCACATATTTTCTTTCCCCACAGAAAACCAGCAGCTATTTGACATTTCACTCCTCAAGGTGCCTAGTTCCTGCTGCACTAACACCACGTCTCTGAATGATGGATTTCTGTGACCAGCACCATCCAAATAAAGGGAGCCATCAGGCTTTCCCAGAAACATGAAATGGCCACATCCAAGAATCTCAAAGGCAAGCAAATATTCTCCTTTTTAGACGTGAGAGATAAACAACTATTCAGCAGAAGCTGTGAAGACATTTGACCCACATCCCTATATTTTCAGTAGCAGCTGGTGATCTAAGGTATTTTCCAATCTTGTGATACATGATTTTTTAATGCTAGATAACTATCTTGTGAAGAATCACCCTGAATTTAAAACCACTCTTTAAAAAATTTAATCTCAAGTCTTTTATATCCTATTCCTTTCTTTATTCTACATCATTAGGGACACACTGCCACTCTGAGCAGACACAAACTCCAAATGTCCTTTCACATGTGCTAAGACAGATCAGAAAACAACGTAGCTATGCTACAGTGAAATGGCTACAGTCATTCTCATGGGGTAATTCCCACTGAATATTCCTAGCTTGATTTCCAGTCACATAAAACAGTCCAGTCACTTCACCTTCGCCTCACACACTTTCCTTTCAGTGCTTCTTGGTATGTTTACTACATATGTGACTTTTTAATTCGATTGTAACTTCTCAGGATTATCAGGACTGGGATCAGATGGAAACAATCTGCTACTACTTCATTAGGAGGATGTGAGTTGCAGGGAGTCTGAGACTAGAAGGGATGATAAATGATAAGGTAGACAGATTATAAGTTCCAACAAAGGATGCTGGAAAAGCCTCAAGAAGGAATAAAAAATGAAGCAGAAGAGAAAAGTCTGTTTTGAGAAAGTGCTGGTGCCAGCTTGTGTTTCTGGAGCCCATATGTGGGTCTGTATGTTTTTACAGCAGCACCTGTCCAAGATGCATCCCTCCTTGTAGATGCCCCTTCCACAGGAAATTTCCACGGACACACTAATTCACAGCTGCATGCAAAATGCTTTGCTGTGTCCCTCAGATGCCCCTAATCCATAAAACACGATTTCAAAGCATGGCTAGAAAATCTTCTCACTTCCCAGACTGGTATGTGGTGTTCAGGTGTAACAGGAATGATATGGTTACTTTGCATGGTCCCGCTGAGAACTACATCCCAGGTTTTTATAGATTTAGGCTTTGCTTAGCATTTTCATTTTTACCATAGGACAATCAATTGGCTGCTTCAGATATGGAGAAATCTGAACGTAGTTTCCATATTTACAGTGGGAGAAAATAATAGCATGCCCTTAGGTCCAAGTTTCTCTCAGTTGTTCCCACCTCCTGCCTCAACTTAACTTCTGCAAAAGGAAGGAAGTCCATCAGTCCAAGGGAACATATATTTCTTTCCTATTTGCATTCCCTGAGACTCGACAGCAGTGTGCAGAATGGAGCACAAAGGAGGCACCTTACACAGCACGGCGGAAGCACCATGGCCTGATCTGACTCCTCCTTTTACTGCTTTAATCCCGAGTCCCCTACCTCGTGTCACAGTCACACTGGAACCGCACTCAGTTCTTCTGTCCTCCACTCCTCTAGCCCAAGCCACCTCACACAGCCGTCTCTGTGCCTGAAATATGAATCACTGAGTAACAAAGCCAAAAAGTTGAACTCTCAGTGCAGCAAAAAGAGAGAAAAGCATTTCATGTGAGAGAGGCCAGCCTGCTCCAGTGTCACCTCTGATCATACCCAGCCAGCCTCTTTCTCTCTTTGCTTCATTTCTCATTTTCGCTGGTGGCAAAAAAAAAAGATCTGTCTTGTAACAAGCCGACCTTTCAGCTGAACTTCTCAGCCCCTCCTTATCTTTTGACTCACATGTAAATAATTATACTAACATTGAACATTTACCTATTCTGAACATAGTGCCTTCCAGCCACAAGGCACCTTGCAAAGCTTAAAGCTTGGCCACAAATCCCCAGGGAAGCAGCTTTCTGTCCCTGACCTCAATGTGCAACAGAGGGAACTATAATACAGAGGAGAGGAGCAACTTGCTTGAGGCCACACAGCAAGCCTACAGCCGAGCCAAGAGCAAAAGGCAGCTCTGCTCACTCCCTGCTCCAAGCTTGAACCAGCCGGTGCTTTTTCATCGGCACTGACAAGACAGATATTCCAGTGATTTCAATGAACAAAGAGGGCCCTCTCTGAGCTGCCGTACGCTGCCATGTGTTTCCCTGCTGTCAATGATTATCCATGGGATTCCCAACAAGGACCTACAGTCACTGGCAACATCTGCTGCAGGGTTTCTCAAGGGGCTGAGGATGGGTTGTTTTTAGACTTTTGTTTATTTGGACAAGTTCGGCGCTTGCCAGAAGTGCTCCCCCCACTGCACACACAATACACACACACCCCCACGCTCTTTCGAGCCAGAGAGGAGGGCACCTTGCATCCCACACAGGCTGCTTTGTAAGGCCCAGCTCTGCAGGAGGCCATTTCTCCCTTCTTCCTGGAGCCAGCTGCTAAAAGCAATGCTGAGATCAGACAAAAGATTTCACCCATCAGGCGGGCTGAGGAACACAGGGATTGCTGTCCTGAGTCAGACCGTTGGCTTGATAAACCCAGCATCCTGCTTCTGGCAGTAACCACCCACCCTCGATGCGTTAGAGGAATGCGATTGCCCTTCCACAGATGCATCTAGGCAGCCATGCAAGGCCTGCTGTGGTGCACCGATAAAGGTTTCCTTTCCATACAGCCAACGAATCAGGAAAGACGGAGCTCCTGCTGTCCAGTTGTGTCCCAAAAGTCCCAAATCATAGAATCACAGAATCATAGAATTGCTTAGATTGGAAAAGACCTATAAAATCATCTAGTCCAATCATTTAACCTAGCACTGACAAATACCGGTTTCAGATAGAGCCAAGATGATGTGCTCAGAGTTGAGTGAGCTCTTGAGCTTCCACACGGACCGAAGAGGGCAAAGACCCAAATCCAAAGATGTTGCAGGATGTTGGAAAAGTCCCAGATCTAGGATCTGCTCAAGAGCTGGATGTTGAATACAGGCATCGCACAGGATCTGTCTGTACTAAATAGTGTGGACATTATTATCAGTTAAAGGCACTTACAGGCAGGATGCTATAGGTGTGCTGGACTGCCAGCCCTGTTTATCAGTCCATTACAGGATCCAGTTCTCCTTTCACATACAGTAGTGTAGCACAAGGCTCAGACAGAAATCAGTGAGAGCACACAAGACTAAGTCTGGCTAAAGGAGATGATTCATATAGGAGAAATGACCATCGCCCTGTCTTCCTCCTGTATGTTTTTACATGGCTCCAAAGCTCTCTCTGGTGCACTTAGCTCTTCACTTCACTGCTACAGTTACTAGCAAATAAATCAGTTAAATGGCAAAGGAGAAAACATAGCTCTGTGAGATTTTGTTTCCTCTGACAAATAAAGAAAACTCAAAGGGTCAGTTCATGGGTCTTCAGGGAACTCAAGAGCACTGTTTCCCTCTCATCTGTTCACCAATTTAAAATGGATCCATTCACATTTGCAACTAAACCCTTGTAATTCAGAGGTTTAGTTCAATTGCCCCTATTTTGGAGATCTGGGGATGTCTTGAAGTACTGAAGATGAATTCCAAACATCTCTAACTCATTGAACAAACACGTGCAGTATTTATGCAGTAATGCATAATTAGGGAGAAATGCTTTGTCCAGCACTCAATACGAGACGGCTGGCTGCATTTAGATATATTCCAGGAGTATTTTGCAGCTCTAAGTCTTATCACATTGGGTGGGACCTTAGCTGATATCAACAGTTAACTGGGGCTAAGCAACCAACAGATAGATACAAAATCTGACCTCTTAAGGAACACTCACATGCTGCAGGCTTTGGTGCTGCCAGTTCATTACCAACAGACTTCCCAGTCACTCCTAGTGACTTCTGCAGCGATGCAGGGCACGCTCCAGGGTTGTCATGTTGACACGGCAGTTAAGAGTGAAATGAAGGTCAGCAGAGACGTCAGGAGAAAGGAAGCCTTGTTATGGGTTGAGTTTGGTCCCAGGAGGGAACTGCAGTTGCTCTCCCAGGCATTATGAAATCAGCAAAAAGAGAGATTCAGCCTGATCATAAGAAAAGAATGTCTCTGATTTCCCCCTCCTCGGTAGCGATACACCACCCCTCACAACAGAGAGGAAGGATGAGTAAAGCGAGCTCACAGCCCAGGCACCCAACAAAGGGAACTGGTGGGTCCAGACCGAGAGAGCAATCCCAGGTTTGTTCACATTGTTCAGGGTTATGGGTTCTCGCTCTGACTCTGCACTGGAAACAAGGCTAGCTTGTATTCAGGGTGGCCATTCAGAGCTCATGTTCTGCTGTGGCTGTTGTTCTGCGTGACAAACACAAAGCCTACGGTAAGAGAAATTACATGTTGGGCTTATTTTTAAAAGCATTAACATTTAGGGAAAACTAGGAACTTGTGCCACTTTGGGCTAAATCTGAACAACAGAGAAAATAAATCAGAACAGGCTTCATGCTCATACTTTTCTATGAAGAAAGTTGTTTACAATGCATATTACACTCCAGAATAAATCTGGGATAAACAAAGTTGAACTCCTACTCTTCTCTGTCTTTCCTGCAAAAAAGTCTTTTCAAGAGAGAACCAGCCCACTACCTACTCACCCCATAAGCCCTGTTTTACTCCTTGTGAATATCAGTGCAGACATTGTGGAGGACAGTCTTCTCCTCATCCTGTGTGCTAGTAAGCTGTACTAGTGTTTCCAAACACTCCTTCCCTTGCTTCACTAGACAAAATACACCTTTCTCCAAAGACAGCAGACCAGCTTGCCTGTATGCCAGCTACAGATCTCTTCTGGCAGGTGCCAAGCACCAGCAACTCCAGCAGAAAGCAGGAGAAGATGAAATCATTAGTTTGCAGGAAGTGCTCAGCACATTTGAAAACCAGGACTGCTCTTCCCTGTACCTGAATGCTTGTACTCCAGAGATTTTATGAGAACAACGTTGTCACCTGTTGGATCATTAGTCAGATACATCCAGTATTCTGTCTAGGACCATGACCAGTTCCTTTCCTACATTAGCACACATTGTTGTGTTACACAAAGAGGTGCGCTTTAAAGAATGAAAAGTAATGCACTAATTTTTGAGCATGCAGGACTCGCTTTAAAAAGGTCACACTCCTTCTGAAATGTAGCAAACCTAGCACTTTCCAGTCTCCTTTTTTTTCCTGGAAACCTAGAGCCACTCTGTGAGCTTGTTGACCATGGCAGAGCTTTTATGCCCAGCGAATAGCAGCTTTCTACCCACTGCCCAAACTCTGAAGACACAAACTGTCTCCTTGGTCACAAACACCCAACCACACACGTATGTCTTGCTCACTCCTGCAGCCAAGACTCACTTTGAGGTCCTCATGACTCAAAGCAGAGCAAAAGAGAGCTTCTCTTGGTCCAGGCTTAGCCTCCAGTTGCACAAGCATTCATTTCAGTAGAAGCGCTGGCTTAAGCGGCTCTCATATTTCCACCCCTTGTCACCCTTTCACTGTCTCTACAACTTGTTTCTGCAGCTGAAATATGGACTAGGGAACTGACCTGAAATAAAAATAACCTAAGAGAAAGAAAAACAAAAAAGGGGGGATTTTGTTCTTTTTTCTTTTTGAATTGAGATAATTCCCTAGCTGGGCCATCACACAGCCATGCAAAAGGTACAACAGGATGAGAGAAGGGAACAGCGCAGGCACAGGAATGATCAGCCATAGCAAGGAGAAAGTGACTGCGTTCTGGAAGTGCGCTGCTGCTGAAAAGAAATACTTGTGAAACAAAATCCTTCACGGTGCTAAGCCTGCCCCAGTTTGGAGCTATTTGTTTTGCACTGGAGACTTGAAAGCCTGTCCACTTCCGACTGATAGCCTTCCATAAAGCGAAATCCCCGTTTGGCTGCCCCTTAGCTCGAACAGATCATTGTACTCCAATATCGCCACATTCTTGGGTCCGTCTCTGACTACTTTGAATAAAAACAACCAGAAAGTCTCAATTGAAGAAGTAACTTCGGTGAGAGAAGAAGAAAAGCATAAACGTGTTAATGTAACTATTGCTATTAATAATCTTTAAACACCCAAGCTGAAACTTGGGTAAGGCCCACAGGAAGGCGAGAGGCAAGCTCCAGGTCCTTGTGGTTCACGAGAATTTCCTGTCTTGTCAGCGCGTGTTTCCTCTGCTTCGGGGAGGGATGGCGTCCAAGGCAAACGGCATTCCTTTTACTCACCAACCACAGCATCGTCCGAAGGAAGGGGCAGCCGAGTAGCTCTAACGCTGACAGATGGTGATTTAGAAATTGAACTGCTGGGAGACCCAAGCCAAATCAGATACGGGGCCTGAGGGATACCGGCGGTAACTGCAGTAAGGATGTGCAGCTATTACTCAAATTAATTCTGACTGCTGCTTTCCTAAGGAAGCTGTATCCAGCAGGGCGAGGAGCATTTCTGCACCCCCAGAGATGACCAATTGCACGTACTAAGCTGATGATTCCCCACCTGCCTCTTTGCAGCTGCCTCTGGGAGTGCTGCAGTGGAGCCACAGCATTCAGAGCACGGAAGCCTGCGGGGATTACACGTTGATGCTGGGGAGCAGGGGGGAGCCTGTGAAATTGGCCAAGCTAAATGGCAGGATCCCAGCGGGAGGGAGTCCCATGATCCCTCTGTTTTCATAGTTCAGTGAGGAAACACTCCCCATCATGTTCTTTTTTATCGGCAGACAAACTTTTGGAAATCAGAACCTTTTCAATTAGATGCCCACACATGGATTTAGGAATCTGGGCAATCAGGTTTGTAAATGTTTAGGGCAGGATTTTTCAAAAGCATTTGAAGCACATGCTTGTGAAAATCCGTCCTCTAGCAGTGAAGACCTCAAGGTGCTGTGGAAATGTTCTTTAATTAGTGCATGCAATTTGTGAGGTTGAATTATTTCCTTAGCCCCATTTTATACATGGGAAAGCCACAGTACAAATGAGGCAGTATGTTTCCCAAGGCTACATAGCGTGCTAGTGCCCGAGCCAGAAACAGACCCTACCGCTTCTGACTCCCAGTTTCTTGCTCTAATTACCAGAAAATTCCTCTCCTCTATGGCACAGCCAACTGGTTCCAATAATAAATCCAAGCTGTTGCAAAGATCAAGTCAATTTTTTCACTGCTTAACCCAAAAAAACATTTAATTTTCAAAACACAGGTTTGGCTTTTCACCAG
Source organism: Sagittarius serpentarius (assembly GCA_034782735.1). Classification (NCBI taxonomy): domain Eukaryota; kingdom Metazoa; phylum Chordata; class Aves; order Accipitriformes; family Sagittariidae; genus Sagittarius; species Sagittarius serpentarius. The sequence goes on along the minus strand of JAVKLA010000021.1, from coordinate 5,162,865 downwards.
AGAAAGGATTTGTTTTTCATTATTCATCTGGGTTTTGTTTTTTTTTCTCTCTCTTTTTAAAAGCCAAACATTCAATCACTCTGTTCAATATAGAGTTCCTAGGCTAGGAGCACTGCAACTATCATTACCCTATAAATCTTCATTATTCTTACTATAAATACACTTCTGTATTTTTCATTTTGTTATTTTTATTACTAAATATGGCACCTTTAGCAAACCTCAAAATGCTTTCCAAAATTAAGAACTTTGAATCAAATCTTGTAGTCCTTACTTCTGAGAAGCAATGCTTTTTAAAAAATTGTAACATTCCTTGGTATGTGTCCAAAGCAATAACATTAACCTATGGCTTTTCAACACTACTTTAATTATGCCAGTGTTTACAATGGTAAAGATAATACTGCCTTACTCAGACACATTCAGATTGTTATAATGGTACCTTATGTTACCTATTCCTGTACAGGAATAAGCCAAATCAGGATAAAATACATATTTTTAAATTGTACCCTCTCTAGGTATGTCAGAACAAAAGATTTGTGAAGAAGCTGTAATGTTAACAGGTACTGCTCCGAGCATGTACAGTAATCACTGCTGGGCTAAAAAGAAGACACTTGCACAAAAGAATGACATTTGTCCTTTTTTAAAAGTAGTAGGATATTATTTCTAGATTTGCTTTTTTATTATTTGTTTTCCTGACACAGAAATTCAGATTCTGTGGAGGCTGGAAGATTCTTAGATGAGTACAAAGAAAATAGTTTTATCACAGAGTTTATAAGTGTAAAGACTGATCTGTTGAAAGGAGAAGCAAAGGTTAATTAGGTCCTTAAACTCTGTATCTCATTCCCCATTTGGCACAAATGAGTAATTAACATTGTGGAGAAAGGATGCTTTTGTTAAAACACTAAATCCCACAGACTCTTTCCACCTTGTCCAAGAACCAGTAACTCACTACAAATAGGAGAACAAATAGGGTGGTTAAAACGACTGAATCCATCTGCCTTTTATCCCTGCTCCCCCTGTGGAACTATATCTGCTGATAAAGATCAACTCACTGGTCAAACTTCTCAGATGCATCCTGCAATAATGCCTGTGATTCTCAAAGTGGTGGAAACAATAGACGAAGATTTGCAGTTCGTTATAAAAAGGACTGTGATTCCACTGTCAGCAGCACCCTGTAGAGTAGTATGACCCGAATATTCTCCTTCACCCCGTAAGATGGAGTTGTCCACAGTTAATTTTCCAGTGCAACAGCAGGCAAGAGGACTTCACCATGGGTAGTGGTAACTTTAAAACGAGACACCTTTATGGGCTTTTTGGTTGTATTTCCTTAGGTCTAGAGCCTCGTGCTGAGCTAACAGGCATAAGCTCCAAAACCAATACCAATCGAGAACCAAAGAGCTTTAGGGCTTGCAAGTGGTTCAAAGGCAAGCGAGGAGATCAGCGTTGTTCACCGTGTTCCAGCTACAGCGGTGGTGGCACTATTAGCCTCTCTGCCACACAAAAGGAGGAAATTAATCATTTTTTCCTGGATCCTTTTGATGTGGACACTAGCTCTCTTTCATCAAAGCCAAAGAATACCTGGAAAACCGCTTCAGAGGATTTTAAATTATCTCAATTTATCTTCAATATGAAGAACACTAAAACAGGAGAAACTGGCTGGGTTGAAATTTAAAAATCAATAAACCACACAAAACCTCTGCTGCAAGACTCAAGCCAATGAAAACCCTCACCTATTGAGCTTTTAGGCTGAAAAAGAGGGAACTTCCACCTTCCTTTGAGTTTGTCAGCATTCACTAAAACAAGAGCAAGCTCAAGACAAATTTTCTCATTGCATTTCTGTCCCAGTACCAAGACCTGCTGAAAACCTTGCGAACAGAAATAAGTAGCTAGAGTTTACTTCTGGAACCATGCTACCCCAAGCCAAAGAGTTCAGATAGCAAGGCTTTATCCTCTCTAAACTTTGGAGAAAGCTCTTCAAGATTCCCAGCCTAATTCCCCAATTCATGTTTGTTGGAAACAGAGAAGCAATCTAAAGGTTTGGTTGATTTCTCTGAAATTTTCAGCAATCAACGATCCCTAAGAAAGAAACTCTTGGTAAACTGTACTGTTGGCAACCAAGAAAAGATATGGGTGGCTACAGGCTCTCTGCTCACTGAAATAATCAGTTCAGTTGGCTTCTTTGGAGCAGAACATTCCCCCTCTGTCCCCCAAAATGGGTACTGCTCCATCAAATCCAGAGAATTTCAGGCATGTATAGCATTTACTACAGCCAGATACCCTCAGATCAGCCTTACAGAGTTAATATACCCTGCAGTATTGAAAAACACAGGTATTCCATCCTGGAAGAGGCGTGAGTATCGTCTTATCTCCCCTTCCCTTCCTCGTTCATTAGGACCGGTTTATTTTTTTTTAAATAGAAGGTTTAGATCCTTAGAAAATTCCCTTGAGATCATCCGCCTAGTAATTGTAACTGTGATGGTCTCATTCACAAAAATGGTCAGGTTTTGGTTTATTCTGCGTAGTTGGTTCCAGTGCTACATTGTAAACCCGAAAAATTACTGGAGTCAATGGGAGATTTGCACATGGCATCGACATTTCTGCAAGCCAGCTCCCTCTATGCGAATGTACTTCTCCCACCCATTCAAATATGCTGCTTCTCAACATCACTGAATCTTGTTCCAAACACAGAGGAATAGGTGTCTTTCCCACCCCCAAAGAAATGATCCAATCCCCCCACATGCTTTATCAAGCATATGTATACCATATTCAAGGGGTTCTCTGATGTACGTATAAAAACCACATAAAAATTCCCATATGAAGCCTACTGCCTAATAAGAAGAAATCCTCTGCAAAAACCTCATTGAAATGTGCTTTGCTGGAAGTTAAGCAGCCTTCCCATCCTGCCTACAGCAGAGTTAGAGGAGAACAGATCCAGCCCTCTTACCTTTCACTCATTGGAAGATTGTCCTTAGCAAACTCCACCCTTCATCTTTGATTTCTGGATTAAATAAATCCAGTTCCTTCAGCTTCCTCCCTAGGTCCAGAGTTTTAGACCTCCAGTTGTTCTTCTTGCTCTCCTTTGGTCTCCAGTGTGTTCTTCTCTTCCTTAGTGCTCAAAGCTGGGAGAACCAATGGCTACCAGAGTGGCATGATTAATTACACCCATATCTCACGTGACTTTCCTGCTAATACATGCCAGAATAAAATCAGTCTTTCTCTACAAAGCACCAACTCTTGAATCATATTCAGCTCGTGGTCCACTAAAACCTCTGCATCCTTCTCTGCTATGCCACTACTGAGCTATTTCCCACCCTTTATTTACAAACCCACTCTGGTTTTCCTTGCTGTTGGAACAGTTGTCTAGGAGAACCTGATATACCTTTTCCTGACTTGTAGGAAGAAATGTGCCAACAGTAAATGCTAACTCAACTGCACAAGCTCCTGGAGAGACAGAAGGGACGAGTGAGCCCTCATTGTTCCCCGAGAAGCCTCCTTGTTAGTTCTCCAGCAGCATCTGAGCAAGGATATGATTTGTAACTGTTCCAGAAATTAACCCATGAGTCTCTCACATATCACAACTACCTGCATGTTATTTTTCTGATCAATGACCGTTTGGGGGGAGCTGCGCAAAAGATATTTCCAGCAGTCTCCAATTGCTGCTATATTTACAGTTTAGTTTTCAGGCTGCAGGTAGCAGACAGCACTGAGTAGAGCCAGATGTCACATAACTGGGACCAAATCACCACATGCTTCTGCTCTTCCACCCAATGCCCAGCTTTGCCACTGCTTCATGACACGGGTGTGACACTCCACCCAATTCCAGATTTTAACTTCCAGCAACAGAGTGCAAAAGACACGTGCTCAATGAAGATTAAACTGAACACTTCGCATGCTGCTCGGAGCTTGGTAAGACTGAAACCCATAGAAAGTGCTGTTATCTGCATTTTACAGAAGGGATTAAGACAAACAAACCCTGATTTAGCCCCTTAACTCCAGGCACCCGCTTGAAGTGCTTCAGTTAGAAGCCTATCATGAAGAGTGGATCTTCTCCTGTGCATGCTGCATTGCTCCACATACACATAGATGTACCCAGCTGCGTGCTGTGGAGCGCAGCAGAGACTCGTGCAAGCTGCTGCAGTGGTGACTGGTCAACTGGCACTGCCACCTTCCAGTCATGCTGTATCCAAGAGGAACACTCTGATGAGTCCATTGTCTCTTCCCATTAGTGCGTGATGCCCATGCCCCACGCTGCACAGCCTCCACCTCCTCCTCTCTTTCCCTGCCAGCTGATGCACTGTGCCTTCCCCTGTGCTGGCTCCATTTAAACCATGCATTTGCAAGACCTACTGGGTTTTCTGTTGCCTTAAAATCAGACAGTAACATTTTACACAGACTGGAGCTTCTGTTTTCAGCAACATCAGAAGTGTTTGTACTGACTCATTAGATAAACCGCTTTTGGAGTTACTCGGCATGCTCACTGATGGGGTAAAAAAGCCTATTGATTTATTTTACCTTAAAACATCATTGGCATGTGATCCTACAACTGACTGTGTGTAGACTACAAACATCCTGGCAGATACCCCAAGAGCTACTCTCAATTAAATATCCAAAACAAGGATTAAGTCTGTCCCATGGGATCCTTATGGAAGATGTAAACAAATGAGCCCTGCCAGCTAGTAAATTATTACTGTGAACATCCGGAACACTCTTATTTGACCAATTGGCATTTTCATAAATTCTCTGAGGGTGAATTCCCTGTAGTACCAAGGAAGAAAATAAGAAACAGACCCCATTCCTGGTAAATGACATCCACAATCTGAGGTGGCCCTTGCTGAATCCTGGCTTGGTGAGACACAGCAGCCTATTATTTGATCCCTGTGGGGACAGATGAGGCCTCCAAAGAAATTCCCTCAGAGGAGTGAGTAAGGACATCCCTCAGCAAAGTTATGAAGCGGATAAAAAGCACAGAGGAACAGGGATTGACTGATGGTGTGGGAATAGGGATGCAAAACCAGCAAGGGGAGGGAGCACATATGCTCATAGGGGGGAAAACTGACAGACCTGGGAATAAATTCCTCTAGCCCTGCTTGCTCACTGAACTCTGTATGTTGCTGCTCACAGCCATTCAGCTCAGAAGCCACTCAAGCTTGAAAGATATTCCTTTAAAGGAACAGGAATGGAGTGTCCTTGTCCTATTTGATCTTGGCTTTGTTGGGGAATCTTACAAAACCCACAGTACCAGAGAAATATGAACATGGGACTATCACATAAGTGTCTTCACTTTTTCTTAAATACAAGGCAAGAGAGAACATCAGGTCTCTGCCACTGCACTGTGTTGATACCTAACAAACTGGGTGTGGATAAGAAAACTAGCAGGCACATACGTATCAATAATGAGATTTTACTACCACTTCCTTCAAAAATACTACTGGTAGCTAGAACTCGGTCAGAAATTATTTTTACTTGCTGTGGGATCAAGATAGGAACAGCAGGACTTATCAATAAATAAATGAGAATGTCAAGTCTACAATAATTTGTAAATATTACATTGAAAAAAAGATCCCAGATCCCTATATCACTTTAAGATGCGTTATCTTCATCATATAAAAAAATGGTTTTGATCAGATTTTAAGACATACCATCTCATGCAATAATGAAAAACAGATTTCATTGCATATTTTCTCCTGGATTACTTAAATTACTTTCAGAATGTCAGAAGCCATTCCAAGCCTAAAGTTTTGCTTTATGTATCTTTATTTTTTTTAATTTTATTTATTATTTCAATTATCCTTGGCCAAATTCATCCCTCATCTCAGTCCATTGCCTACAGTTGTCTAAGATGGAGGACAGACTTGGCTCCTGCAAGACCAACGGGGAAGGGTCTAACACAGTAACGTAGAGTACCGAAGGCAGAAAAACTATTTGAGTCAGTTTCAAGCTTGAGCTAAAAATAGCAAATTCAAATTAAAGTCTCCCAGGCCAGATTCTCATGCTCAAAACCATTAATTTTAAAAGCTGAGACCACTCAGGGCCTCCTCCCAGGAAGTACTCAATGACCCTTGATTCCAACTAAAGTTACTGACAGTCGAAAGAGCTCTGAAGCTCACAGGATTGGGCCCTTCAGTGGGCTAAGCTCCTTGTGACCAGCTAAGAAACAGACTGCCAGCATTACCCAGTTCTGCGGGGGGTTCAAGGATCAGCCCTCCAATGGATTCCAGTAAACGCCAACTGGAATTTACTCAGCAGTTTTCAAGACCAAGTTCCTAGACCAAGAAATCACTACTGTCCCAGCAGAGGTGACAAGACATACAGATGTTTTGGCTGCTGACTACTGACATCCACACACAGGACAGAGGAATCCCTGTGTCTTCTGATTACGAGCTGCTGCCTTTTTGTCAGTTCACAAATTTTTAAGGAGCAATAAACAGTTTTTCAGGTAATAATATTCTTCTTGCAGTGTTTTTGCTCTGTCACAAGGTTAGGTGCATAAACAGCAGTCACTTCAGATATAACACTGAATATAAAATTCTTACCTTCTCCTGGTCCAACACAATCACATGATCCTGGCTTCCTTTTGCATTTTCATTGCCCAACATCCATCTCTATGGATTATCCCGGGAAAAGCAAGTTCTGTATTACTCAGCTGGAAGGAAAAATGGAAAGGAGTTATTAAAGATACTGGACTCACTTCATCAAATGACAAACTACTGGCTTTGAGTAGCTGTAAGGTAATAACAGAGAATGAGCGACAGCTTTGTGGGCTCTGCAAAGCAGAGCTCAGTGCTAACCAGTGGATGAATTGCCATGTTGCAAAAAAAAAAAAACCCCAAAAATCCATCCTGAAAGCTGACACCTGAAAGGCAATCTCCACAGGGACTCCAAAGAGGGTGAATTTGCAAGAGACCAGATTGCCAGTGACAGCAAGGCACAAAAAGTGCTACTTGACAACCAAACGTCTTTATTCAACAGAGTTATCAGCTGTGGGTCTTGCTAGCTGTCTCGATTTTATGCCAGATTTTGCAATGTTGTAGGGAAGAGCTTGCAAGAATGACCTGAGGCCCTAGGAACTCAAAAATCAGAAAACAAATAAATCAAGCTGTAAATATGTTTTTAATCTTAAGATTCTTGCACACCCATGATTGCTGAAGAGTTGATATTCTAGAGCAATCAGTACTGGCCATGCTGCAGAATGACGATAGAGACACAGATCCTGCCCAGTATGAAGATGAAGGATTTTCATAGTCTCCTGTGGAAATGTAGTAGGAGTCAACGTTCATTACACTTTTCATCCACAGGCAAAAGCAGAGCGAGTAAGTTTTCATTCTACTCCTGGTGGGTTTCACAAATTAGTCACTGGAATGAGGATGCTCCGGGGCACGATTTAAGCAAACATTCACACATTGCTTCAGAAGAAGTTTCAGGGGATTGGCTCCATCGCCCGATGCTGCTCTCATCGCACTGTAACGATGCCCAATTTCACCACCTGAAAACCCCCAGCCAACAACCGGCGGCCTTGTGCTGCCCTCTCCCGGGCTGCAAACAGCAAAGCAGCAACACCTCCACTCGCCGAGACCCAGCAGCCACAGAGGCAATACATAAATAATACAGAGGGTTTGGAGTGTCCCTGTCATCATCAGCTGGATTTATGGCATGCTGCAGTGACTGCACAACCACAGCCAGTGCTTTAGCAGCTCTGCTCCATGCCTGGTTTTCCATCAGTGGGTACAAGGCTCACAAAGCACAGCTCCCCCTGACCAGAACTGCAGTGTTGGGCGATGCCGAAAGACCAACCAGCTCACAAGCATGCAGCTCTCGGTGCTCCAGGTCCACTTGTCTCCGCTCCATCATAACGAGTGGTCTCATTTGCTCCAGGAAATGCCACCTTTGCTGTCAAAGGCCTGGGGGAGTAAACAGGAGAAGAGGGAGAATTACACCATACCCAACCCAACCCCACGTGCTGGGCTGAAGACCCCCAAAGACTGAATCTCCTGCCTGCCGAGTAGAGGCAGTGGTCTAACCTCAGAACCAGGGGCAGCCCCGGTTTGACCAAGATTCAGAGCACAGCTTCTGCCCTGTTAGGTGGAGAGGAGCAGGGACTGCAGCTTCTCGCAAACCTCCTCACCCCAGCAAACCACACTGAGCCTTTGGCCTTCCACTTACATTGCCAACAAGTGCCCGACTTTGTAAACCATGTGCCAGCACCGACAGCAGTGGTCTGAGTTGCACGTTCACAACAGAGAGCGGAAAAACTTCCATCCAGCTTATTTCAGCACTTCCAACTCTTGCGAGAGAACCTTGAAGAGACGACCAAAGCGCTTTTAAAACACCACAACAGTAGGAATGCTATCCCTTTGCTACACCAAATTATTTGGGATACACAGTGAGTTTCTACAATACTTATGCAGTACACAGTACAAGCCTTTGTATGTACTATATGAAGTAATAAATTCTTTTCTTCATTTAAAAGCCTCATGGTTTTTTTAAGGCAATCCCATGATGCGTGGGGGCCTGGGTTGTCAGCTTGGAGTGCGAAAATGAATTCAGCCCCGTCTCAGAAAACACAAGGATCTTTAATTAGGAAATCTGGGGTTTGTTGTATTTGTCTTCTCACACATGAAACTCTGGAGTACGCAACAGGCCCCATTTTCTTGCCCCATTAAAGGGGCTGGAAACTCACCGTCCCTTTTCAGAACAAGCCGAGAGCCTCGGGCATGACGTGACTCCAGGAACAGGGGCACTAATGGAGACCCCGCGCCGGCCCCCATGCCCCTCTCTGGGCCAGACACAGACACAGACCATGTCCTGGGGCAGCCATCTCCCCCCTGCCCTGGCTCCCTGCCTCACCACCCCCTTTCCCCAGGGCTCCTGCCCCAGGGGAACTCTCCTGTCCCCCACCCCAGCCCCGCATGGCCTCGCCCAGGCTTGACCTGCCTTCCTGGCCCGGCTTGCCTCATCCTTCCATCCATGCACCCATCCGTCCACCCCGCCTCCCCTTCGCCCCTCAGCTCCTTCCCCCTCCTTGCCTCCAGCCCTGGACCCCTCCTCTCACCCCCCCTCCACCCAAGCCTACCCCTCACCTCACGGCCCCACCTCCCCGCACCCCAAACCACCTCCTAGCACCCTCAAACCTCCCCAAGGAGCCCCCCCCCCCAACCCCAACCCTCCTC
>JAVKLA010000021.1:5133101-5153478 GCA_034782735.1 Sagittarius serpentarius | reverse complement strand
GGAGCCGAGCCGAGCCGGGAGGCGAAAGTCGCGGCCCCGCTGAACCCGCCCCGGGGCCTGCGGGAGCAGCATGGCCGCCAGCCTGTGGATGGGGGACGTGAGTGTCCGGCCGGGACCCGCGCGGGGCTTTGTGAGGCGGGCAGCGGGGCGGCCTGGCCGGCGGGAGGCGGGAGGGCAGCGGCCGCGGTGGGCGGCCCCGGGGCGACCGCGGGCTGGGGCGCACTGACTGGCTGACACCCTCCCGCTGACTGACACCCTCGTACCGACACCCTCACGCACTGACACAGCCCCGCGGACCCTCACACACTCTGACACACGCATGAACTCCCGAACTGACTGACACCCTCACGCACACTCTCTCCCGTGCACGCTGGCAGGCTCACACAGGCTGACACACGAACACACACTCAGAGATGCTACCCGAGCCCGGCAGGCACTTTCCTGAGCAGTTGCACACTCGCAGACACAGTTAGACACACCCCCCCCCGAGTGACCCTCGCTGCCTGCCCGCAGCCAGGGTCACAGACACACTCGCGGCACTTACACCAGTGTCCTGTGCTGCCTGCGCTCACGCTGGTGGGCAGGCATGCTTGTGAGCAGCGACACGTTCTCACACTTCTGTGCTCATGCTCTATTAGGCACTTACAATCACTCACATACTCACAAGCCTGTACACTTGAATGCTTCTGGGTTTTATATGCTGGCTTATATGCTCATGTGCTTGTAGGCACTTACATGCTCGTGGTTATATGCTCTAAGGCACTTACACACTCACACACTCATGCTTGTGCTGCTAGGCTCACTTGCTTGAGCTCACATTTGTAGGCACTTGTGCTTACTTGCACTCACACACTTGTATGCACCTATCCAAGAGTATCCCTCACTACCTGCCCCCCCCACACGCACATCATGGGTGCACTCACATGCTTATAACAATTTGCACTCTCCTACATGCACGCACACTTGTAAGCACTTACACATCCCAGTATTTCTCTCATTCCTGCCTGCATGTGCACCTGGCAGCACACTCACAGATGCTTCTTCACCCTAGGGTGTCTCTCGCTGCCTGCTCACATGCGCACTGTGGGCACACTCACACAGCGATACGCACCCTGCAGTGTCTCTTGTTGTCCGCCCATCACACACACTGCATATACCTTCAGACTGATGCACCCCTGTCCCTCACTGCTTGCCACTGTATGTACACACACTTTCATACGCATTCGTATGTGTACTCACACCCAGCGTATTCTAGTGCTTTGCCACCCATACACATGCCTGTATGTATGTGCTCACGTTGTACTGTAGTGTCGGCACTCTCTGCCACTTTTAAACAGTTGCATATGCAATCCCACCACTGTATCGTAGTGTCCTTGCTGCCTGTCACACGCTTGCATACACCTGCATATACGTACAGATATGCATATGCAGTTACAGCAGCGTATCACAGTTTCCATCTTGCCTGTTACTTGCACGCACATCTTTCTCCAGCCCCTTTCTTACAGACTCACACCAGCATATTGCATAGTCCTGCTTGCACACACGCGTGCACCCTGTAGTCTTCCTCAATCTGTCTCACGTGTCTGTGTACATGCAACCCAGCACATCACTGAGGATCCCACTGGTTGCTTCTCTCTTACACACACACTCACACACACTGTTTGCCATTGCATTGCATCGCACACATACACTGACACATGAGGGATTCTTCCACTGCCTGCCACTCATGCAAGCAGACTCCATGGAGTCTGCTCTCTCTTTCTTTTACCCACATAAAGGGTTATCTACCACCTCTCCGCCATAAGGCCGTCTTCTTTTTCAGTCACCTCTCTCACAAGCAGGCCGCAGCTCTTTGAAACACACACGTACCTATCCGGCCTTTAGGAGTCCGGCTTTCCTGTACACACACACCACAGAATCACCCTCTGTGTGGCAAGTCTGTACAGAGTAGCGCTGCCTCCTGCTTCTGGCACATGTAACAGAGTCCTTTCTGCTTTGCACTCACACCTCTGCAGGGCTTCTGCCACTTTTTGCACATGCGAGTGCAGTATGGTCACCCACTATCAGATACTGCATGAGTCTGCACGTTCTGTCACACACACAAGTGAGGGAGCCACCTGGTACCTGACAGACACACGAACACGCTCAAGGGCTGTCAGTTACCACAAGGCCATCTGTCGTACTCACGTAGGTACATGTACTTACATATATGGAGCTCTATATGTTTCCCACACACCCCAGCCCTGTGTTACCTGTCACATGCAGTGCTCCCTGTCAGTATGTGTATTGCACAAAACCTTAATTTCAGTTGGTTCCCTCCTCCACTTTCCTTTACACAGAGAAGCATCCTTTTCCCTCAGTCCCTTCATCATATATTTGGTCCAAATTGCAGTGCCGTTTCATACTTTTCAGTCACTTACACCGTACAAACACCTGCCCTCCAGCCTGTTCCCTCACACAGCACCACTGCCCTGCACTTCACACACACTCTGACATGTACAGTGCCACCCTCTCACCTATGACATAAACACGGTCAGTGCACCCACGCGCAGTGCAAAGCGCAGACCTACTGCGGGATGCAATTAGAGGTCTCCCCTCCAAGTACCACCCTGCATATCGCCACATTTATGTGGGGTAGACACGGCTCTGCAGACCCCTACCCCAGCTTGATGGGGGCTGTGTTACCTGACGCATACCGCCCATTTGTCATGGCACCCTGGGCTGTGCCGCGCCTGGGTACCAATAGCGCTGGCCCAACCTCCGTTTGCATACAGAGAAGAGCCTGCCATCTCCTTATCCCCTGCTCCGTGTAGTGAACGCTCAGTTTGTTGCTGTATGTTTCTGAGTGGCTTTTGTCCTTCTGTGAAAGCTCCCTGTTCTCTGAAATTCATGCTGTCTCTTGGGTTCCACTTTGCAGACTGTTGAGCCTGGTTCATGCATGCCTGCTGGTTTTGAGTGGCATCGACCCTCTTAAATGAGTCTTCTTTTTGAAGTGTAAGGGTAAAATACTTCTCAATAATGTTTTAACTGCTTAGGGTGACATTGAGACATATATTCTCCTTTTTGTAGATGCCCTGGTCTAACTTTTTTTTTTGCTTTTATAGCTGGAGCCATATATGGATGAAAACTTTGTTTCAAGAGCCTTTGCCACCATGGGAGAGCTTGTACTGAGTGTAAAAATCATTCGAAACAGGTTGACAGGGTAACTGTTTATGCTTGTTCTCAGCTTGTTCTACCAGTGCATTTGGATTGAACCGTTTGCCTTCTGCATGGCATCGCTGTGATCCTGTGTCCATATTAGAGTAATTTTCCCTTTGAGCTTTTCACCATTGCTGCCAACAATATGGGTATATTGATGATAGCAATGGAGAGGACAATTGCTGGCTCTTCGACCTCCCCATCAACAAACCAAGGTTTGGCCCTTATCCTGCAGTGCTTCAGCACTCATTCAGAGCGGCGCGTGTATGCCATACAGTCCCTCTGGGAACTACACCTCCTGGGCTGAAGGTTTCAGTGACTAGTCTCTGCTAATTGTTGCACTAGTGCAGCTATGTGATGCTGGCAGAGGTGGGAAGTCTTAGAAAGAGCAATATGAGAACCTTTAGAGTTCATTTGGAATAAAATGAGTGACTGTATGCAGAATGAAGTAGTTTCATATTCTTGTAAATGTTGTAATTTCATTTTTCAGTTGTTTAAACTTGGGTGGGAAAATTTATAGTCAATGAAAGTTGGAAGTAAACTAATTTGTGAGCAAAAGTATTTTCTATGTGCTTATGTCGACATGACTTACTGGTAAGTAGGGGCTATCACTTTACTTGAGATCCAAAATTACTTTGCTAGCTTCTTTTTGGTAGCTAATGTTTATACTCTGAAAAAGAAATTGTTTTAAGTATTGCAGCTTTAGCAAATTTCCTACCAGTTATCTAAAAATACAATATTCCTCCTCAAATGTGTTTTGAATCTGAAGTCTTCCTCTCTCCTCTCCTGTGTCGTATGTTCAGAATTCCAGCAGGCTATTGCTTTGTAGAATTTGCAGATCTAGCTACTGCAGAGAAATGTTTACACAAAATCAATGGAAAACCGCTTCCTGGTGCTGCACCGGTAAGTAAATGAAATCGGACAGTTGAGAACCAAAACTGGGAAGGAATAGATAGTGTAGAATCTGTATTTTGAATTATTACAGACAAATTCAATAGTTAGCAAACTGGGATTCTTCTTTTCTTTCGAGTTAAAGTAATGAACATAGAACTATTAATGTTCTTGCTCAGAAAATTGTTGAAAAAACCTACTGATTTCTATGTGAATGTCTGGATGAAATCCAGGTGTAGAAAAGTTGTGGTGTGGTTTTTTTATTTCTGATCTTTTCTGCTATTACCAAGGTTGGACTAATGAGAAACCAGAGAATAACAAGGAAAAAATAGATTGAGTATACCTACCGCAGTCCTCCTCTCTCTCTCTGTAGTTCCATTTTAATTTGTTACAGTGTGTATGTTGTTACACATGTACAAGATGAACTTGCAAGTTCACACTGAGTTTTGAGTAACTTTGATTTGCCAGAGAAACGTAACTTTTAAGCCTTGCATTGTTCTTGGCCCTTAGCAAACAAAAGTTATTCAAACCTATTTACAGTGGAGAAAGAGCTAGACCATTGTATAATTGCAATACGTAACACAACAAATGTCTCAGATACATAAAAGCTAGGTAGTTAGGAAGAAGAGGAGGAATAGTCATAGAGGCTAATTTTAGGATGTTGACTCGAATGTTTAGTAGATTAAAATGGGACGGCTGACACAGCTGTCCGTTGTACCCACAGAAGTTGGCTGCAGTAGCTAGGATGACTGGTTCATAAAGCAGCTCTAGAATCACCTCAATTATGGTGCGATGTAGTAAGGTAAATTGATGCCTATTTCAGTGTAGTTAATACCCTGAGCAGGAAACTGGGAAGTTCAGGCTGAACTATTTGGTCAGCCTTCCTGAGAGGATGGTGTCCCCCATTAAAAGGGGTAGATGAGGTATCGGTTCCACCTGTCCCGTTTTGTATGCAAATCGGAGCCCATGATTAAGGGAAGCTAATCTTCCTAGATGCCTTCTGTAGTCACTAGAGAGAGAAAAAGAGAAGCTCTTGCAAGGAGTAATATAATAGTTGAAGTTTGGTTTCAGGAATACCTGTCTCTATTCACAGTTTAATTCAAAATGCAGTGTTGTGTAGAGGGATGGTTTACATAACCCATGGAGAGAATTACAGATGTTAGACAGAGATCCAATGTAGGCAGCCTAAATCAGTGCACTCAGCAGGCAGCTGTCCAGCTCATCTCTTGCATTTAGGTACTTCCTCGCTTGTTTACAGAAAACTGAGTGCGGCTCATTTTTATTTATTTTTAAATACTGAATCAGACAAAGGAATAACAGAGAACTATGGTGCAGTTGGTGTCTCTGTTTTACAGAATTAGTGTCCCCGGTTCCCATTTGAGTGGAAGTACTCTCACATCTCTCGTTGATTTTAAACGCAAAATATTGCAATGAAGAGTGAGGCCCAAAATAAGATGAAAGTGCTTCAAAGTGGAATCTAAATTTTGTGCTAGCTTGTAAATGGTCCACAGAAAGAGTTGTGTACCACTGTGCACCGGTGAGTGCAAGCAAGGAACATGATTATAGCCTAGAGTTAAGTCTTTGTTCTATTTCCCAAGAATTATTTACACTATCTTTGAGGGAAGAAAATACATCATACAAGGTACAGGAGCACACTAGGCTCTCCACTGTACTAAACAAATGTCCTGATCTCTAGGTTATGGGCTCACAGTAGGCTTGCTTTCTTTGGCTAAATTCCCCTTGAATTCTTGCTATGCCACTGTGTAGTGCAGGGGGATATCTGCTTTGGAAGCTTGTTGGGAGATAGAAAAATGGTTTTGAAGCCCCTCAAGCTGCTGAGGGAATCCAGCTTAGGTCTTACACTGTCTGGGTGAGTTCAGGCACCAGTGTTCTTGTAAACAAGTGCAACCCTGTACTTCCTTCTCTGTCAGACATGTTTCAGAAGAAAATAGCGATTACCATTGCACTTTGTGGTGAGCCTGCTTGGGTCATTGTGTGCTAAGCATCATATAAGAATGCCCGTGGGATCGAGACCCTTGGGATTTTGAGGCAGAAGATCAGCTGCTCCTTAGATCTTGGTCTAGACTGAAATGTGATTTGGGCATACGTTGCTGAACCCTGGTAGGACAGGGGTGCGGAGTTCCAGATGTGCCAGTGGGCCCAAATATCAGCTCCTGAGAAACTAGTTTAAAAAATAAAATCAGGTGCAAAGTTGAGGGAGGCCTTCAGTGTCCAATGACAGGTAGTTCTTTCAAAAAAATCTTAATTTTGGATCTTACTAAATGAGCACGTCATCCAGAGCAAAGTATTTAGCCATACTTCCAGACTCGGGGATTGATTCCATTTTCCAGTGTGGCCGATTCTGGTCCGCCCGTATTTGTGTAAATCACAAATGTCCAATGGTCTGTGCTGTCATTTCATTTTAAGACCTTAAAATTAGACGTCATTTAATATTTGTTGTTAGTACCTCTGTTTTCATGTCTTCCTTAAAGATACAAAATTCAGTGCTATGTAAGGTTCGTCTGTCTCTCGCTAGCTTTATAAACTGTTGAGATAAAGACAGGCCAAACCTCTTGGTGCAGGTTCTTTGCTGCTTTTCATCATTATAGCTGTACTGACATAAAATAAAAATGTTGTCCTTGGTACCTTAACTGGCTGGCCTGATGGCATTGAACATCTGTCAGCATTAAGAAAGTTGTGTCAAATCAACTTACTGTATTTTTTCTTAATTGTTTGGATTCACATGAGAACATTTGAATGTATGGATTCATTTTTGCCTTGTTTCAGGCAAAGCGATTTAAATTGAATTATGCAACATATGGAAAACAGCCCGATAACAGGTAAATGCTTAGTATTTAAATAATAGTTTTGACTGCTTAATATCTCTTTATCAATTGTCTTGCAAAGAGTATTCAAAATATGTTAACCCACAAGTTCGTCTTTGCCAGTCTTTAGCAGAGGGAGGGTGACTTAGACTGCCTGTCAGTTTTATGCTTTGCCTTTTGTGTGGCCCAGCAGATCTGTCAGGAGTGTCTTTTTAAGGTATTTAAACTTTGTAGCATCAAAGTATGTAATTCTTACATTATAATTTAAGGTCAATATATTTGAAATAGCAAATCTATAAATGAGACATTAATGTTTTCTTGCCGTGTTAGAAATCCAGAGATATCGTGTGAGAACTAAGCAATGAAATTATCTTGAAATAAAAAGCGATAGTAGATTGGTTGTGCTGCTTGAATTAACTTGAAAAAGCAGCGTCAATAAAAATTTTAGTCACCTAAGCAACTTAACTGGTGATACTTTAAAGTATCCATTAAATGGTCTTTTAATATCTCTTTTCTCTGAAGTCAAATGTTTAAGCTAAATGTTAGCTGTCACTCAGCATGTCTCTTTTTTTTGTATGATTGTGCTTAAGAAGTTTTCTTTTGATTTCTTTAGTCCAGAATATTCACTTTTTGTGGGAGACCTGACTCCTGATGTGGATGATGGCATGTTATATGAATTTTTTGTTAAAGTTTATCCATCATGTAGAGGTGGAAAAGTTGTTTTGGACCAGGCAGGAGTATCCAAGTAAGTCATCTTTTATTCATTCTTTTCTTTCACTTCACATGCAGCAACAGGAAATGTATAATGCAGCAAGGGAAAAAGAATAGTTGTATTAGCTTAGATTTTAGTAATCTTAAAATACAATGTTCTTGGACATTCAGTCCACAGCATGCTTGGGTTTTGATAGTCACCACAGCGCACTGTCACTTCTCTGTCAGTGTGATGCCCTTTGTGTGTTGACAGTATGTTACTGCAGTTCTGAAAATGCTGAAAAAGGTCTAAATAATCTTGAAACACTGTCTTCCTGGACTCTCAGGTGGAATTGTGCTTTTACAGTCTTTAGGCTACTGAGTGTACATTCTTGTGAAAGCTTTGCAGGTTTCTGTTTCAAATAGGGTAGGGCAAACAAAGCTATGATTCATTGTCAGGTACTTGGTAGCCGCCTTGTTCATCTCTACTGGAGACATCTTGCCAGAAACAGATGTCAAAAATTCAGATTTCTTAACGTTGTTAAAACATTTCCTAAATAGCAGAAAATGAAACTGTATTTTTCTAGAAGAGGGACCAGTTGGTGAGCATCCTTCCTTTCAAAACAGGACATGGCTTCAATGAAACACAGTATTCTGATACACTACCTATGAGAATGTTGTGATACAACTTAGAATATGGCTGTAGATCTCCCCTCTTTCTCACAGAAGGTTTCTCAGTCTTAGACATGTTGGTTTGAAGGAACCTCTGGAGGTCTCTGGTCCACCTTCTCACTCTGAGCAGGACTGCTGCCAACGCTAGATCAGGTCAGCCGTGAATTGTGTAGCCTGGAAAACCTCCCAGGATGGAGATAATACAACCTGTCTGGGCAGCCTGTTCCAGAGCTGCACTGCCTCCGTGGTATCAAAGTTCTTCTTCATGTGCAACCTGAACCTCTTGCAGAGCTGCTCAGTCACTCTCTGGCTGTTAAGCACTCGTGCTGTTACTGCCTCCTCACCTGAGACCAACACTGTCGGGGTGGGCTCCGGGTGCCACCTCCTCCTCCTCCGAGGTGTAAACCTTGCAGTTCTTGTTTTGCTGCACCTGCTTCAATCTCTGCCTACAAAGTAGGTGTTGGGTGATGCAGGTTGGGCCATTAGCTGGGCTTTGGGAACTGTTTGTGAGTGCAGACCTCAGGGAAGGGGAATCTGTGGCAGCTTGGGAAGTGGGGAAGTAGCAGGGACTTAAAGACCTATTGCTGGGAAGAGCACGGCTATCTCCCCTAGCAGTGCCAGGGTGTTGCTGCCAGGGGCTTTGTTGTGACTTGTGCAGTTACTCAAAGCTGAGGCAACTGCAAGTGTTAGTGTGATGCGAGAGAGGAACTTGGGGCTTGTGGACGTGCCTAGTGAAGCCCTGGCCCTTCCAGCCAGGGCTGGTAGATCAGGAAGGCCTCCTCCCAGCGCCTCTTGTCCAGGCAAGAGAGGAGCTTGGAGCCTGCTGCCATAGTGCTGTGCCTGCTGCTTTGCTTTCTGCTGAGGCTGCAGGCCGGGGGGCTTCTCCTAACTGCAGGGACAGGACAGAATGTCTGCCAGGGAGGTCCTGGCCACAAAGGAACGATTTCTTAGTGGATTTTCTTCTGTACTAAAATCTGATTTAGCCATTGGTACGAAAAACTAAGTGTCTGGAAAAGATGGAAGAATCACTGTTTCCCTTGCTGCATGCCACATCTATTCCTATACGCTACATCCAACTCTTTATCTGCCTGTCTCTTATTTTGGAACGGCCAATATTCCCGGTTTCACTTAACCACTCCTGGTCCCATCCGAAAGGCTGCAGGAGTCTTTGTAGCATCTTAGAAACTTAAACACTTTTGTGTGCAAACACCTTACTTAAACTGACTTAAAAGTTGACTTGCGCTGGTTTAATTTGCCTCAGTCCTTTCACAGAGGGCAAGTTAAACAGAATGCGTACCCATGTAGAGTTTTGCTCTTACTTAAATATCCAGTTGGTATACAGATAAGCCTGAGCTTTGCTTTGGTGTTCTGTGTGTGAGGAGTACACGCACATACATGCATGTATGTATAAAAATAGATACTTGGACTTGTGCGTATAGCTTGCTATGCAAGATACTGCATTTTATGGGGCATGAACTGCTCTGTAATAGCTTCCAGTGTGGACCTACTATGAATACTAAGTGATGCCGCTTTCAAAATAGTGTGTTACTTGGTGTTTAAGAGTTCCCACAGAATAGATAATATGCTGTAAATTTACAGCCTTGCTTACGGCTCGTTCTTTTCCCCAGGTAGACAAGCCCTTTCCCTCCCAAACTCCTTCCTTCGCCTAGATGGATACCTCTTTCCCTCCCACACCTAAGTCTTTGATCTTTCTGCTGCGTGAGGCGGCCCATCCCATCTTGGGATCCTGGCACTGCTGTCTTGGATGCTGTTGCATTGCTTCTGACTCACTACAGCATCAGAATCCCACGCAAAGGACCTTTGGGGTTGGAGGGGAGTTAATATTTTCTGTCTGGCTGACGTACAGTACTGCTAGCACCGCAGTGAAGGATTGCTACAGAGTTGAAGGGTTGCTGGTTGTGTGCTATTCCTGTTCAAGTTGTGCTGTCAGAGCAAGTTTTAGCAACTTGATGTTAAGAGCTCATTTTCGGGTCCACTGTTGAGAATGGTGATGGGGCCGTGCCATTGGTAGGAATGACGGAAAGCCTATTTGAGTATTTTCATGTTGAAAAAAGGACTTGATTGGAAAGTGTATCTCAGTCGATCCTACAGAAAAGCAATGTTTTCCTTCACAGTGGGGCAGTTTTAGATATAAACAGTGCCTATGTCTTGTCAATCCTGTGCTGACTTGCAACTGTTTAGATTATCTGTATCCTCCCAGTATAGATTTGAGGCTTTGCTACTGTCTGTTCATGCATTTCAACATGTCTTGTGTAAGCTTACTTCCAATTCCCCAGAATCCACTGGCACAAGAATTACTTTACTTTTGTCAAGCCCTTGAAAGTACTGCCGAAGCTTGGATGTATGGTTTCAAGCATTTTGCAAAAGCAACTGGAAGACAGAATCATTTAATCTCTACTAAAAGCAGAGACAACCCTAGCCAAAGTGTTTCATTTGCTGTGTTTTTCAAAACCGATTTTGACTTCACTGTAAATATTTTTTTTAAAAAGTGGCACGGCTTTTTTGTTTCATATGAGTTATTCTGTATCTCTGCAGAGGTTACGGGTTCGTGAAATTCACGGATGAACTGGAACAGAAAAGAGCGCTGACAGAGTGTCAAGGAGCTGTGGGGTTGGGCTCTAAACCTGTACGCTTGAGTGTGGCTATACCAAAAGCGTGAGTATAAGAGCAGCCAGTCGTTTATATAAGAGCACCGTGACATGAAATCACGTGTATTTTTAAATGTCTTTTAGTGGTTTGGGTACATTGCCTGGATGTTTCCATCACAAAGTGAAGGAATACCCACAAATGTAGTAAAGCAGCTAGAGTATCAGAATGCACAGGAATTCAAAAAAAAAGTAACATTACATCAAGACTAAGCTTTTTGCACTGTTTTTAATTGTATACATTATTAAATACACACACATACACACACTGTATTTAAATATGATTATTTTTAAAAGTATATGTTCCTTTGCATTAAATTGAAATAGTCTAAATCTGCTTATTGATTTCTGGATAGCAAAGCTCAATTACCTTGCTAATTCTATTATAATGTCTACTAAATATAAATCTTTTGGGGCAGGGATTAACTTTTTTTTCTGTGTTTGTTCAGAACCTGATACAATGAGATCCTGGTCTGACTTGGGGCTCGTAGCACTAGGGTAATACGAATAATAGTAATTGCTCCCTATTTGAATAATATTTAGATTTTCAGCGACCTCAGAAGTCTTGGGGGGATAAGGAGGAGAAAAACAGAAAAAGGGGGTGTATCGTGGTGAGAAGATTGATGTTTCCCTCTTCCTACTTCTCACTAATTTCATCATTAGACATAGCTTTCTGTGTGACATTTTCATTTTCAAACAATATTTGTCATCTCATTATTTCAAATCTTGATAATCAGGTGGGATTCCTAGTTCCTTGGGAATGCTGCCACATTATGGCAAGAAACGGGAATTTTAGTCAGCTCACCGGCTATTTATTTTTTTAATTACTTGTAGTCCTTTTTACTTCATGAGCTCTTCCAACTATGTGCATTGAAGACCACCCAGTTCAGTGAGAACAGGGACAACGAGTTGTTGCTTAGGCTTCTGTTCGATAGTGGCAGAAGGGAGAGGTTTTTGTTCATTCTTACAAAAGAAAACCCCAGTTCTTTTGCAAGGCTCTAAATCTTTAACTCTTCATGTAAAGCAAGACTTAGTACCTTGTCTCAGGAAGCTGCAGAGTACTTAACTTCATCCTAGTTATCAGAAGGAAAAAGGGACCCAAGAATCTGGATCGTGGTTCAGGATTATTCTAAACTGAGGCTCATAGTCCTGAACTCTTCCCTTCCCAAAGCCAGAAAGTGATACTATATTAACTCATAAAGAATGAAAGCAATGTTTATTAATGAAGATGAATATGAATACAGGAAAGAGCGTTAAATTTAAACCACTTCTTTCTTTCGGCAAATGTATGCAAATGATAAATACTGCTGCAGTAAATAGTGAATATATTTTAAAGGCTGAAATTTGCATGTTAGACTAAGCCTTGTCTATGTACCATATTGTATCTTAAGCTATTTCACTGCTTTTTTCCGTAATTGTTCTGCATTATTTGCAACTTATTCCTGCTTTATTTTTTTAAGTAATCGTGTGAAACCAATGGAGTACAATCAGATGTACAACTATAATTATAACCAGTATTACCAACAATATCAAAACTACTATGCCCAGTGGGGCTATGACCAGAACACAGGCAGTTACAGCTACAGCTATCCCCAGTATGGATACACGCAGAGCACAATGCAGGTAGGACAGCGCGACGTACTCGCTCTTCGGTGATCTGTCAGCACAGAAACATGACATAGCTTATAAAATGGTGATGGGCACGTTTTCTCTTCAAGCTCTGGGGTCTTAATATAGTTACCTGATGAGGAAGCAAAACTGTTTAGCAGACCCTGGTGTGTACTGTTGCTTTATGTGGGGGATATTGCTGGGACCGGAAAGGTAGAAAGGTCTGGAGGACACAAACGGTCTCTTAATGCAGTTGTCATGGTAGAAGGGTCCTCTTGATGTGGGCAGTTGGACAGGCAGTGCTAAGACTGCCTTCTGGGATCCTTCATAAGCCTTGTTTTAGAGGATAGAGCGGATCAGGACAGCCACTCAACTTCACCACAGGAATTTCAAGAACTGCTGCCTCTGTTAGAAGTTTAGTGTGGCATCTCCCCTGTGGAATCTGTTGGGAGTGGAACACTGGGCTTATGGGTGAGGAATTCTGTTGTAATCAGTCAGATATAAAAGTCAGTATATGACAGTAGTAATCAACAGGTGATGTTTGTAAAAGAAAAGATAACTATTTGCTGTCCTAAGCGTTTTGTTTTTCCTTGCAGACATATGAAGAAGTTGGTGAGGATGCACTGGAAGGTACGTTTTTCAAATTCTATATTGAAGTTGTCTGTTTGTTCTGCACTGATTAGAGGTAGTCTTTCTCAAACTGGCCCTTAATGTCAGTGTATAATATACCTGTGAGTAAATCTGAGGTCTCAGAAAATTTTTGGGTCACTATCACCTAGCGCAATTGCATCCTTATTTTACAGTTGCTGTTCCTAGCCTGAACCTTGCCACGATTGAAACTAATTGACTTCACTAGCATTGAGATTTTAATCTTCCATAGTACTCAAGCTTTTATCCTTTTTTTAGTATTTTTTCTGGTATGCTGCAAAAACAATGTAGATACTCTGTTTTTCTCTAAAATCTTGGAATGTAGAGCCCAGGATACTTCACTGTGCTTTTAGTTTAAAAAAGAAGTAATACCAGTTAGCACACTGATAAAATATTTGCTTTAGCAGTCACTGCTTGAAATGGGCCACTAAACTATATTGGGGTTTTAGATATACATACAAGCAGTTTTCATTTATTGATGCAAGAAAAAATCATTTCATACTAGCAGTTCCAAATTTCTGTCTTAAGTGGAATATGCACTGTGTAGTGTTACCTTATTCTTCTCTTTAAAAAAACCTTAAAAATCACATGCTAACAGTAGAAGGCAGCTGGATCCTTTACAGGATCCATAGGTATCAGTAATGATGTCAATGAGAAAGCCCTTAACGGCTTTTAAAAGCATTACAGGAGAGCTTTCCTTTCTCTGAAACTAACACACCAGTACTCTAGTTAGAATATCTCTGGGGTGTCTTTTTCTTCTTGATTAAATTAATACGTTGGCATTTGTAGGAAACTGAATTAATGTATTGCCAGTGTATCATTCCTTTTTCTTAATTCTGTTCTCCTGTGATGTTACAACATGATGTAGCTAAAACCGAACGTGTTTACAAGCATTTTATTCCTGATGTGTTTTGTAGTTTTTCCATTCAGTCAGCTAGTTGCTTTGCACTCTGATAGTCACTTAATAATAACCTGTGTGGTTGTGCTACACTGATAACCTGAGCTTTAGATTGTGGGTGTTATTAGGTGAGCTTTACATCCTACAGGCGGTTTGGGGAATACGATGAGTCAATTGTTGCAAAATGTTAAGTGTGAATTGTACCCACTGGGTTACTATCCAGCTCCAAAATGCTTTGCAAACATTTCTTCCAGCTGTAAAATAAGGGACATATTCATACGTAATTCACTGGGTGTCTCTGGCACTTCTTTGGTTACTAACTGTGAAATGCTTTGAGATGTTCGAGGCTTTGGCAGACGAGCTCTGGTGACTCTTGTTGCAGCAGCGTAAGACGCTACCGTCCCCAGCCATCCACTCTGACCCTGTAGTGGAGGGAGCAGAACGGAACGTGTGCCTGCGCCTCCGCTCCTCCACTTTGCAGTCCGGTGCCTTAGTGCCAACCCACCTTCTTTGGCAGTTTAAGTGGCTACACTGGGCTGCGAGGTGCAGGTATGCGTTCTCTCTGTTGACTCTGCTATGGGGGCAATCACCACTGGAAAGAGGGACGTATTTGGATGTAGTTACTTCTTATCCCATTGCAGAAAGATTTACTAGGGCTAATCTAGTCAGGTTCATGATTGGGCAAGTGCTGGGAATGTTTTGTGACTCCCCCCACATTTGTTTTAGTAAAACTAACATGTTTACGGGGTGTGGGTTTTTTCCTAACACATTTGGCATGTGACCTATTTGTCTGTCTGTCTTTCCCCCTTTAGATCCGGCGCCTCAGTTAGACGTCCATGAAGCAAATAAACAGTTTATGGAACAGAGTGAAGAGCTTTACGATGCCTTGATGGACTGTCATTGGCAGCCTTTGGACACTGTCTCCTCAGAGATTCCAGCCGTGTTATAGCCTCGTTGCTGAGGCGCTGTGTCTGTGTGACAAGCCCGCCAGTGCGCTCCAGACTGTTAACGCTGCACCTGGATCCTGCAGTAGTGAGGGGTGGCCCTTTCTCCACCCAGGTCTGTTACTCGAAGTACAGGAGGACTGTGGCCTTTCCTGTACGGAATGAGTACCGTAGGAGCATCATGGTAACTTTTATTCATGGTGAAAGTTAGAACTGCAACAGTTTTATTCCTTTTGTCTTGAAATGAACTCTTAATACTTACTGGGAATTGTAATTTATAAACTTTCAACGAGATGGCAGAGGGGAAAGACTCTACTCCAACGTACAATAAAAATGTTGGTCTTTTAAGTAAAATTACCCTTTGCATTTTGGTTCCTGCCCATCTTTCTGTTTTGCTGCCCATTTAACTGTCTTCAGTCATTTGATCCAACTCTCATGAATGTGTTATTTTAAAAAATCACTGTTGGATACCACTAAAATGTCTCAAAAGCTTTCTAGTGACTGGGTAAGGTTGCTGTATCTTGAGCACGGGAAAGAACCATGTAGATGAAAGCTTACATTCTGTCTAACCTAAGCTGTGATCTTGAGTTAGCAAGTTTACAGCTCGTTGTTCTTAAGCAGTCTACCCAAAGAGCGTTTTGGAGAGTAAAGACAGAAAGGAGCGTTATAAAACTACTACAGACCGATGCCTTCTACGTGGTGATCTCTCGCACGTTTGGCTTGCTTCTCCACCTGTGTATGAGGAGATTATTCCCCATCAGTCAAGCAGTTTAAAACACTTTTACCAGCAACCTTGTTTAAATGTTATTTTGTGTATCATGCCTTTTTTCATTGTGGACACATCTTGATGGTCTCATTAAGATGTTAAGATTTCATAGCGTCTTCCACTGTCCTGTCAGAGTGAATATGGTGAAACTGAAGATCTTGCCACAAAAACGGGTCAGAGCAATCTAATCAATATATTGTGCAACAAATTGTTGCTAACATGGAAAGCAGTTTTCTACTGGATGTTGTATAAGCTGGATGGACAAGCAATATATTTAAGCTAATATTATGTTGCATTAGAGGTGAAAACGAAAATAATAGCACTTATGTACATGTTATAAGCCCTTTTCAGGCTTTTGTGCCTTAAACTTTGAGAAATAGGAACAGATAAACTACCTGTAATAAATGTCTATCCAAGAAATAGTTTGGTAACTGAAATTGCTACTGCAAAGCATTTAGTTGCCTCCATGCCCATGTTGATGCAGAGATTTGCCACAAAATTTAAATACTTTCATAAAGCCTACTTCTACTACACCTTTGTTTGTGTCCATAATTATGATACAGTTGTTAGTCTGTGGTCTTTTTGTCAACTGCAACGGTAAATGCGCTGTGAGTACGAGGGGAATGGTGACGTATACTGGAGTTAGCATATTTCTGAACAAGTGGAATTAGAGGACTACTGGACCCCTGCATTCTCATCTGCTGTGACTTTTTTCCTCCTGCTGTGCATCTGACTGTGCTGTGGGCTGTAAGCAGTGTCCTAAGCTTCAGTTACTCTGAATTTAAGGAAGTCAATGTTCCCTGCGTGTGCTGGCAGTGTTTCAGAGGCAGCAGAGAAGTGGAAGAGAGCAGAGTGCTTTTTTTCTTCTGATGTAGCTGGTCAGCTCAGATGATGCCCCTCTTCTTGAAAAGTGCCTGTTCAGGAGTGGCATTTCAGAGGTGATGTAAAGAAGTTTGGGTTTTTTTATGTTCTGCTGTTAAACGCTTTCTAGATCGTTCTGTTACTGTGCTGCAGTGGTGCTACCCTGTATGCCCTTCGTTCTCTTTTGGACCTGTCTTTCCCCATCTCCCCCCAATTTTAATTTTTATAATGCAGCCCTCCTAATTTGCTACAAGAGGTGACCTGAAGCCACACTGACTTTATCGACAGAAATTTATGCTGCTATTCTGAAGCTGGCCAGCCCTGCTGTCCTGTGTAATATTTCCTAATGCGTGGGTAAGCCATGTCCTTCTAAGTCTGTCTCTAACGGACAACGGAGCAGGTTATCACCGAGCAGCACACCCCGCACAGACAGTAATGCTGTGGCAAAATCGTTTTGCTCTCTGCTTTTGTTTTTGTGGTGGAAAGAAAGTCGGTAATGATCAGTCCAATCCATCATAATCCCCTCGTTTCTAGGAGACCTGTGTGGATACAGACCCTTGGGCCCTTACATGGAGAACTATTTGGGAGTACAGAGGCCAGCAAAGATTACCTGCTGAAGCCTAGTTACTAGTGCTGCAGAGCTTAAAATAGCTCAAATAAATATAAATAAAAATAGCGTTTCCGTTTAGGAGGGAGCTTGGCATGAGGCTTTGGGCTACGTTCCCTTGATGCGTGAGCCGGCCTTTTGGGGTTGTTTGTGAAAATCTCGGCCGATGTTCTGTTGAGCTGTTAATCTCTCTGCACTTTTTTCTGTGTATCACTTACTCATCTTAATGTTCCTTTTCAGCTCCCAGCCATTATTGCAGCATCTGATGCACAGAGGAGACTTTTATGTGGAGCTACAAAACAGCCGGTCACCTGGATTTTGTAGGGTTTGTGTTTTGGAATCCAAGTTAAACAGAGTGTGGGATTTTGTTTCTCATGGATGGCTACAGGAAAAGCCCTGATTAATTGCCATTTAGTGTAACACAAGATGAAAGACAAGGACTCCGCGTAGTAAGGTAAATTCTGCTTTTATCTTTATGTGCTAAAGGCAAGAAATCCAAGGCAGATGATATCACAGCTCACTGGGATTATGTAATTCTTGAAAATTGCATCAAAATCTGCAACTGAGATTATGAAGTGTTCTGCCTTTCAGCATGCAACATTTACTAGTAATTACAAAAACAACTCAATCATTCTTACTATGTTACTTGATGAAGATGTGGTTATCCAATTTAGATTACTCTAAATTGCAGAGACTTTCAGATTACCGTTTGAGTTACACAGACTGAAAAATGTTTAGCCAACTGCAGAGCTGGAAAGATGTGGGTGTTACTCCTGTTGGGCATGAAGTGGTGATTTCCAAAGCGTAAGCTGCAGAGCTGCGGGGTGGCGTTGTTGCCATTAACATGTGTTTAATTAAAAGCTTGACAGTAAGCATCAGGGGTGGCCTGTGAGGAATTCTGACCAGCTTCCAATGGGATGAGTCTGAAACCTTTTCTTTAGCAGATGTGGGTCTGTACCAGCGCAGCCCGGTGTCTGGGCTGAGGGGTCTGACGGGGGCCGGCGATGATGTTTTCTGTGTGTGCCTGACTAGAGAAAATTCCTGTTACTTGGACTGGTTTCAGGAGACGGGTTCATATCCCGCACACCAAGAAGTACCGAACACCCTTAGGTATTTCTCTGAATCCCTTTTGAGGAACAGAGATGTTTGATCTTTGCATACGCAGTTTCTCATTACTGGCTTGCTAATCCCCAGCTTCTGCGAAACAAGATCTGAGAGGAATTTTTACCTTCTAGCCTTGCTATCTCCCAGTACATCTTGTAAAGCATACTGGATACACCAGTTTCTGGATTTAACTTGGGATTTGCTTAGACATGAAATTAATTCAGTGGCAGGATAGGGTATGAATTTTAAATGCAGTAGCTACATTTAGAAACTGATAGAGCTAGTGTCACTCTGACAAAGCTTGCTTTACCTTTTTGCCTGGTTAGAGCATTTCTTCAGAAAATACCTCCTTTTTTTTTTCCCCAAGTTACTATGCTTTTCTTCCTTAGCAGTTATTCCCAGTCAAAATGGTTTTACCAAGTGCAGTCAGTTTTGTAAGAAGGGGTTTGGGGGTACAGCTTGGTACACACCCTGTTTTTCTCAGATGATACCGTGCTGCTTCTGCTGTAAAATTTCCAGGGTCAAAGCAACGGTAGATAACGCAGCTAAAGCGATGTAGATTGAGAGCTCTATGTGGCCAGGGCTTGTCTCGTCCCCTCAGCACACAGGATCCCCGAGGAGCCGCAGGCACAGCAACCCACCTAGACCACTAATTCATACTTGCTTTTCCTTACTGTCAGTTTTTCACAGAGCGCTTCCCTGCGGGTTGTCTGCTCCCACCTGTCTGGTGATGGGAATTGCAGCCTTTTCCAGCCTTTGCTCCCCATCCTGCGCTACGGAAGAGGCTGATGTGAGGCTCCCAGCCATACCAGGAGGTTTCATCAGGGCTTTGCCGACCTTGTGTTCGAGCACCCCAGAGATGCAGTGGGATTTTCTCTGCTCCTCTTTGGATCTCCATCCATCTTCTCGTGATGGGCTGAGGTCTACTGAGCATCTGTTGGGTTTTGGTATTGCTCTTTGGGGATTCTCCCCATTGAGCATTTGGAAGATTCTCTTCCCAAAGACTTGATGTTTACCAAGGTTTGAATTTTTGGGGTGGGGTGGGTGGGGTTTTTTGGGTTGTTTTTGTTTTTTTGTTTGTTTTGCTACGGTGAGCTCCCAGTTTCTGTCCTGCCCTAGGATTTGACAGGGACATTTTTAGGTTCGCTTTGCGCAAGTCGCTGTGCCAAGGAGAATCCGGGCTGCCCAGGGCATGCCTCGTGACTTGGCAGAGCAGCTGCAAGATCCATGGAGGAGGTGGAGGACGGGACCAGCTGCTTGTAACCTGTCCCTGCCTGCTTTGACAAGGGCTGTTTTTAGAAGAGCTTGGTCACGCAAGGTTTGGGGCTCGCTTCCAGAGTGACTTCTGCTTTAAATGGGTGCCAGGCTTATTTTGTTGGCAATCTGGTATGTTTGTGGTGGGGTTACCAGCTTGAAAGGGCGATTCCTGAGCACTGTGAATTTTTTCATCTGTGAGTTTTGCTCAGAACAGATTAAAAACTAACTGTTGTTCTCCCTCACCCCTTTTGCACTTTCTTCAGGGCTCAGAGGCAGGACGCAGTCTCAGGCTTTTCAACCTGATTTCTCGCGGTGGCTGCGGCTTCAGCATCAGTACCTGCAGAAATTTCAGCAGTCCCTTCTGACCGGTTGGCAGGTGCTCTCCTTTTAAATCCTTTCCACTGATTATGGATCACAAGCCAGGAATCTGACAGAGGTACTGTTTTGGCAGACTTTTGTTTCCAAGAAACTTTCCTTCTATTCCCCGAGGGTGGGGTGTTCCCCTCCGCCACACCACCACCTTCCAAAAGGGAGGAAGGAGCAGGAAAAACGTGGCTGCTGCCTTCACCTTTTTGAAGAGCAACCCCTGACACGCACCTTGCAGGGAAAGAGAAATGGTCTTTGTGCCACATAGACTGGAGATTCATTTTGGGGGGCGGGGGGGGAAGCGCAGCTCACCCCCCCAGCGCAAGTGGGATGGTTGCAAATCGCGGTCTTGCTGCTTGGGGGTGGGATTTCCCCT
>JAVKLA010000021.1:5105506-5126844 GCA_034782735.1 Sagittarius serpentarius | reverse complement strand
ATGGGACCAGGACACCCCCCCCCCCCCCGAGTGCTTCCAGCTGGATGGAGCCAAGATAAAGGGAGCAAAGGGGCTCCAAAGGGGCCACCCAGCACCCATGAAAGGGCAGGAACGCCTCCTGGGTGGAGGATCAGAGGCGCCCGGTGCTGCCTGCCTGCCTGCCTGTACATGCACCGGGTGCGGGGGCAGCCAGTCCCAGCAGCCGGCGGAGGCACCGATGGAGCCGCGGTGGCAGTACCAGTTCCGGGTGATCATGCTGGGGGACTCGACGGTGGGGAAGTCCTCGCTGCTGCGGCGCTACACCGAGGGCGTCTTCCTGGACGCCGTCAACCAGACGGTGGGGGTGGACTTCTACGTCCAGTTTGTGGAGCTGGAGCCGGGGCTGCGGGTGAAGCTGCAGTTCTGGGATACGGCTGGGCAGGAGCGGTTCAGGTGGGTCCGGCTCCGGCCACAGCGTGCGGAGGGGTGGGGGAGCTGGGGAGGTCCTGGGAGTGAGCTGTCCCCCGGATGTGGGGTGCTGTGAGCCCAAACCCTGGGAGGGCCTCGATACAGCCGTGTCCCCACCAGTCCGCTTGCTGGATGGAGCCCCATGGGTGAGGAACCACGATGCCCAGCACCGGGCAGATGAGCCAAAGCCAAGGGTGGGGGTCCCCAGGGAAAGGAGCCCCTAGGGTTGCCGTGTGAGTGGCATCCAAAGTGGGTACAGGGCTCCCCAGGCACCCCTCTGCCCCACCAGCTGCAGGGGGCCGGGGGAAGAGGCCGGGAGCCCACTGGGAGCTGGGCCAAGTGGCTTCCTCAGCTCAGCTGCCAGGAGCCTTCACACCTCACTGCCGGGGCTGCCCACCGCCGGCCGGGCTGGCTGCTGGGGACGGGGGAGCTCGGGGGAACGTGGCTGCAGGGGACGGATGAGCTTCGGTGGCCGAGCAGGGACAGAGCTGCCCGGACCACTTGCTGGTACAGCCAAAGGGCCGATTCTCCTCCCTCACACGGCAGCTTGGGAGCCGTGTGCCGGGGCCAGGACACGGCTGGGGCTGCTCTGCGAGCAGGGGAGATGCTGCCCAAGGCGGCACAGGGAAGCCCCGGGGGCTGCTCACCCCGTTTCTCTTTGCGCCCCAGGTCCGTGACTCGCTCTTACTACCGTAACTCGGCCGGGGGGATGCTGCTCTTCGACCTCACCAACCGCGCGTCCTTCGAGAGCATCCGGCAGTGGCACCGGGAGGTGACGGACACGGTCCAGCCGTTCAGCATCGTCTTCTTGCTGGTGGGGCACAAAAGTGACCTGGCAGGGCAGCGGCGGGTGGGCAGGAAGGAGGCAGAGAAGCTGGCAGCCTCGCTGGGGATGCAGTACGTCGAGACCTCGGCCAAGGACGCCAGCAACGTGGTCCAGGCTTTCCAGATGCTGACGCTGGCCATCTACCAGGCGCTGCAAACGGGGCGGCTGGCTCCCACCGAGGCGTGGGATGGGGTGAAGAGCAGCGTCCCGCTGCCGGCACCGCTCAAGGCTCGGGCACCGGACAAGGAAGAGAAGCGGAAGAGGTGCTCGTGCTAGAGCTGGGGACGCTGGCAGCCTGCCCCGGCGGGGCTGGGACACGCTGGGCTCTGCCCGCCGCGATGCACAGGAGGCGAGACAGAGATCGAGCAGCCGGGGTGCAGGCAGGAGCAGCGAGCGACTGCAAGGGCACATTAAACACCCCCCTGGTCACCTCTCTGCCTGCCCGTGTTTTCCTGGGGAAGGGGCCAGCAGCGAGGCTGCCCGTGGGAAGGGTGAAGCTCCTGGCTTGACGGGGCAGCAGCCTGCAGCGAGGCAGGCGTCACCCCCGCTCCTCTATTCTCTCTCCGAACGCCCTTTCTACGAGGCCGTCCCCATGCCCCAGAGAGGAACCGCAGGTCCTCCCGCCCCACCAGGTCCCCAGGTCAGATCAGCGCTGGTCCGAAACCCCCTTTACTGCCCGACCCATTCACTCAGAGCTGGTCTCCTCCGCGCTCGGGAGGGCAAGGCGGTCTGGTTCTGAACAGCAGCTCTTCCCGGGTACGTCGAGCCGGAGCAGCCGGTGAGCAACTCCCCATCCCCGCCGGCAGCAGCCGAGTAGGGCTGCGGTGCGGGAACAGCTTCCCTTCGCCCCGAGCGCCTCGCCCGGGAGGCTGCCTGCGCTCATCGCACTCCCCGGGCTCCTTAGCCGGCACTGACAGGAGAGGAGAGGGGAGAGCCCGTTCTGGTTTCTGGATTGCTTCAGCCAAGGCGCTTTCCGCCGTAGGTTACCGGGAGGCCGAGGGCCCCAGCAGCAAGCCGGGCAGGGAGGACGGGCCCGCTCCTGCCCGCGGGTGCGGAGGGGCCTCCCTGTCGCGCACGGGAGTTTGCGGAGCTGCCGGCTCCCTCTTTGCTACGACAAACAACCTGCGGCTTCTCTGAGGGAGACCGAGCAGAGGAGGCAGGAACAGGCAGGGGGAAGCGGCCTTTCTTTATGTCCCAGGCAAGCAGAGAACCAGGATTGCCCTGATTTCTTGTCCTCAGTCACCACGTCCCACTCCTAATGGTCCGAATGTCCAAGCGATGGGCAAACTACTCACCCGGGGCTGGAGGCGAGGAGGGGAAGGCGCCTGCCCAGCCCTGTCAGCACAGCAAAGGCCGGCCAAATCCTGCCGCTCACTCTAAACCCCGGGCAGGAGCTCTCTTCTCTTACCAGAACAGCACCACGTGCAGAAACCAGGCAACGTGGAGGCTGCCCGCTTCTCTTGCAGCCCCTCCGCGTGCTGTTTGAAGAGCACAAGACTGTGCGCCATGGTTTTAGATTAATAATTTCTTTATTCATGTAAAACAAACGCAAGTATTTATATAAACACTGACATTACAAAGTACTGGAGCAGGTAGGGGCAGGAAGGAGGAAACAAAAAACCTCTACAGATGCTTCTAATACTGTCCCACACAAGATCAAATGCTCTGTCCCTTGGATAATCACATACGATAAACCACTTTCAAGTCACAAATGAAAGTCTTTGTTTTGAGATACGTTGCACTCTTAGGGGGAATGAGGAAGGGGGCGTAGGATGTTCTTGTTTTTGGCAGATCTCAGTCAAGATATTGCTGCACCGTTAATAAAAAATATATGCTTCTCTGTAAAGCATTAAAAAAAATATCCCATGGATGGCATTGTGGAGGCTTCAGTGGAGAGGCAGATATCCCAAAATGCAGTGGTGTCTTCTCCCGGCTCTTCCCAGGGGCTATTTCTTGGTAGTTTTGCGAATCAACGCCATTCTCTGTAACCAGAAAGAGAAGAACGTGGGAAGCTGAGCGCCTCAGACAAGGTTACTGCAAAACAACCTGTCCCCGTGCAGGAACAAGGTATCTCGGGTTCTCTCAGGACACTGCCTGACTGGTTTCCAAACAGGTCTTTCAAATCCGTTTGAATCTTAATGGGGTCCCAAGCTGGAGCCAGAGGAAAAGAAAGGGCCTGTGCTCCTCTCCTCGACACCCGGGGTTGGCAAGTGAAACACCGACACTAGCGAGGGGCAACGGGTTTCACCAGGGCACGGGATCAAACCCCCCGTCAAGGTCTCCTCTCTCTCTGCCCAGCAGTTGCTGCAGGAGCTTCAGGAGAGGAGATGCACGATCATCCGTGAGCTCCGATGGCTCCCACAGGGCAGCTCCTTCCCTGGCTCTGACCACACACTTAAAAAGCTATGGCCCAATTCAGTTAAAGCAAAATTAAGGGGAGGAAAAAACAAAAAACCCTCAGAGCTGCTCAGCTCCAATCTACAGCCGAAATCCCAGGACAACGTGCTCTGCTACGCCTTCCCAGGCCTTCAGGCTTTTTGCAGCTGTTTAAATTCTTACGGTGGCGGGCGGCCCAGGCTCCCGCCCCTTACACACACGGACACGGCAGGTGCCGTACACTGCTCACAGAACACCCGAGTGGAGCGTTGGGCCGCAGACATAAAATGGCGTCAGGAACTTGAGCCACAACCCGTCAGAGCCCTGCGGTTCACCTGGAACATCCAAGACTCCTGGTGCAGTTCGAGGGGCTACACCCGCATTTAACCCCCCACACCTGGGTATGGATTTTCTAGTGAGCCAGAGGAGCTGGCAGCGTGTTTTCAGCCCCTTCTGCGCAAAGACGGAGCGCAGGATCTGCAAGGGGGCAGCTGACAAGCTACTGTCTGCAGGCCTCAGCTGTTTTTTAACCCTTCCAACCTGGGCTGCCCTTCAGACAGCGAGTACTGCTGCTTCCCTCAGGGCACAGTCAGCACTGCACCACCATAGAGAAGCCGGAGCAACACAAACACGCGAGGAGACTCTGGAAGTTACTTCAAGTCCAAACCACTTGGCAGAGGCTACAAATTCACGTTGTGCCAGGAGTCCAAGGCCACCGTTCCCCATATCAGACTTCTACCACGTGATTCTCAGTGTTACTGAGGGCTCCGTACCTGTTTGTGAGCTTCTGTAGTGCAGGCTTTTTTGTAGGGTCTGATTTCTTCAGAACCAAAGCCCGGGATCCACATGTTCCACTGACGCTCTGGAAGAGAGCGCATAGGTCAGCAACACTCTATCCCAACCGCCCACCGCAAGAGCAGCCTCGTCATCACGAACATACCGGCAGCACGCCCGCCTGGAGCCGGTGCTAGAGACGTGCTGGTGATCTGCATACCAGCTCTAAAAGCGTCACAAAAGCAGAGCAGCGGAGGGCTGCACAGCATTAAACGCGGTAAAGACGCAGTCCCTGTGCTAGGGACCTTCCAACACAGGCTGATGGACAGCTACAAACCACACAACTGCAAAATCTGGAGAGGGGATGGCTAGGCACAGACACCCCGTTCATCCCCTGATTATTAAGTAGTAACGGATCTGTAGCTACTCACAGGTTTCCACCCCGCCCGTGTCCTGACTTCAGGGTGTGTGCCCAGCTCTCACCTGAAGCGGGGTGGGGGTGTCGGGAAATAAATCACTCACCAAGATGCAACTGGACGTCTTTCACTTCCAGGGTGTTTGACTTGCGATGTCGTGCAAGCTGGCAGGCAGCCGTCACCACGCTCTCTATGAAATCATCGGCGATCTGCAACAGCATCTGTGGCAGAACGAGGACAACAACCAGTCTTATCAGTACCGAGCAGCTGAAATTATGCGGAAAGCAGGAAAATGAAGCCTCAGAAGCTAGTATTTCAAATGCGTTTGCTACAATTGCTGTTTTAAAATCCTTTTCGACACTAGGACGCAGAAACAGACACGGATGGCTGAAGGCTGCAGCGAACATGAGAATATGGAAGCGTAAAATGAACCAACCCTCCCTGCCTCGGACAAAGGGCCACCGGTCCGTGAAAAATCCCAGATTAACTCTTTCTGCAGCCCCTGCCATGGGTTGGTACCTACTTCCTCCACATCTTCATCCAGCTGCTCGTTTGGATCCACCTCACGCACCAGGTCCTGCAGTTTCTTCTTGGTTAAAACCTGAGCATGTGGAAGAAGAGGAACAATTTACTGCCCTACTTTAGCAAAGCCGCTGCCCAGGAAGCAACAAATGACCTCCTCCCCCCCCACCCCCCCCCCATCCCCCCCCCACTCCCGCCCCGAGGCCCAAGTCACACGTGTTGACAGAGCGTATCAGTTCAGGGAAGACAGAGATAAGAAATACCAGGTGTTAAGGAGTCCTGTTCAAGCACCAGTGGTTGCTCTGAACAGAAAGTGGAATGCAGCAGGCCGGGATAAATAAGTCTCCTGCACTAAACTGCCACTAACACGCCACTGGCTGAAGCAAGGCTGCTGGCAAGAGGAGACAAAGGCAAAACTAGAAGTCTTAAGAGGCAGGCAGCAAGTGCAAGCAACGTATCAAGGACTAAATTTGTGCTCAGGGCACAAAGGAAGTATTTCCCTGGCTCTAGTGCTTATCAGCTTTAGTGTTTTAAATGGAAAAGAGAGAGATAAGTGAGTGCTGGGTTGTTCTAGGGCAGAAGGCAGCACCCTCTCAGCCCAAACATGGCAGGGAGCAGAAATTTTACTGCTGCTGAACAACAGCAGGACGCTTAAGTCTTACAGGATATGGATAAAA
Source organism: Sagittarius serpentarius (assembly GCA_034782735.1). NCBI lineage: Eukaryota > Metazoa > Chordata > Aves > Accipitriformes > Sagittariidae > Sagittarius > Sagittarius serpentarius. The sequence goes on along the minus strand of JAVKLA010000021.1, from coordinate 5,120,806 downwards.
GTTATCAGCACTGGTCAGCCTGGTCAGATGAACCAGACACACGTGGGAAATTCCTGCCCCTCCTGGTTCCCTTACACCAACGGTACAATGGCTGCGCGTGTGTTTGTGTCGGGGACTAGTACACTTCCCAGAGAGGTCAAGGGGCCAGCGAAGCCCCCAGAGAGATCAGGGTGCGTTCCCGGAGGACCTGCTGGGCTGGGGAGCAGCAGCGTATTTTATGCACGTCAAAGACCCCACACCACAACAAGCAAACATGTAAGTCAGTAGCTCCTGGCAGCAATGCTGCCTCTCGCACCACCCCAGGAAGACGAAGGCTACAAACCTGCACTTTTCTCCCATCTAAACCATATTTAAAGAGAATTTCCCAGTCACACCCCCAATATACATTTTCCTGAGACTGAGAAAACCTCTTACACCTACAGCATCCATACCCCATCCAGCCTAAAAGTGCCTGGGAGGGAAGAAATACATGAAGATGTTTGCTCTCTCAGTAACTGATACTTTAATAGATACTAAGTTTTTGCCCATGGTTTAAAGAAGGAGAGGAATTAAGCCACAGGCAGGTCTGAGTATCTCCCCCGCTGTCCTAAAGTCAGGGATGAAATTACCTGGTTGCTTTCAGGGCTGAGCCTTCCTCCTCCGCTGGGCGTGCCAGGCATCTTTGCCACGGTGGTGCTGTTGGCCATGGAGCTCTGTGGGGGAGTGCTGGCTGGTTCCGGCTTTATCGAGGAGAAGTTGGAGAGGTTGATCAAGGTAGAAGGGCCAAACTGGTTCATAATCTGTTGGGCTTTAGCTTTTAGATCATAAAGCTTATCTAGGTCCTGCTTCTTCTTGGGGTTGTGGGGACCCAAACCAATCAACTGGAAAAGGAAACAAAAGCCACCGTTAGCAAACAGAGAAGGAATTCAACAGGGTGATCACTTCTTTGTCCAGAGCAAGCCACAGTGTCCTGACGGGGCCCAGAGGCTTATGGAAGATTGAGTCTCTCTGGACACAGCAAGAAGGGAGGACCAATGTTTGGAAGAAGAGAAAACATCCCCTGGTATATGGAATATGACGTTTGCCACGAGAAGCACAGCGGCTGCACGTAGCGCACTGACAAGAGGCGACAGCTCTGCAGTGCCACTGACCCGCCTGCTCGTTCCTCGGGCTGAATCCCACGTGCGTGTCTGCCCCTCGCCCTCCAGTCAGGGCCTTTCTGAACACATTTCACTGGGACCACAAAGAGCTCTGAGGAAAAGACCACGCAAAGAAGATTTAACTAAAGGACACAGCTTGCTCCTGCGGCAGCAATGCAGGGGAACAGCAGGCACAGAGTTCGAGTCTTCATCTCCACACTCCACGTGCCCGAGACACGGGTCAGAAGAAAAGGTTCAGGCTCCCTTGAGTGTCAGCCGCAGGGCGGAGGGCTCATTTTCGGCAACACCATGCTTCAAGCCTGGCCTGCAGCAATCCCTTGATGCAGGCTTGACAACGTAGGGTTCATTTTCAGTCCTCAGAGCCCAAGTCTGGGTACTTAGAGGTAACATGACAGAGAAACACACACGCACACCCAGACCGTCGATCTGTTCTTCCCACATTGGGCAACCGACAGCCACGGTAAATGAAATCAGATTTACTGAGCTGTTAAGAGTGAACCAGAAGTGAGTTGCGGTGGCTTAACTGGTTACTCAGATCTTCCAGGTTCACCCTTCAGTGCCTAAAGTCATTCAGGTTATTGGCCACTGAGCTAAGACACAGACTGACTGGCAACTACTACATTTCGTAGCTGGAAGGCTCTAAACCCCGGGCTTGATGAAGCTTTGCTCTGTCCTTCCTGCTCTGTAAAAGGAAACTCGTCCAAACCCTGGACCTTGCACCCCACCAACTACTGTGGGCAGCAGCAACAGGTCTGTCACGTGAAACGGGCGTTTAAGGAACGGTTTGATGTAAAATCCCCTCACGCAGCAGCTGCTGTTGGGCCCAGAGGTGGGTCAGAAGCAGCCGCTGAGAGTAGATGCCTCTTCTGAAAAGCCCGTGCATCACAGGGTGAACTTACTTATGAGAGAAGAAGAGAGTTTGTTTGAACAGCTTTACAGCACATTCGCATGCAAAGTGATGAACAGAACGTCTGCTACCTGAGCTACAAATAGACATTTTCCTCTCATCAGAGCAAGCTTTGTTAGTTTGGATTAATTCGTACCAAAACACAAACCAGAAATCACACAGGAGTACTTAGAAGCAGCTGCTTTAGTGCTTCATTCCAAGGCACGCTCATGCACTGCCACACCTACAGACACGGAGCCCTTTTAGGAGAATTTATGTCCAAGACAAACTTCTGCAGCACCCTCAGCAAGTTTCTAGCTCAATTTTAACTGAATTAACAACAAAACCCCATTATGCTCACACCCTAAAACCCCTCAGTTGGCATTTCTGGGCAAGGAGCTCAGCATAAGATCAAGAGGGATTTCAGTGTGCTAGTCTTGGTTTTAGCTTAGGCCGATCTCAGGCTGTTCACCCCACACCTGACTTTACAAATTCACAAAGCAGGACTCCTTACCCACCATGCAGGGCAGAAAGCTCAAAAATCCTTGGGCAGAAAGCACTTTATTAGCATAAAGTCGTTTTGTTCGTTTATTTCTGGATCTTATCGCACCCTTTGCGTGCCGTTAAGATCACCAAACACAAAACTAAGAGGATGTGCAGATTCCCAGGACAAATCCCACATGCCAGCTCCCATGGCAAGCCCCGGGCAGTTTACTTACAGCTATCTGAGTGTCTAGATCTTTAATTACATCAGCAACCGCTGTGGGGCCAGCGAACGGAGAGGCCATTTTCCAAAGCCTTCCCAGTACGTCAGCAGTCAGCGTTAACCTACTCTTGCTTCCTCCTCTTCCATAAAACTCTCATTCCTACAGGAATACCAGATATTTTTCGTATCACCCGCTCTATCGTAAGACCGCGAGAGGAAACAGTTTCACGCAAAAGAGCATGCGTTGTCCTTACTATGGCGCAAGAGGGTTTATCGATAAGAAGATATTACACAATCGTGAGCAGCACGCGAGCGTACGCTGCTGCAGAGGACGAGGCATCTCCCATGATCCTGAAGTGGGAGCAGAAATTTGGCCAAATTCCCTTTTTCTGTCAGAAAACAGAGTATCTTGGTATCTGCTGTCAGCAGCGACGTGCAGGTGGGCCCAGATCTCTGCAACAGCAGCTTCCCTCCGTGGCAGGAACAGGTCTGGTGGCTGCAGTTAGCACTGCTGACTCTCAGCAATCCGCTGTAACTCATTAAGCAGTGGTACTACGGTGCAGGGTTACAGCTGTAATTAAAGCCTACGTTAAAGCCCAACAAACTTTCAGCGCATTCCCTGGAGTGCTCAGGGGGCTCCCGCTTCCACTAAGACATAACGATTTTCACCAAATATTTAAATAGGTTTGCAAAGGACTGTATGGTCCGGGCGTCTCTTTATTGTTATAGAGAAAATGGGGAAAGTTCTCATTTTTTGCTTTAGTTATTAGAAATGTCAGACAAAGCCCTCCCTTATGCTGCCAGGGGAAGCATCTGTTACAAGCACTTATCCACTGGGTGCACCAGCTAAAAGGGAATGAGTAAGAAAGTCCTTTTTTCCCCCTGCCGGGATGTGTTTGTTAGATGCTGAAGGGTAATGCAAACCTCCTTCCTCCTCAACACACAGCTTCCAGCTTCACGTTTTACCCCCGAAGCACCGACACTTGGCATCTCGGGAGGTGACGGCTCCACGCGCGCCGCTCAAAGGAGTTTTTCTTCCAGCATCTTCCCAGCCACCAGCTTAAAGAGGTCACCAGCCCCACGACTGCCCACGGGGAACGCCGTTCTGGGACCGAACGAAACCTCCCCAAGCAAAACGTTTCCACCGGCTGTCGGGGAGCCGCGGCGAAAGCCGTCGGGAAGAGCCAAGGTCACCGACAGCCACCCGGAGCCGGCACCGGGCCGGGCCCCCCCTGCCAGCACTGGCGGGGGGCAGGGGGTCGCCCCCTCAGGCCCCCGCACCCCCTGCCCCGGCTGCTGACCGCCACACGGGCGGGGGTTGGAACACCGGCTGCAGGCCTGGCCCTTCGGCGGCCCGTCCCGGGGAGCGGCGGAGCACGGCCTGCCGCGCCCACCCCCGGGCTCCCTCCCGGGCCCCTCCGTCGTTTAAGCCTTAAAAGCCGGTATAAAGCAGCCGTAGCCTCCCACCAGCGGGGAAAGAACTCCCCCTCCCCCCCCCGCCCCGATTCGAGCGGTCCCGCCGCCGTCCCGTACCTCCCCCTGACCCGCGGGCGGACCGAGGCACCGCCGCCGCCTGCGCTCCCTCCGCCGCGCACCCCGAGCCCTTCCGGGGCCACCGCCCGCCGCCACCCGGAAACGCTTTCCTCAGTACCGCCAATCCGGTGGGAACTTGACTGCGCATGCGCCCCGCCTCGCCTGGCGAAGGCGCGCCCCTCGCTTCCGCGGGGAAGGCGCGGCGGAGAGACGCCCAGCATGCACTGCGCGATTTGCATATCGTAGGGAGATGGAAAAGCGGCATTTGGGGGGAAAAAAAGCGCAGAAACGCGGAAAGACATGACGAAATACAGAGAGAAAGAGAGGAAGAGCTGGAATCCGGGCGCTGTGCTTCGGCCGTGACGCGTTCCTCGCCGTGACTTTAATGGTACTCTGGCACTTTCCGGTGCCGGCGGGCGGGAAGCGCAGCTTTAAAAAGGGCTTCTGCCGTGCGTGGCACGGGGGGGCCTCGTGGCCACCCTCGCGGAATCGACATCAAGAGATTTCGGAAGCACAATTTTTGCAGTGGGGGGTCGCCGGTAACCGCTTGTTCCGGCGCCCCGGCGTGTTGCAGTGGGAAAAAAGTAGAGCGGCGGGTACGTGCGGCGGCAGAGGCGCCGCGGGGCCCTCCGTCGGTGAGCGGGCGGGTCAGCACGAGAAGGGTGAAAGAACGGCAGTGCCGGTGGGGGGTGTGTGTATATATATGTATTTAAATAGGATTGTTCTTAAAAAAGATCCTCGCTGGGACGCGTGCGGAGTGCGGCCCGCCCCGCCCCGGGAGGGTGCCGCTGGGCTCCCCCTCCTCACGCCTTCACAGGGCTTCGTGGTACACGTGCGGGAGGGGACAGTCCCCGCGCTGGGAGCGGGAGCCCTGCGGTGAGGGCACCTCCCCACCGGGGCTGCCCGTCCGCTCCGCCCGCGGCGCCGCGCAGGCCCCGCCGAGCCCCCAGGGAGCGGGTTCCCCGGTGGGCAGTTCCCCAGGTCGTGGGGCGTCGTACCGCAAGGGGAGGGAACCGGGGAGGCCGGTGGTGCCGCAGGGGCTCCGGCGGGTGCCGGTGGGCTCGGGCTCGCCGAACGGCGTGGCGTATTCGGGCTCGGGCGGCAGCGGCTCGGCGTACTCGTGGTATTTTCCCGGCACGTCGTAGTGGCTCACGACCAGCGGCAGCGTGTAGCCCTCGTCCGGGAGAGGTTTGAAGGTGGAGGGACCCGTCTGGCTGCTGGGGCTCACCTGTACCAAGTCTGGCTCGGCGTATTCTGCAATGGGGATGCCAGGCTCTGAACTGGGGACTGTCCCCACAGCGGTGAAGGGGTTCATGGTGGTTGGTGTTCCAGATGTAGGTGGGATGGGGGGGGGCGGGCGAAACGGGCACATCGGGACCCCCAGGGCTGGGAAAAGCTGTGCAGAGGCGTGCCAGAACCCATCCAGGGCAGCACGCCCACCCCACGGGAACCGGCACGTCCCTCTGCCCCAGCACAGAGCAGGGCTCCTGGTGCCCTCCGGCCACCTTCCGATGCCCACACCTGTGTCTGAGGTGGAATAATAATAATAATGAAAATAAATAACAAGCCCTGCCAAGGTCTCCCTTTTGCACAGGACCATGATGCAGGACAGGAGTCAGACCAGAGTGGTGCTGGGGGGAATGGGCACCCCAGGGCGTCCTCAGGGTGCAATGGCGGAGACCCTGCTCCAGCTCTGGGCTGAGGGACCTGTTCACACCCCAAGGTCCCCGTTACCTGGCGAATGGGTCCGGCTGAGGTCGCCCGGTGCAGCTGCTGTGGGGAAGGAGGCCAGCGTGGAGCCGGGGGGCGGCAGGCTCTGCAGGGAGCACACCTGGCTTGACTCCAGTTTGGGGTACCCTGAGCAGAGAGCAGAAACCGCCGGTTGTCACACGTTGTCCCTTGGGGACAGGCAGTGCCGTGCCTGGGGGCAGACCAGTGCCCCCAGGGGTGGGACAGCTCAGGGCTCGGCAGCAGCACTGGTTAAACCAGCTGCAGCACCCCTCCTGAATTTGGCCCTGAGGCACGGCAGGACCCTTGGCCCCGGGGAGGGGTTGGGGACCCTTTACCTTTCGTCATCCCACAGTTCAGCTCCGCCGCCGGCTTTCTGCCAAGAGGAGAACGAGATGGGGGGTAAGGGGTCCCAGCCACCCCGTGCTCACCACCACCCACCTCCTCGCACCTGCTGCAGAGGGGGCTGCACCCCTCGGTACCCAGCGAGCAGCCAAATGGAGCCGCTGGGCTTTGGGGAGGTGACGCTGGGTCCCCCGGGGCAAAGGGGGAAGCAGGATGGGAACCCACCTCTTCCTGCGGCAGAGGAAAGCCAGCAGCAGAAGGCTGGAGCAGAGAAGCACGAAGCCACCGATGAGCAGCATCACCAGCAGCGTGGAGCCTGGGGAGGGAGGGCAGCGTCAGCCCCCCGGTGCCCCATCCCACCCCTCTGCACCCATGGGTGCCAGGAGCCCACCCGGGGCTACTAGAGAAGGAAAATCAATGTGTTGTCACAGGACGGGTCCGAGTGGCTCTGTTGGTGCCTGGAGCACCCACAAGACGATGCTGCGCCCCAGGGACAGCTCCCACCATGGCACCCACCTGCCTTCTCCGGGTCCAGGGCGACGCCGGGGATGGGTGTGTAGCTGGCTGGGCGGCTGGTGGGGATGGGGACCTCCTTGGGGACGCTGGGCACTGCAGGGCAGAGCAGGGACCGTGAGTGTGGGACCAGCACTGGGTCCCACATGGGAAGGCAGAGGTCCCTGGGGGACGTTTGGGATGTAGCGGGGTGTGGGGTGAGAGCTCCCATGGAGGAGCTCACCGTAGGGCCGGGGTGCGCGGACCCGTGCCAGCTGGCAGCCCACCAGGGCCACCTTCAAGGCCACGTGCTGGTGCCAGCTCTGGGGCGTGACGCGGACGTAGCGGGCGACGATGGGGGGGATGAAGGTGTTGGAGACCTCCCCGTGGCTGTCAGCGTTTCCTTCAAAGACCTGCCGGAGAGGGTGAAGAGGGTGCCGATGGCCGAATGTCCGCGGGCAGGGAGTCAGCAGTGCCCCTGTTGTGTCCCCTGCCCATGCCCACCTTGTCCTCCTGGCCACCGCTGCCTTTGTAGGGTCTCCAGTTCTTCCCGTCACGGCTGGAGGAGACCCGGTAGGATGTCACGTAGTAGTCGTACTGCTCAGAGGAGCCCTTCGTGATGATGCCTGTTGGTGCAGAAGTGAGCCCGGGGAGCGGGGTGGCCTGCTATCAGTCGGGGGTGCGGGGAAGGGCTTGGGAGGGGCCATCCTGTGCCCCAACTTGCCCCATTGCATGGGGCAGAGCTTTCCCAGCCAGAATATCCCAATCTCTGGGATACCCAGGTCCCTGCTGAGAGGGGACCAGGGAAGCAGGACGTGTCACCCCCCCCACCCTGGGGAATCCCCCCAGGGGTTCCCTCCGGCCCTGGGAAGGGGTTTGGGTGGCAGATTCAAGTGTCAGACCCCCCATTCTACCCCCAGGAGCCAATAACCTCCGGCTCCGGCTGCCAGCCCCGCATTCCTCCCTCCTCCAGCCTCCGGCCGGACAATGTCCCCATTTTCCTCCCTGCGGTCACCAGCCGACGCTGCACAAAGCCCCCGCTTTCGGCAGGCTCTGGCCGAACAAAAGGCGCTCGCTGGCACCAGATGCAAGAGCATAATATTAACTTGTTCGTCCCAGAAATGGCTGCGGGGGGGTGGGGTGGGGGGAAGGCAGGGACAGTGGGGACAAAAGGGGGACGAGGGAGAGCCCAGGGGAGTTGGTGCTGTCTGTATCCCAGTTTGCACCAGTAAAACCATGGCACAAGGAGCTCCAGTGTCTCCTGGGAGTTATGTGGGGGATTGCAACTGCTCTGGGCAGTTTTTTGGCAGGGGTCAGTGAGGCTGGCACCCATGTCACCGTGGAGAGGACAGTCGTCAGGGTGGCACAGGGACAAGGGCAGCTGTTGTCCCCCCTCTGATAGCCAACACTCACCTGTGACGTTCCTGCGGGTGCCCAGGTCCAGTTCCAGCCAGGCGGCCTCGGAGCCGGGTTCGGCTGCCCAGGAGTGGCCGGCGGTGCCGAGTGCTGCCCGTTCGGCCACCCAGGCTCGGTCCTGGCCCAGCGCGTCCACCTCATGCCACCAGGACGAGGCGTTGAAGGCAGCCACCTCCAGCACATCGTCACAGGCTGGCAAGGGGAGACGGCAGGCTGGGAGCCCGGGACCCCCAACCGGGTACGGCATGGGGAGTGGCACCGGGTTTGGCAGCCAAAATTGTGGCTTAATTTCAGGGGAAATGGGGAAAAAAATACCTTTGTGGAATATAAGCCGCTTCTCAGAGAGGGATCCCCTGTGGGGAGGAAAGGCGGGGGGGGGTCCCCAGGTGAATAAACCCTAGGGGTCTCTGAAATCGAGGGGTGGCAGGTCCCCAGTGTCAGCACAGATGGGTCCCACAGCCAGGTGTGGGGTGCAGCTGGGGTCCCCAGCCCATTCCCCCCCACCTTTTGGAGTGGAGCCCATTGGCGAAGGCCGACTCGTAGAGCGTGATCCCCTTCTCCCGGGACAGGGTGATCTGCCCGCCCAGCTCGTCCGCGATCACCCCGGCATGCACAGCCGCCTTGCACAGCACCGAGGTCTGCGGGGAGCAGGGGAGGGGTAAGAGCAGACCCCCCCCCCGCCCCCAGCCAGGGGGGAGGAGGCAGGCACAGCATGGGGCACACCAAGGCCAAACCCATCCTCCGCAGTCTGCTGGGTGCCACCCCATGGGTGCCAACCTGCGCAGCAGGGTGCCCCACGGGGCGAGCCAGGCTCTGCACTTACGTCCCGGTAGCCCTGGCTCGGGTTGCCCCAGATGTCCCCATCGATGTCCTTGCAGCCCGCGGGGCAGTATACGCTGAAACACACGGCGAGGGGTGGGGGTCAGGACCCGCTCCCGTCCAAATCCCCGCTGCATGCCTGCTTTGCTCCCCATCCTGCCCCAGTTGCACCCCAAGAGCCCTGGGGTGAGAGCAGCCCGAGCACCCAGGAGAGGGATGGGGATGAAACAGGGGCTGATGGGGACCGGCAGCGATACCGGGGCGGGGGACGCCAAAGTGGGCACCACTCACAGCCCCTGGCCACTCACCTGACATGCTCTTGGGTGTAGTGGGTGCCTCGAACCAGGCAGGAGACCAGGTCTGCAAGGCAGGGACACCCCAGGGTGAAGGACCCCCACCTGCCCCACAGCACCCGCCTCTGCCCCACACCACCAGGGGGGCAGGGAGGGATGGCTCCTCAGTCCCTGCAGCCATCGGCCCCGTGCCTGTGGCTCTGCCTGATATTGGGGCCCCAGCTGACCTGGGGGTCCAGGGTGCTGTGGGGGGTCCCAGCTGGCTGGGTGGCCTGGAGGGTCTCCCATGTTGTGCCCCCAGCCAGGGAGAACATGGGTCTTCAGGGAGCTCGGAGCGATGGGAGCCCACCCTGGGGTCAGCACGGAGTTTCCTCCACCCCTGGCCGTGCTCCCACCCTGCCATGGGCCAAGACACAGCCCGGGGGGGTGTCTCTGCATTCCTGGGGGACACTCTGCCCTACCTGGGTGCTGCGAGGTGGCATAGGAGAGGAGAAGGCCTCGTCCTGAGCGGTGGCTGGTGCTGTTGAACAGGACGGTCACGGTGCTGGAGTTTGTCACCAGGAGCGGGGTGGAGGGGCCGGCATTCCTGCAGTAGGGCCCTGCCGGCAGGGACGGGGCCGTGGAGAGGATTGGGGCTCCCTGGGGACAGGCGCAGGCACCCAGACCCTGGCGTGTCACCTCCCCTGGCGCAGCCCTCACCAGGGCCGGGGGGGCTCAGGCATTTGGGCTGTGCTTAGGGTGGTCCCAGCCCCAGGGTGGTCCCACATTCAGGGTGGCCCATCCCCAAAGTAGTCCCAACCCCAGGGTGGCCCTATGCCCAGGGTGGTCCCAGAGCAGTTACATCCACACTATGGGGGGGACCCGGGGCACAGCCCCTCACAGCTTACCCTGTCCCCGCTGTCCCTGTGCAGCCACAAGCAGCACTGGGGGGGGGATGCACAGGGGTTAGAGCTGGACCAGGCTCCTGGGGGGCACCCCGAGTTGTCCCCATGTCCATGAGCAGGGACGGACAGGCTCCCAGCTGGGCAGCAACCCCCCGCACCTTCTCAGAAATGCTCCCCCCAGGGGCCTCTTCATTCCACCACGGCCCTTATCGGGTGCCTGCCACCGTGTCCCCCACTACCAGGGCTGGCACACACAGTGCGTGGCCCCATGGGACCCCAAAATGGGGGCTGCGTCCCCATCCCCTCCCCATCTCCCCTTTCACGGGCACTGCTGAAGCTGCCTTCTAAATCCCCCATTTAATCCAAATTAATTTGCAGTCTCCATCTCCCTGATTAAAACTTTGGCTTAGCAGGCAGGCGGGTTCCTTGGGGACATCTCTGGTCCCAACCAGGGACAAGAGGTGGCCCCAATCCCCGGACTGCCATCACCCCCCCATCCCGCATCTCTCTGTTCTGTGTCGTGTCCATCACCGGGGCCTCAGGGTGCCCAGAGATGCTTTAAGCAAGTGCTATCGTTGCCCTGGGGACAGGGAGCTGTATCCTTGTGTCCCCATGGTGCTGGTGGTGCAAACACCACTGTGGGTTCGTGCCGTGCCTCAGTTTCCCCACCCCGACCCGCACCCTTGCCCTGCCTGGATCATATTTAACCAAGAGGTCGAGCCCAGGGGACGTGGGACACGCGTGTGTGCAGGGATGTCACAGGGTCACAGACGTGATGGAATGGGGGCTCTGCATGATATGCAAATGACATGCATATGAGATGCAGATGACACACATGCACAGATCTCCCAGCCGCTGCCAGATGCCAGCGCTGCCCTGGGCAGATGCTGCCGCAGTGCTGCTGTGTCAGGTACAGTGCCCACCCGGCCAGCGGCTCCGGAGACCCCTTGGGTGCTGGGGACCCCTCGGCCGAGCCGCAGGCTGGAGGCTGCCACCCCCAGGGAGACCCCCCACGTCCCCAGGCAGGATCAGCCCGGGCGCCAGACACCGGGTCTGAGTCAGCGGGAGGGAGCCCACAGCCTCCGCCTGCTCCGGCTGCTTCCCGAAAAACATCTGGGACTTCTCAAGGGCCGGCGTCAGCTGCGGGCGAGGGAGCAGGACCCCGGCCCAGCCCTGCGTCACCCCCCACTCGCTGGCACGCACGGCCCTGGTGAAGGCACCTAAAGGGGCTGTGGGTGCCCGGCCACCTACCCCAGCCCCCCACCGCCTCTGCCAGCCCCCCAGGAGCATCATCTGGGGGTCCCCCCTTTCCCACGTTGCTCCAGGACCTCGCAGCCTCGGCCAGGCAGTCTCTCGGCTTTGGGGTCCCGGGAGATGGGGACAAACATGTCCCCAAGGCCACAGCAGAGGGGATGGGGACCGGGGACCTCACGTGCCGTCACCCCTCTGGGTACCAACCCAGAAAGGGTGAAAGTCCTGCAGAACAGGGAAAAATCCTGGTCCCAGGAGCAGCGGCAGATCAAGCTGGCTCTTTTCCACCCCACATTTCCCGTAGCGTCCCCTGCCCAGCCCCTGCCCCTCACTGGGCCTCAGGGCTGCTCCTCCATCCTACCCCATTGACACCCCAGCGGTGATGCTTCCTCCCCCCGCTCCCAAGACGTCTCCCCCAGCACCCGCTGCGCTCCTGGTGCTGTCAAATCCCTCCAAGACCATTAAATCTCTCCAGGAAAATCCTAGAAGCGTTTGGGCAGCGGCTGGGCAGACAGAATTAATTAATTGGCGGCTGCATCTGGTCCCAGCTAGGTGCCCCTGTCCGGCTTGGCAACAGCCCCCTCCTCTGGTACCCCCTCCTCGGATAACCCCCTCCTCGGGTACGCCCATCCTTGGGTACCCTCCTCCTCGGATATCCCTCTTTTTGTGTACCCCTGCCCTTGGGTACCCCCTTCCTTAGCTATCCCCCTCCTCAGGTATCCCCTTCCTCGTATACCCCCGTCCTTGAGTACCCCCCTCCTCAGATACCCTCCCTCCCCATGATGAAATCAGCTAAAAACCCGGATTTTCCCGATACTCCCCTTATCCAAGACTTCACATAATGTGATATCACACACCACCTCCACCCCATCCGCACCCTCTTGGCGGGTGCTGCCTCAGTTTCCCCTGGGACCCCCCCCTTACCATAGGCAGTGCCAGCTTGGGGGTCGGCGAGCAGCAGGGAGCTGCGGGCGCAGTGCTCGGAGGGCTCCAGGTCCACATCCCCGAAGGCCAGGAGGAGGGAGGTGCCCGGGGGGGCACGCAGCCGCCAGCGGCAGGCCGTGTGGTTGGGGTAGGTGCCTGGGTAGTTCTTGGAGCTGAGGGTGCCGCTGTGGGGTGTGAGCAGCGTGTGGCCGCAGCCGTCCCCTGCGGAGAGAACGGAGCAGGGGGGGGTCAGCCATGCTGCTCCCTGCCTCAGTTTCCCCACTTGGCATGGCCCTGTGGACACCCCACGGGCACCTGCAGCCCCTTCAAATGTTTTCCTCGTCCGCGACATCATTTTTTCGTGGCTTTTCTGGCTGCTCCCCCTCTACCGGGGACAGTCGCTGGGGGCTCCAGGGATGAAGCTGCCTCAGTTTCCCCCACAGCCACCCAGCGCAGACCTGCACCTCCAGCTCCTCTCCATCCCCCAGGGCAGGAGGAGCCCAATTTGGGGGATACAAAAGGATGCAAGGAGGAAATATCCCACCCCACCACAGGGCTGTACAGCACTGAGCAGCCCCCGGCAAACCCCCGGCTGCAGCCTTGACCTTGAGGATGACCTTGGGCAGCTGCATCCCCATCTCCTCCTCCCCAGGGTGATGCCAGCACCCGCCACAAAAGGGGCTTTTCTCCGGGCTCGCCGCCCCCGGGCAGGAGGGAATATCCTGGAAACTTGAGTTGAAAGCGCCCGGTGTCGGGGACCGGTCAGGATTTCTGGCGGAGCCGAGGCAGGATTGGGGCATAGGAAAGGGGCAGGGAGGTGGGGGAAGCACCGCTCAGCCCCTCTGCATGGGCTGGGGAAATGTGAGGGTTCATCTTTCAACACCAGCCCCCCCCCCCACACACCCCCAAAAAGCTGCTGCTCCTGCCAAGCATCATCCTGGCGCAGCCAGAAAGAAAAGCGATGGTGGGCACGGCTTCGCCCCTGCCTTGGCTCCCCTCGCCGTCGCTGGGAGACGGCACAAAGCACCGGCGGGGGAAAATCCTGCAGGGATAAAAAAAGGGGGGGCCGGAGGCGGAAGATGTCAACCCCCCCACAGAGCCCACTCCTCCCCAGCCTGCAGGATGGGCTGGTGGCCGAACCTGGCGGGGGGGTTATCCTGTGAACAACCCCCTGGGCAGGGATGCGGGACTGGATGAAATCCCGAATTTCCCCCCCCGGCTGGGCAGCGGCCACCGTTATGGCAGAGCTGGGAAGGATCAGGCCCTCCGGGGCTGGGGGCAGGGGTGGGCACAGGGGACAGGCTGGATGGGGGTAACAGCATGAGGGACCCCGGGCCTGCCAGGAAAGTGGCTCCCAGAGGGGCTGCTGTGCTGGGGGGAGAGAAATTTGGGGTATTTTGGGGAGTTTCCGGCAAGGAAGGTTGGAGCCATCAGGCTCTGCACGGAAAACCCTCTCTGGCCAGGACAGCCTGGCACATGGGCCCGAGCTGGGGGTCTTGGATAGACCCCCCCGGCTCCAACCCCACGCCGGTGGGTGCAGAGGAGCTGGGGGAACTCATCCCGGGAAAAAACCCATCCCAGGAAAGGAAACCCTCGGTAAAAGTATCCCGAGCGTGGCCGGCGCATGCCGGGCAGGCATGCCAGAGATAAGCCGAGAGCTGCAGGCGCACCCGGGGATTTGGCTCCGAAGATGCTACCGAGGGGCCAGGAACAGTGAAGGCAGAACCATGGTGGGGCTGGGGACTTGCCCCCAGCCATGGGAACATCCCCACCCCCCCCAAAAAAAATCAGTTGCCAAAAAAGTGGGAAAATTGGATTTCCGCTGGGTCAGGGCGAAGCCATGGCCAGGCCCCCGGTGGGGCCAACCCTGACAGGGATTTGTTTGTTTTCTCACAGGATGCGGGAAAGACATAACAGGGCGATGCTCCGGGAAAAGCCCGGCACGCTCCTGCCTCTGGCACGCTGCCAGCCCCGGGAGAGTTCCCACATGTCCACCGACGGGTTTGGGATCCGGTGGATACCGGCTGTAAGATGTCTCCCAAATCACACTTGGGGAACACAGCGGGGTTCTGTCCCCGGTGATCCCGTCCTGGCCTGTGCCTCAGTTTCCCCTCGCTGGGGACGATGCTCTGGATGTCCCGTCCTCGTCTCCTCGCTCTCAGATGAGTTGGGGACGAGCGGCGCCGGGAAAAATCGTGTCTTTGGGATGAGGTTTGGCTGAACGTCCCCTCGGGGCTTTCCCGGACCCCGGCGGGTGCAAATCCCCACCGGAGCAACGCTGCCGGGGCCCGCAGCATCCCCGGGATGGAGCCCACTGCCCGGTTCTCCCGGCTGTTCACCGCAAGCTCCATCGATCCTCTTAAATCGGGGCAGAATCGGGCCCCTGGGGATTAGGTGTTCCCGGGGAAAGCCCTGGGGGTGGGACGGAGCCGACCCCGGGGACTCCCGGGACCCCCGGGGCAGGCGGCACCCTGGCACCGAGAGCAGGGTGGGGGCTGCGGGGAGACCAGGAGGGTGCGGGACTGGGGTGATGCGGGGGCGGTGGAGGCAGCGGGGAGCTCGTCCCGTCCCGGAGCAGAGGGATGGCGGGGTCCCCGTCCCGGATCGGTACCAGGGCAGGCGGCCAGCGGGGACCCCGTCCCGGTGTGGTCCCGGTCTGGGGACAGCGGGGACCCGTCCCGGATCGGTAGAGGGGAGCCCATGCTGGTCCGATCCCAGTCCGGACACAGTGAGGAGCCCGTCCCGGACCGATACCGGGGCAGAGGGGAGCCCGTCCGGTCCCGGTCCCCAACCCGGTCCCTCTCACGTCCCCACTGATGTCCCGTGTCCCCTCTGTGTCCCCTTCCCTCCCGTGTCCCCCGTCCCCGCGGGGGCCCCCCCCTGT
>JAVKLA010000021.1:5091703-5104034 GCA_034782735.1 Sagittarius serpentarius | reverse complement strand
ACGCCCCCCCCCCCCCCCCGCCCGCTGCGGGCCGTCACCGGTCACCGTCGGGGTTTCTCCGTCTCCCGGCGGCTCCCCATGGCGGAAATCCTGAGGAAGCCGCGGCCCCGCCGTCCCACCGCGGGGCGGGGAGTGTCCGGGGGGAGCAGCACCAGGGAGCCCTTCCCCGGGCGGGGGTCTGGCCTGCCCGGGGTGCCACCGGCCCTGAGCGGGTGAAGACGTGGCCGAGGAGGGAGGCGCAGACCCGCTGGGGGTGGGGGGGGCGCGTGTCTGCTGGCTTGTCCCAGCCGTGGGCCACCGAGCCCGCTGTCACCTGCCTGAGGTCCTCTCCTGACACAAGCGCTTCCCCAATAGCTTTTAAACCCCGCGGGGGGTGGGGGGGTGACCCTGACCCACGCCTGGCGCACGAGGCTGAACTCCAAGCCCCACAGCAGTAACAAAACCGCCTTTATTCCTCCCTGCGTAGCGGTAGGGAACAGCTCGGTGACCCCCTGCGAGGATCTCCTGCGGCACCGGGAATACTGGCTTCTCCGCAGTCCGTGTGCAGTGGGAAGGGTCGGTCCCAGGCCCGTTCCTGGTAGTGAGGGATCAGAGCGTCCCAAGGGCGGCTGGAAGCGCTGCCAGCCGGGGAGGAGAAGCTCCATTTCGGAAACCTTCTCGTGCTCCTGCCAAAACCCTCTGTGCGGGTTTGCTCAGCCGGCGTCAGTCTGCGGGGCTGGGGAGAGCCGCCGGCTCGGGAAGTTATGAGTGGGATGGCACTGGGGGGGATCTGCCTCTGTCGGCTTTGTATCGTCGGATGAGATGTTCCCAGCTATCGTGATGGAGAGGGGAGGAGGAACCCTCGTGTGTGTTGACAGGCGCTTGCCATCTCTCTCCCGTGGTGAATTTAAAATGCCTGGTCCCCTCTTCGGAGACGGAGCTTTGCTCTGCCGGCCCCGCGGTCCCCACTAGCCGGGCCTTTGCTGCGGCGGGACTGGGCCATCATGCTTACACACCGCTGCCTGCCCCTCTCCCTGCCTAGGCAGTGGTGCTGCCGCGGTACAGACCTGCCTCTGCTTTGCCCTCTGCAGCACCGCGGCACCCTGCCACCGCCAGGCTTCATGTGAGAGATGGCGAATGCCGAAGTGAGCGTCCCTGTGGGTGATGTGGTGGTTGTACCAAGTGACGGAAACGAAGGGGAGAACCCGGAGGATACCAAAACCCAAGTGATCTTGCAGCTCCAGCCGGTGCAGCAAGGGTGAGTTGGATGGTACTGGTGTGTCTGGGAGCTGCGGGGTGGGATGGGGGGGATTCTCTGTACATTTTCGTGGTGTGGGGACCGAGCGTCGCTGTGTTTTACCAGGTCTGCGTCGGTTTTGTGCCATGCACAGTAGAGAGAAAAATACAATGCAAAAAGCTTTTGTGTGTGTCGCTGTCACGGGGCCTCCGAGGACTGAAATTGTCCTGCGGGGACATCTCCGCGTGATGCTATCTCCAGATCACGGCAGCCCGGCGATGCCTGTGGCAGTGGGGAAGCAGCGAGGTGGTCGCGGTGCTGCCCCAGCCACACATCCTCCCAGTCTCCCTCTTCCCTCTCCGGCCCCAGGGTGGGTTTTTTGCCACACTGCAGCTGCTGTACGTGGTGGTCTGTGCCCATGTGTCCAGATCTGCGTATGCCTCTGTGCCAGCTTTCCCCTAAAATAATCCTCCTCTAAAATACAATGAAGCTGGGATGCTGGAGGGAATTTTGTGGTACCCCCAGCAGCTGCTGCGCAGAAGTGGCTGCCACCAGGCACTTCATCTTAACTCTGGATCAATCAGGACGTAAATATACTGCCTCCAGTTTGATAATATACGCAGAGCAGGGTGGCAGTAGGCCTGACAGTGACTCTTCCCTGCGCGATCACCCGTGCTGCAGTGTCACACAGGGCTGGAAGGGAAATCCTGGGGCACTGAGCTCTGCTTCCTGTTGTTGTGGGTAACTGCCTGTATCAGAAACCAGAGGAGAAGGCACAGGGAAGCGCGCTGCAGAGCTGCTTTAGTGGCGCTGGCAATGTGGAGGGTGTGATGACAGGACTGTGTGTTTCGGTCCTTGGGATTATTATCGTATTTCGTATGTGCCAAAAAAATGCCTGTGATTGAAACAATATCAAACGAAATCCACGTCCCTGGAGGACAGGCAAGAAGGAAACAAACTGAATTTTTAACCCCGTGCCGTGAATCTTAATTTCCCATGATTTATGTAGTTTGTTTATGGATGGCCACTTTCACAACAGGATTTACCAGGAGGGCTCTGAGGCCAGCGCCGCCGTAGTGGCCGTCGAAACCCACACCATCCACAAGCTAGAAGAAGGGATCGGTGAGTTCCCGCTTGGCATGGGCAGAATCCCCTCCTCTGCAGGGCTGGTCGCCGCTGAGCTGGTGCCTCCAGTTCGCTGGGCTTCCTTCTGGCTCTGCCCCTGCAGATGCTGTTTCCCAGGCATGGATGTGGGTGCAGGGGCTGGGCATACTCTGGAATAAGAGTCTGCTGGTACTGCTTGGTCTCAAAGTCCTGGAACTGAGATCCTGGCTCTCCTGCAATGAATGGTAAGGGCTCCCACGGGGTCCAGGGGAGCCGAGATTTCACCCTAGTCTTGGTGCGCGACACTAGCAGGCAGGAATGGTGGCTGTAAGGATGGCAGTTGTCTCTGCGCTGGCTGAGGCATCAGACTCTTGATTGATGGTTCTTTGCTGAACGAGCAGCCTGACAGTTTGTGTTGGATGTTCAGAAGAACCGAGCAGGTTGTCTCTGAGTGCTCCCTGCCATCCTGAGGAGTATGCGGGAAAAGGCTCCTGTCATTAGGTGCTGTCACTAGATCTTAACTGGTGTTCTGCTTCCTGTGTGGGTGTGGGTCTTTTGGCAGGATTAGCAGAAACTGCGTGCGAAGAGAATATATTACCAGTAAACATCTGATATCTCTGCTAAAGTGATACCAGAGCTCCAAGAAATCTGAGAGATATCTGTGCTTTCTGCAAAGAATGTTCTCATTGACTGCCCCCTTACAGACGTGTTGGATTTTTGATCCCATGTCCTCCTGATAGATGAGCTTCATTTTGAGTGTTGCTGTATTAAAAAGCAGATGACAGTTGATGTTAGAGCTAGTGATGGGAGAAGACTTAAGAGAGGACTGATCCTGGACTGGGAACAGCCTTTCTTTTGGCTTCCTGAGTGTAGGTTTCACAACTTGTGAGCTTTCAGCCTCCACCTTGTGGGATTTGAGCTTCTTGGGTGGAAAGTTTCATTTTCACCCCTTCCTCCCTCAGACCCCAGCACCATTGAAACGAACGAGGAAATCGAGATCGCCTATCCCATCACCTGCGGGGAGAGCAAAGCCATCCTGCTCTGGAAGAAGTTTGTCTGTCCAGGAATTAATGTCAAGTGTGTAAAGGTAAGGGAATGTTCGCAGCAGATTCCTTCTCTGCTCTCAAGGTCTGGTGTTTGACCTCTACAGGACGTTCTTACTTTTTGCGTTTCGTCTGAGCCTTGTCCTGGAACTGAGTGACGTTGCCTTTGCAGCGTGCTGGATTGTTAGTGCTAAAGTTGTTTTTAGCATTGGGAAAAGCACGGCAAGAGTGGTTTGTGGAGTGAAGGCCTATCACCTACATTATATTTCGGAGGTATATTTGCCACTTGATGAGGGACTGGGAGCTGAAGGCAGGCAGGGGATGTATTCTGAGATCTGCCAGAGCTTTTCTTCCTTGTCTGTTTCCCTTGGTGTCCTGATACTCCACTCCTGTCACTTCCTCAGTGAGCAGGTTGCATCGAGAAGAGAAATCTTGCTGTTACCTTTTTCCACGTGAGAGTGTGCTAATGTCACGGCTGATGCGCTGGGGCCAAGTCCCCGTGTGCTGCTGTGGCGAGAGTGCTCTGTTGCTGACCCTCAGCGGGAACTACCTTAGTCACTGGAGCAGGACAGAACAGATGCCCGAGCGAATACCTGTGTCAGCTAGATGTTGCTCAGCTATTTGATGTAACAGGAGTCTCCCGTGATGATCTGCAAGATGACTGTACATGCTCACAGAAGGAGCTAATTTGGTTCGTGCTTCATAGGAAAGCCTTCAGGGCTGTTCCTGGCTAGAGAGAGCTGTGTGGTTCGAATGCCGACGGCTGGCAGGTCGTACCTGCAAACATATCTGTTCTGGAGTTATAAGCTTTGCTGCACCGAGGGGTTCAAAGCTGGTAGGAATTTGAGAAGCAGCTCCTCTTTCTGCGTGGAAGTGGGGGCTTAGATGAGCTGTGGACTGGCTGTGTTGGATGTCCCAATACAGTCTCCCAAAGTGATGTTACCCTGTTGCCTGAGCCTTTGTTTATCTCGTTGTCAGTTCAATGACCAACTGATCAGCCCGAAGCATTTTGTTCACCTGGCTGGGAAGTCCACCCTAAAGGACTGGAAGAGAGCCATTCGCCTCGGAGGAATCATGCTGAGGTATTTGACCGTGTCCAGCTTCAGGGCTTCATCACTGCAGCCACAGGATCCCAAGCAGGCGTTTTGTCTGCTTTGCAGTCCCCAGGAGATCTCTTGGAAGCTCACATTACCTGGCCAGCAGCCTGCAGAGATCCTGGCCCCGTGGTCTGAGGGGCAAGATTCCTCATCCTGTACAGAAGTGGCCTCACCTGGGGGACCTGGTACTTGGTGGGGGTGGAACGGGGCTGGAGCCCTGTACATGAAGCTGGGGGATGGCTTGTATTTGCCATCTGAAAGCCCTGCAGGAAGTGTTTTGTGTGTAGAGTGGTGCTGGGTCCCCCCTTCTCTGTCCTTCCCGTGGCCGTAGCATTCCTATGTGGAATACTCCCTTTTGTCTCCAGGCTGAGATCTGAGCTGAGCCTGGTTCTCTCCCCACTCCCT
The DNA here is from genome assembly GCA_034782735.1 of Sagittarius serpentarius. Lineage (NCBI taxonomy): Eukaryota > Metazoa > Chordata > Aves > Accipitriformes > Sagittariidae > Sagittarius > Sagittarius serpentarius. The sequence continues at coordinate 5,099,169 of JAVKLA010000021.1, read as the reverse complement.
GCACAGGAAGATGATGGACTCGGGGCAAATTGACTTCTACCAGCACGACAAAGTTTGCACCAACACTTGTCGAAGCACCAAGTTTGATCTCCTAATCAGCAGCGCCAGAGCACCGGTGCCAGGGCAGCAGAGTGTGGTGCAGACTCCTACATCAGCTGACGGTAGGAAACCAGTTAGCAATGCCACGGGAGTTGCCCTCTGACACTCCTCACCCTCCCTGGACTAATCGAATGAGCTTGACCCCCACACACACACACTTTACACCTTCTCACCAGGTGTAGCAGGGCAATCCCACTGTTCAGGAGACTGCTCTGCTTTCTGGGAAGGCAAATGCTTCTCGTGTCTGCTCAGAGAGGTCTCGGCAGCATCTGTCAGGGTGTCTGCTCTGCAGTAATGCGAGGGCTGGAAAGCAGCCGGTATTAAGCAGTGACTAGAGGCAGCCTTGGGAGCCAGGGGAGGCTCACCTTGAAGGGATCCCTGTTCTGGGGTCACCATGTGAGCAAACACCTCAGAGAGCTCACACAGTGTTTTCTGATGTCTTTCCTATTTGAGGCTCTATTACAAAGGCACGAGATGGGCTAATACTCAGGAATGAATTTAGGGATGCTGACCTCCTCCGGAGCAGCCTGCTCCACATCACCTGGACATCCATGAACGGGGTATGATGGCTGGACATGATTTGATTGTCATTCCAACTGCAAATTCTCAGCGAATCCCGTGCTCCAGAGCAGGAAGTGATCTCTTTGCTGAGGTTAAGGGAGAAGACTACTCCCAGTCGTACTGCATCATTCAGCTGGGCACGTTACATTTCTCTAAGGCCCTGGGTGGGTGAGATGGCAGAGCTGTCCATAGGCTAAGGAGAATCTCCTGGAAGGTACATGGTAAAACCATTGTAAAATGGCTGCAGATTGGCTTAGTCCCAAATTTGATTCAGAAATTTAGGACTGAGTCAGATCCATTTCCCTTTTATAAACCAGGTTGGACCCTGACCCCATCATTTCCTGAGAGATTAGGGCATCTCTGGGGTGCAGAGCTCCCTGTTGATGCAAGGGGAGAAGGGTGGCTGGGCTGAGGCTTATTTGTTCCCTTCTTTATTCTGATCCCTTTCTGTTCCTTTTATGCCAGGACTCCAGTTTGCTTTTTGGAGGGCACATGGTTTTCCCTCCAGAAGCCCCAGCGCCTTTCACAACCACAGTTCCAATAAGAAGCAGCATTATTTGCTTTTAGCTAATTTGGTTGAAACAAGCCAGGCACAAGTAACCTGACCACGAAAGTGAAAAAAGAGCCTGGGAGGGGTGAGGGGGTTGGAAAGCAAAGCAGAGATTCAGGGCTGGCACTCCAGGTGCCGCAGAGGGAGCTGACGTTGCCTCTCTGGCAGGGAGCATCACCCAGATCGCGTTGTCAGAGGAGAGCATGGAGGAGGGGATCGAGTGGAACTCGGCTCTGACGGCTGCCGTCACCATGGCCACTGAGGAAGGCATGAAAAAGGACACGGATGAGATCTCGGGTAAGCTCAGGCTGCTTGCTGGGTGTTTTCTTCCCCTTGCCTGTTACATTCTGGAGACTGAAATCCTGAAAATGAGGAGAGTTTAGGCAATGACAGAGATGTCCCCCAGCCCCTTGGCTATCCCAGCGTTTCCCAGGCGTGCAGGGTCCCTGCCAAACGGAGCTCCTCACCGCTGCAGGCAGAGGGGGACCTCGGCGCTGGCCTTGCGGCTGGTGGATGATCCCACAAATCGGTTGCTACTAGTTACAGTGAGGGGCTTTGTTGTTTTTTTTTTTTTTGTTCATTCTAAGGATGTAAACGTCTGCCAGCCTGGAGCTAGACTGGAACCATCAGTGAGCAGTGTCTTATTCGTACCCCGTGTTAGTACCCTGTCAGCACTCTTGGCTGTGTGTCTCTGGCTGCAGTGCCTTGCCTTCCCTCTTAGGATCAGCGTGGAAGCTTAGGCAGAATTTCCTCAAACAAAAATTTTAAGCTCTGCATCTTGCAAAGATGGACAGAGGCAGTGAAATGTTGCCTTGGAAGTCATGGTGCTGCTTGAAAACACGTTACTGATTTGCTGCCTGGATCTGTTTTGCTTTTTCTGGTTTTTGTTTTGCACGTTGTATCCACTCCAATGGCCAAATTAGAAGTCGTCTTGCAAAGTTCCTCTTGCCTGAAAGGTTTAAGGTAGCCTTGTGGGGAAGAACGCCAAATGCTTGTACACGTTGACTTATTTTTCTCTCTCCTTGTGCCAGAGGACACACTGATGTTCTGGAAAGGAATAGCTGATGTGGGGCTGATGGAAGAGGTTGTGTGCAACATCCAGAAGGAGATAGAAGAAGTCCTAAGAGGCGTCCAGCAGAGGTTGGGTCAGTCTCCCTTCCAGATGACAGGTAGGTTGTGAGCCACAGCCTCTGGCTCTGCGGTGGGGAAGGATGCTCAAAAGAGCAGCAGCAGGCAAAAAAAAGTGACAAGGGTCCATCCCCACCATTTAAAGCTGTTGAGTCAGGATGGCGAGCGAGTTACCACTCATTAGCTGAGCTGGGGAGCTGAGTTTGGGTGTGGTCTCAGCCTGCCCAACTGCGAAGTGCATTCGCTTACACCACTGCAGGGCACAAGGACACAACATGACATGCCACCCTGTTCCCTGAGCAAAATAACCCTGGCAGCTTGCTGAGACCATCGGGCAACTGTCCTCAGCTCCAGGCCCTCATGAAAGCCTGCCTAGATTCACTTCTCGGACTAGAGTTAGTCAAACACTTTTCTTTGTGACAGTACAGGCTTGAACAGGTCCTGCCCCCTCACTTCTTGTTCCGTCTTCACTTCTGCCAGAAAACCTGTTTTGGGGGCTGAACCAGATGAGGGAACTGATCTGGGTTAAAAATAACTCCCCTCCCCTCTGCAGGGTTATTTTTAACTTGGATCAGTTCCCTAATCCAGTTCAGCACATGCCCCTGTGAGCACAGGGTTTGAGAGCACTTCTTGTTGATGCTCTTGCTGAGAGAACACCTGTGTAGCCACAAACTTCATTTTACCCAGGATTTTTTTTTTTTTTCTAATTTAGCTTTGGGCTGGCGGATCTTTGTGTCTGGTAGGTGGCAGTTTTTGGAAGCTGTGAGTGATTGAAGTCAGTGGATTATAATAGAAATTTTGCACAGCTTTCAGTGGAGCTGGCATATTAATGACACTGTCAGCAGCATGGGGTGATGATTTGTAGGTGGAGATCTCGTTTGTATCTCTGTGATTGCAAATTATGCTTTCATTTGCAGCAATTCTGAGCTGCTTGGGTGACACATCTCTCTTTCAGTTTCTTTACCATGTGAATGGGATTATTTAGTCCTTGGATGTCAGAAGGATGCAGGAGCTGGGTCTGCCCTTGTCAGCCAGCCCTTGTGAAAGACAAGGGATAGTTTTACAAAAAGCAGCAGAAAATTTTTGGTGTGATACGAGCATCTTTTGAGTACCTAACTGAGTCCCACATGTGGGACTAGGCACTCATCCCCATGCGCTTTCCTTGCAGATGCTGCAGTCTTGAACAACGTTGCCCACACATTTGGCCTAATGGACACAGTCAAGAAGGTTCTGGACAACAGGAAAAACCAGACAGAGCAAGGAGAGGAACAGTTTCTTTACACGCTGGCAGGTACAGTCAGTGCTTAGTAAAGCTTCTCATCCTGGGGCTGCTCTTGGGAACGGATGTGGCTTTCCTTTGACATAACCAAAATATGGTTCATTGGGGGTTATTGTTCAATACACGCTGCCCCAAAACAAATGCATCCCGATCCCTTTCCATCCTAGGGCTTGAGTGGAATTTCCCCTCTCCCTTGCCTCGCAGGGAGCAGTTGCGTGGGGCATTCGACAGCCCAAGGTCTGTGCCCTTCGCTGCAGCCAGGGTACTGGGGGTGCGAGTCCGATTCTGTCAGCATTAGGAAATAGGTGCTGCTAGCTAAAAGCTGTGCGGCAGTCGGCCGAGCTGCAGGCAGGGCCGTGCTGTGCCCGAGCTAATAAGCTTCACCTCGTACGGGGTGCTGAGTTGTACGCTTGTCTTGGCGTGGAGCTATTGGGTGTCTTGCACGGCTTCCCCTGAGCTGAAGCCAATAACCTGACCTGGGTTCCCCAGAGCCGCTTGCTGGATGTGTCTCCCTCCTCACCGTGTCCTGTAGGACCTGTTCTTATCTGGGATGTCCTAGTCCCCTACTGCCCTGGATAAATGAGATTACTGTGCTACTTCTGCCTTCCAGTGTTCACACAGACAAGGGTTGAGGGAGATGTCCCCGGTACAGGTGCTCGGCTCCTGGGGAGGGGACCCAGCCAAGCTCAGGAAGCAGTTCCTACTGCCTGGAGAGGTTTGTCCACTCTCCCTTGTAGGTGGGTCTCACTTGGGGACAAGAAATGCCCATCTTCTCATCAGTAGGAGTAGCCAACTGCTGTAGAGCATTGCCTGTGCCTTACCCAGGTGCTGACAGCCGGCCAAAGCAGGCTGAGCGGGTGCAGAACATTGACCAGGTCTGTGTGGGTGGCAGGAGAACGTGGCTTTTTTCCTTCAGTGCGGTTTGATCTTGAGTGAAATGCTAAGATGATGCTCGACGGGGTGGTTAGGAGACCTGCTGTCACAAGCATGGGGTGTAATGGTTGTTTGTGGAGCCCGGGAGTCCCCAGGAGCTCCCGCAGCGTGCTGGCCCTAGCCCAACGCACTGCTTAGCTGTTCTCTTTGCAGAACTGGAGCGGCAGCTGGAAGAGCAGAAGAAACTTGCCAAGGACCAGAAGGCAAAGTCCCAAACCATCCAGAACGTGGTGCTGATGCCCGTCAGTGCTCCCAAGCCCCCCAAGAGACCCCGCCTGCAGCGCCCAGCCTCCGCCACGGTCCTCAGCCCCTCCACCCCCATCCAGCAGCCTCAGTTCACGGTCATCTCGCCCATCGCTATCGCACCCGTCGGACAGCAGTTCTCCGTGGGCAACATCCCGGTGGCAACTATTAGCCAAGGCTCCAGCCCGGTGACTGTTCATACCTTGCCGTCTGGCTCCCAGCTCTTCCGATACGCCACCGTGGTGTCCTCCTCCAAGACCAGCTCCTCCGACACGGTCACCCTCCACCCGTCCTCCAGCCTGGCGCTGCTGAGCTCGGCGGCCATGCAGGACAGCGGTGCCCTGGCGAACGTGGCGGCCGTGGTCAACCCCGTGGAACTGGTGGCCATGGAGTCTGGCCTCACCTCCACCATTCAAGCCGTGGAAGGCACCTCAGATGACGGGCAGACCATCATAGAGATCGACCCGGCGCCAGATCCCGAAGCAGACACGGATGAGTCGGAGGGCAAAGCTGTGATCCTGGAGACAGAGCTGAGGACTGAGGAGAAAGTGGTGGGAGATGTGGAGGACCATCAGCACCAGGTCCATAACGTGGAGATTGTGGTCTTGGAGGACTAGTGGGGAAGGCAAGCGTCAGTTTGGGGAAGAGTTGGGAATTTGTTTTATTTTGGGCTTTTTTGTTAAGCATCTTTGCCAGCCACCCCATTTGTTTCCATGGATATTTTCATTGTACTGTATATAATATATATATATAAAAGTTTTTTTTTAAAAAACAAAAAAGCTGGAGAAACACGTGAGACCTGGAAAAGACTCCGTCTCCGTGGAGCACTGAACAATACCGCCTGTTTGCAGGGTCAAGGAGAGACTGGATCTCTGCTGAACAACCCAACCGGGAGGAACTGGACAAGGGCTCCCGGCGCCGAGAGCGCGCCGTGGCCCAGCCGTGCGCATGGTGCTTCTGCTCCGGGCCTGCCCTGGCCCCGAATATTTTATTTCAGAGAGACAATAACCAGTGCCTGGAGCGTTGATGTGACTGTGGGAAGGGGTGACGGCTTTGGGGTGGAACAGGTACCTCATTTGTATTTTTATTTTTCCGCAGGGAAGGGAATTCTGTCAGATTCTTCACTGTCACCTCAGCTGGGATTTTTTTTTTTTTTTTATTATTATTCTTGCTTTGGGGAAGACGACAGTAACCCTGCCTTTACTGTCCATATTCTCCTCCTCCACACAAATTGTTTTTATATCTATATTTTTTTGTATTTGTTTGCTCTCTCCCTTCCCTTGTCCGGATTTCCCAGCTGCAAAGCCCTGGGACCTACTCTTGCTGGTCTCGGGGTCCCTGTATCCCAATCCCTCCTCTTCCCACGGCACTTTTCCCCCATCCCTTTCCCCGCCTGGCCAGGCTCGGTGCTGCAGACGCCGCTTGGAGACTCCGAGATCACTTCAGCCTTTTGCATAAAGGCAAAAACCATCCACTCGAGCTTAAAACTACAACCTCCCCCTTCGCTGCTCAGCGCTGCAGGGACCTTTCGGGGTGTACAAAGCATGTTGTGCTGTTGCTTTCCGGGAGAGCTGGACTCCGGATCGGGGCAGCTTCTGTTTACACTGTGTGCTGGGGCTGCTCCGTGCTTGTCGCTACTTGTTTGGTGGTTTTATTTTTGTATTTTTCTTCTTTCTTCCTCTAATCTCTCGGCAGGATTAGAACTGGCACGTTGCTGAAATAATGTGTGCCCCGCTGTTTTCCCTCTTTCCCTCTTTTTTTTCGGTGGCCAGGGGTCCCTTTGGGCTCTGCCGCCGTGGGAAGATGGAAGGGGGGAAGCGCCGGGTGCCGTTAGAGCTGCGGAGGTTTCGGGAGGGCTGGGAGGGGGGTTGCTGCTTGGCTGGAAATATTAAGCAAAACAACGGCAAAGGAAACAGCCGGGGAGGGCGGGTGGGGAGGGGGAAGGAAGATAGATGTGTTTGGCTATTTTTTTGCATTAAAAGGAAAAATCGAACTACGCTTGAATGGTTTATTTGTGGGTAGGTGAAAGGTGGAGGCCCCGTCACCTCAGAGGCAGCACGGGATGGGCAGGGATCCCTCTGCCCGCAGCCAAGAGGGGTGGTCGCTGCTGCTCGGAGCCCTTGAAGCCCCTTTCACCGGCTTCCCGGGGGAGAGCGGAGCCGGCTGGCGCGGGTCGCACCCGCCTCGCGCAGGTGTTGGGGAACAGCCGTGGGGGCCACATCCCACGGATTTTGGATCAGGGATCCACCTCCCTCCATGTCCGGAAGCCTTCACTCCGTTCCCCTCCGGCTTGCCCCGCGCAGGCAGCCCCTTGACCGGGGAGGGACGAGGTCCCTTCGGGGGCCACCCCCCTCCTCCCCAATCCGGGCGTACAGCAGGTCCCTCCGTCTGCCCCCCCCGCCCGAGCTGTGCCCCTCTCTTGGGTCCGGGCAGGCTGCGCTGCCCCCTCGCATCTGCTCCCGGCCCCGCGGGGGTCGGGGTTGGGGCCCAGGGAGCCCCTTGGCCCCCGGCGGGGGGCCCTGGAGGGTTGCGATAACCCTCGGTCGTGTCCGTCCGTCCGTCCCCCGCCCCGGCGTGCTGGCCTGGCCATGCCCTGAGCAGGGGAATGGGAGAAGCTAAAATATCGGGGTGCGACAGAGCAGAGTTGGGGCGGGGGGGGGGGGCGCGGGGGGG
>JAVKLA010000021.1:5061917-5090895 GCA_034782735.1 Sagittarius serpentarius | reverse complement strand
GGCCGGGCCGAGCCTCGCCTCGCTGGGCTCTCCGCCCGCGCCGGGGCCGCTTCGCCCCCCTGACTCACCGCTCTCCCTCTCTCTTTCCATGCCGCGCCGCCGCGCCAGAGACCCAAGGGCCAAGGCAACAAAGGTGAGAGCCCGGGGGCGGCGGGGAGGGCTGGGAAACGGGGGATCCGGCGGCGGAGCGGCTGGGGAGCGGGGGGATCCCGCGGGGAAGTTGCGCTTTTGGGGAGCGTGTCCGCGGGGGAGGGACGGGGAGGGTCTCCTCCGAAATTCGCCGGGCATGTCCTCGGGTCTCCGCGCCTTTAGGCAGCGGAGTGGCTGGGAGAAAAACAAACGGTGGGCTCTGAAGCCCGTCGTCGTTTCTGGGGCTGGGGAAAGTTTGCAGTTAGAGTGTTTGTGCGGTGGTGAAGTGTCTTTCCACTCTGCAGGGCTAGGTGTGGTACCTTATGGGTACTGGGGGTTAGTTTATAATATAAGGTTTGTCTTTAAACACTTGTAAGTTGGCAAATGTTTGAGTTTATCGGCAGAGTTCTTTCTAACGCTCTCCATCTCTTCCTCAGTGCAAAACGGCTCTGTGCATCAGAAGGATGGGTTAAATGATGATGACTTTGAACCCTACTTGAGTCCCCAAGCCCGGCCGGTGAGTAAGAGTACCTGCTAACAGGCAGGAAGCACCAAGAGCCCCGGGGCTTTCTGCTGCTCTCTAAGGAAGGCAAATTTGGCATCCTTGTCTTTCCCTACCTCCACTGATTGCATTTTGATGTTTGCCAGCTTTTTTACCGTAATATGCTATTTTATACGGGCATTTCTCCAGGCAGAAAACACTGAATGCCGTTAGATTGTGGTGGGTGAGGTACAAAGGTTTTAGTAACTTTTTGAAGGTGTAAGGACTTCTTACAGTTGGTGTACAGCTCATTTTTTCAACGTAACTGTCTTGAAGTTACCATTTCTGCTCTTTCAGTTTTACTGTTATGACCTTGTTTCCTTGCTGGTTTCTGACTCTTTACACCGTACGAGGAGATGCACTACTCTGCATTGTGAAATTGCTTCACACGATGCAGTTACGCTCCGAGGGTTTTGGAGGATACTATCAACGTTCTTATCTCTCCGCCAAGTAAACTGGAAATACATGTCATGAGGTTTTCTCTGTTTTTCACCAAAAAACCCAAGAACACACGTGTGATAAAGGCTGTTAAGACTTTTTGAGAACTTCAGTTAGAAGTTCAGCTGGAGAGCTTGTGATCAGCTCCTGAAAGTCAGGCTTCCGGATACTTTTCCTCTTCACTTTCTATTTAAGATTAGCTCCACTGTTAACTGTTTTTTGTTTGTTTTTCTTAATGAGTGGTAGGTGAGTGACACATAACAGATGGAGTTCAGCTGATTAGATGGTACAAGTAAGCATTATAGATAAACATCTGTAATAGGACTGGAGCAGTTAGTTCATTCTCTTGGCTTCTCTTTCCTCTCCACTTGTGATTAGTAAACATAAGCTGTTCTGTTTTTCCCTTTCTGTGTATTTTTGATCATTTTTGCTAGTCAGTGTATTTATTTTTTCATATAACGGTGGTGCATGTTTTATTGGAACACAAGAACAGGTTTCCGTCTCAGTTGAATTTTCAACAAGTATTTTCCTAGCTAAAGATAGGAGGCTAAATATTCTTTAAGGTCCTTTTCAGTTGTTCATAATCTTCAGAATTCAGCCTGTCCATTAAGATAACTTACTGCATTCAGCTCCCTAAAAAGTTACAAGCCTAACTTTGACCTGCTTAGGGCAAGACAATGTGATTACTTTCTCAAGTCTTGAATAAAACTATCTGCTTTCTTAGAAGCTATCACTTAATGGTTTTTCTATCCCAGAAATTAATGTCACCAATTTCCAGCTTCCTTCTGAATGTGGACGTATTTCCTGCAAAGCATAGTTTTATTTAAATCTGCTAAAGAGAATGAAGATCGCTATAATGTTAAAAGCAACATAATATTTTACCCTATTTTGCATGTTTGGTGAAGAACTTCTGAATATTTAGTTTCTTCTTCCGTGTGTCACACTGGTAAAAATATGTTTTAAAAATAAGGAAGTGATTGGAGCGTGCCCCGGGAGTTAGAGCAGAGCTGTTGCTCTAGAAATTCAGCAGGAGTGAGGTAAAACCACCATGTTAACTTTGAATTGAACTTTAGGGTGACTTTATCTCAGTTTCTCACTGTGCTGTGTTGCTTGTCAGCTCTCATCCGTGTTTTGACACTTGATGTAATAGAAAACACAACCCTAGGGTTCAGTCTGGAGGGGGCCACAATTCTGCTGGGCCAGTGAGCCAGGCTCAAAAATACAAAGGTATCAAAGTGTGCACGTCTTTTCTGAAGACGGGAAAGGGAGTTACAGATACGGCTTTGAAAAATTAATTAAATGCAGTCCACTGCCGCAGAGTAAGGCGAGTGGTTTCTGAGATTGCTTTCTGAACTTTCCACACAAGCATGAGGTAACCAGGTTGTAAAGTTTCATGGCTCTTCCTTCAGGAGTTGCTATTTCAGGTGCGACTGTTACTAGCTTGTCAGCCTAGTAAATTAGGTTACTGTGTATTTTAAAGCTCAGATACACAGTAAGTGATTCTTCAACAGTGTAAAAAACCAAAAGTTCAACAGCAACAATAAGTAAGCTTAAACCCTGGTCCTCATCTGAGGCGAAGAGGAATAGAGAATTTGAGGAACTGACTGTACAAAAAGTCTTAGTCATTGGAGAGAATTAAAAGCTGGTGGAGTTTTATTTGCATGCTAATCGGTAACTGTGTCGGTTGTGCGAGTGCAGGGTAGCAGAGCGAGGTGGCGTGTTTGATAGCGAAGCATAGTTCTAGACATTCAGGTAGTGAACAGCGGCGAGCCTGTCTGAAATCTGCTTTGAGCTGGCAGTGCTCAACTGTTGTTTAACTCCCGTGCTCCCTCCTTACTACATGAGTGTAGCTGGTGAGTACTCTACAGGTAATAGCTTAATACAGAGTGATTTAAAATATCTCATGAAGTTAAACGTACAACAGCATGTAAGAAAATATTTTGAGGGGGCAAGTTTTAATCTCACAGTGATGTGCTTGCTTCGTCTGCTTTGAGGGAGAAGCCTGCAGAGAGGAAACTTACTCTGCCTGCTGGGCTGAGGTTTTAGGTATGGGCCAGCACGTTTATGTTCCATTAAAGCTAGTTTCCAGGAGAGTGTATTGTTACTCTTATAGTTGAGAGGATTATCTTTTGAAGAGACTTTGCTGGTTCAAAATAATTTTTAAGTTCCTTCATTTGCCTTACAAAGTAGTCAGTGTCAGTATTTGTGCTTTTGGACAGGTTGAGCTCTGAAGACTGTTCATTGGTTTGGGTTTAGCAGGACTGAGTTCCTCAATTAGTAAAACTGTACCTTGGATAAGAGTTAGTTTTGTTATTTATTTGCTTTTGGGACCCCTTCTTTGGGAAAACGGAAAGGATGGAGAGAGTGTCTCCGAGTTTTCATGCATTTACCGTGAAGTACCACAGAAAGCTTTTTAGTGTTTTGTACAATGAAATGAACCTTGTCTCTGAAAACATTACGTTGAATAATTCCCATTCATTTTTGTAAAGTTGGGGCTGGGTTAGCCCCAAACCTGTTGCTTTCCTTTAACTCAGTGGAAGGTGGAGAGGCAAACCAGCTATTTCTGGAGGGCCAGAGCCATCTTGAGAGCCTTCATAGATTTCAGTATGGCATGAAGTCCCTCGGGAGCTGCACTTGGCACGTGAAAACATGATTCAATGAAAAATGGAGTAGAGCCTGCTGCAAGCCAAGCTTTTAAATGGGAACTGAACCTGACTTTCATCCCATCTGCATTGGGTTGGCATGTAAGCGGCTGTATAGCATGAGGCTGTCTGCACACAGGTTCAAATTACTGGATGATAATGTCCATTAGCGTGGCTTTAACCGCTCCCCGGAGGGGGTGTTGGTTTGAATGCAAAATGACAGATGTTTTTCATGTAAGCAAATCTTGGTGATGTGTGAGAGTTCCCTAATTGTAAAATTAGGCATTTGTTTTCGTAACCTGAAGGCTACTTGGATGTTAAAAGAGAGACCAAGGCATGGAGCAGCTTTTTTTCCTCTCTGAATTTGAAGCCTGCTTTCTTGTGCAGCTGTTGTCACCATGCTATAAAAGGCTGCTATTGAAACCCTATTGATTACTCCTCGTTTTCAGGTATTTTTTTAGCATGTGCCTGCAGCGCTGGAGCAGTTTGTGTTTTGAGGAGTAGGCTTTAAATCCCTGTTTCTTTGCAAGTTCTTGGAGTATTATGAGCTCTGAATTGTGGGGATGAAGCTGTTTTCATGGATAAGTTTAAGGAAGGCAATTAGGGATGTTCATGATTTTGGCAGTGCACTTCCACTGGACTTTTTTCCTCCATATTCCACTTCTCTGCATCCTTCCCCCAAACCCTCTCTCAGACACCAGGATAAGGGCTGGTAAGTGTGGTACACAGGCAAGGAAAGCCCTCTTTGGTAGCAGCTACAAAAAGTAGAAGGTAATACTTGGATGCTTTCGATAGCCTGAACAGGAGCTCTGGGGCAGTCCATTGTCCAGTCCCACATCATGCATCAGTTACACAGCACGCTTCCATCTCAGCATGGGAAGCTTGCTAAGCCTTTGTGTGTAATCTTTCTGGCAATGAAACCATTTTTCGAGCACTTCTAACAAAGGAGGTGTTTCAGGGCTGGGCCTGTTTATCTGCCCAGCCCTAAGGTAGGGAGGGGTGGGGCATGGGAAGTCTAACATGGCTTTTATTCCTGGTCCCTTGAAATTTGTTCAACTCATTCTAACTATTCAGTGCTTATTTTTTGGTTTGGTTTGTTTTTTGTTTTTTGTTTTTCAGAATAATGCATACACTGCAATGTCCGATTCCTACTTACCAAACTACTACAGTCCCTCCATCGGATTCTCCTACTCCTTAGGCGAAGCTGCCTGGTCTACGGGGGGTGACCCACCCATGCCCTACCTAACCTCTTACGGACAGCTGAGCAACGGGGAGCCTCACTTTCTCCCAGACGCAATGTTCGGGCAGCCAGGGGCCCTTGGCAGCACTCCATTTCTCGGGCAGCACGGCTTTAACTTCTTTCCAAGCGGGATTGACTTTTCAGCTTGGGGGAATAACAGTTCTCAGGGACAATCCACTCAAAGCTCTGGCTATAGTAGCAATTACGCCTATGCCCCTAGCTCGCTGGGTGGAGCCATGATCGACGGGCAGTCTGCCTTTGCTAATGAGACTCTGAACAAGGCTCCTGGCATGAACACCATCGACCAAGGGATGGCAGCTCTGAAGCTGGGCAGCACAGACGTTGCGAGCAGCGTCCCGAAAGTCGTTGGTTCGGCTGTTGGTAGCGGATCCATTACCAGTAATATCGTGGCATCTAACAGCTTACCTCCAGCTACTATCGCTCCTCCGAAGCCGACCTCCTGGGCTGACATCGCTAGCAAACCGGCTAAGCAGCAGCCCAAGTTGAAGACCAAGAATGGCATTGCAGGTTCGAGTCTTCCACCGCCTCCAATAAAACATAACATGGATATTGGAACTTGGGATAACAAAGGGCCGGTGGCAAAAGCCCCGTCGCAGGCCTTAGTTCAGAATATTGGTCAGCAGCCAGCCCAGGTGTCCTCCCAGCCCGTGGGTCAGCAGATCAGTAACAGCCCACCGGTGGCACAGGCTTCAAGCGGACAGCAGCCCCAGCCGCTGCCCCCGCCACCGCCGCAGCCGGCCCAGCTGCCTGTGCCGCAGCAGGCAGCTCCGCCCACCCGCTGGGTTGCCCCTCGTAATCGCGGCAGTGGGTTTGGTCAAAATGGAGTGGACGGTAACGGAGTGGGACAGTCTCAGGCCAGTTCTGGTTCTGCTCCTTCAGAGCCGCACCCGGTCTTGGAGAAGTTGAGATCCATCAACAACTACAACCCCAAGGATTTTGACTGGAACCCAAAACACGGCCGGGTTTTCATCATTAAGAGTTACTCCGAGGACGATATCCACCGTTCCATTAAATATAACATCTGGTGCAGTACAGAGCACGGCAACAAGAGACTGGATGCCGCCTATCGCTCCATGAATGGGAAGGGCCCCGTTTACTTACTGTTCAGCGTCAACGGTAGTGGTCACTTCTGCGGAGTAGCAGAAATGAAATCTGCTGTGGACTATAACACGTGTGCGGGTGTGTGGTCCCAGGACAAGTGGAAGGGACGTTTTGATGTCAGGTGGATTTTTGTGAAGGACGTTCCCAACAGCCAGCTGCGGCACATCCGCCTAGAGAACAACGAGAATAAACCAGTCACCAACTCCAGGGACACTCAGGAGGTGCCTCTGGAAAAGGCTAAGCAGGTGTTGAAAATCATTGCCACCTACAAGCACACCACCTCCATCTTTGATGACTTCTCACACTATGAGAAACGCCAAGAGGAGGAGGAAAATGTTAAAAAGGTAACTTGTTTGTCTGTCTCGGCGAAGTCCTGCGGGGCAGGAGATGGAGGAGGGCTGCCTTGCGCCGGACTGAATCTGGGGCCTGAAGGTGTGGGCTTGTGAACAAGCTTGGTGGGCATCAGTCTGCCTTCTGGCTAGTTGCGTACTCGCACATGGAACCCCTTACCCAAACGGCAGCCTCTGTTTGGGGTGGAAATGGGTGCCAGCACCCTGGCAGAGCGGTGTGAGGAGGCTTGCCCAGGCCTTGCCTGCGATTGACTGCCCTTTGGTTGCTCTAAACCTCAAGCCTTCCGCGAGTGCTGTATTCTAAACAAAATTTGCTGTTGTCAGCTCCTGGATGGGAACAGTTTAAAGTAGGAGATCAGCGGGGGGTTTGGGGACTTGTTAGAAAACAGAGCCGGGTCTTTGAACGGCCGCTTAATCCACCCCTTACCCAAAGTGGGGTCAGTGTGACAGATGTTTCCCACCACTTGTAAAACCTTCAGGAATGGCAGTTCCTGTCCCTCCCCAGGCAATCTATTCCTACGCTTAATTATCCTTCCTGTTAGAAGGCTTTGTCTAATGCCCAACCTAAATCTCCCTCACTGCAATTTAAGTCCGTGACTACTTGTCCTCTCTCCGGTGGATGCGGAGCGGGTCATTCTGTTCCTCTTGGCAGCGAGCTTGGCTGTATTTGAAGCCCGGTGGGCTGTCGCCTGCGTGGGCGCTGCCTGCACTGCCCAGCAGCGTGGCACGTGAGCTGCACTCGCCGCCTGCCTGCAGCTGTGCCGGCTAGCTGCTTGGGTCTGTTGCCTCGAAGCTTGCTGTTGTCGTTGATGCGTTAATGGAGAGGATTGCTAATTGAAAATTCTGCCCAAAATTCAGTGACCAGTGGGCCTCGGGTCTTACTTGAGTACAGCTGTGTTAAAGTCACCTGTGGCTGACCTTCCCCACAATAGGGTTCTTGCTCGTATTTGATCAAAATAGTAATTACAAATTAGTGTTAGCACAGCTTTCTGGTAGTTTGCCAAGTTTCCTGATGATCTCTTTAGTTTGAGCAATGGGGAATTTTTCACCCCAACAGTTGAAGAACAGAATCGGGAGCTGTAACTGCTTGCTGTAACACTGAATGCAGTTTTTAATTTTTTTATATATTTTACTTGGAGCATTGTCTGTATAAATAGCATCACCCATACACAAAGGTGGTCACATTTTGCAGCTGATACCCTAGCACTTAACAGTGCCTGAAGATGATCTGTAAGGGAGGGATACATTGCACGGTGTGGAGGTGTCAACCTGATTTTTGCGAGAACCTGAATATTTTGCCTGACTTCACATCGTAAAATTGTTCCGCTTGGTATCCAGCCTGTACTGAAGTGGTGATTTCTCTTTTACTAACTGAGGTTTTGAATGCGGTCAGAAACCTAGTCTGTGCAGGACATCTTATGAAGTGGGACTTCTCGTACGCTCCAGATCTGACTTTAGGGTGCAACAGTTTGCAGTGTGAGAGGGGCAGGCCTTGGCACAGTGGGTAGAGCGCAAGGGAGCGGGGAAAACGTTGCTGGAGGGCAGGTGGGGGATGGATGGATGAGAAGAGTTAATACTGGGTAAATGTGAGCAGGTACCAAGCACAGAAGGAAGAGTAACAGAGCGGGGAAGGCTGGGGGAAAAGTGGACAGACCAGTGGTCTTTTCTGGAAAGCTGCTGTGTTTGCAAGTTGTTTGTAAAATGTCTGAAAATCAGTAAGATATTAAAAATGAGGCTTAGCAATTTTCTTAAAACTGTAAACCATCTTTACTCATCTTTCTGTTTGAATTTTGAAGTCTCCTCCCCAGCTTTCTGCAATTTCTTTGAGATGTGCTAGCGTATGAGGGTCAGAAGCAGAAACGGTAGCTGACTGAAGTTCAGTGCCGCCAGTGCCCCCTTTCTAAATGGGGTTTGAGTTGATTCAGCGTGGCACTCCAGTGCAGAAGCGGTTGATTAGGAAAACATTTGTTCTTTGAAAGGGAACCTAGTCATGTCTCTAGAATTCATAGGCAAGGAGGGAGTGTTGTAGGTATAGTTGGTGTTGGCTTTTTACCATTGAC
Source organism: Sagittarius serpentarius (assembly GCA_034782735.1). Taxonomy (NCBI): domain Eukaryota; kingdom Metazoa; phylum Chordata; class Aves; order Accipitriformes; family Sagittariidae; genus Sagittarius; species Sagittarius serpentarius. Next base: position 5,082,373 of record JAVKLA010000021.1, on the reverse strand, counting down.
TCACTCTTTGTTGCATGCTCAGGGCCCCTGCCCTGTAACATCCGCCACAGAGGAAGTGACTTGGTCTTTCTTTAAGCAACAGTTTGACCTCCTCGATTGCTCTCTGACGCAGCCTTGAAGATGGTTGAGGTTTCTGTAACTGCTCTTTCATGGTTTCATTGAGAAGCAGTCATTTTTGCTCATGGAGCAAAAGTTTTTTGGGTTTTGTTTTTTTTTTTTCCTGGAGTGAATGCTGATGGTTACCCTGGGGCTGTGGGTGGCAAAAAACCCCAAGCCATGCTATGTCTGCCTTGAAGCATCTCGGGTAATCACCTGGATTAAAAAATATATATCAGAAACCAGAGTTGAGGCACTGGAAAGTTAAAATGCTGCTCTGGCCGCAGCCGGTGGCGCAGCTCCCTGCCTGCGGTCTGTCAGGCTGCTTTTGTGTCAGGGAAATCCCATTGCAACCAGCTCTTTGTCTCTGCCACCAGTCTTTGGATGGCGGCGATATGTTAATGTTCTGCATTCCTGTTCCTTGAAGCTTAAATGTCTCAAGGTTTGGCTTGTTTTGAACTTCTAGCAAGCTGCAATTGTTTCACTTGGCTTCAGCTTGCCTAAACCTTTGTCTGATGTGCAGTTTGATTCCTGCTTGCTGCCCGAGCAGATGGGCGAGCTCTTGTGAAAGTCTGGGAACTCTTGAATGTTCTTTTATATTTCTCACTGTTAGAGTCACTTCTTCAGAATTCCCAGAATAGTTCCAAGAAATCGTAGGAAAAATGCATTGCTTAAGTGTTTGTGCTATTCCCAGTGGCTGGTGAAGGGGGGGTAAACAGTTCAGTGTTCAAAACACTGAAATAATGTTCTTGCTTGTCCTTTCCTGTTGCCTGTGCCCATCTTGTCCTCAGAGACTAATCTCCATTTCTTTCGAGTGTCTTGCTTTGCTCTACTAATCCATTTTTTTAAAAGGTTTGGATGTTCTGGCGCAAAATGATGAAGCTGAGTCCCACCTGATCCTACCTGAAGCAATTTAAGACTTGAAACCCATAAGAGCTGCTTTTGTGGCAGAGCATGTCACCAGCTTCTTCCCTGTAAGGACTGTTTTATCTTAGTTTTTAAAAAAAATTTTAAAAACCCAACAAAAAAAATCCCTAGCCCATAGTAACAAACTTGTATTTTTAGAAATGTTGCAGTGACCTCAGTGTAAAGATCTTGGATAGTGATCTACTTGCACATGAAAGGTCAACAGCTTATGTTTTGTGGAAAAGCAATGAATGTAAAGTCTAAGGGAAGTTTATTTTGGTAATTTCTCCTGTTGCCTTGCCCAGGGTTGGAGGGGTGCTTGGCCTCTTGGAGGTTCCAGGGATTTGGGGAAGGCTATCCCATGAAAATCAGTCCAGGGCCAGAGTGCTCAGTTGTCAGGTTCGCAGTTGATAAGAGATACTTTGTGTTGGGACTTCGGTGGGTGTTGAGTCAGGATGAGCTGTGCAGGATGGGTGGTTTTTTGTGGGTTTTTTTCATGCTGAGGTATATCAGCCTCAAAACAGAAAGGCGTGATTTGCCATATTGGAGCTATTATTTCCAGAAATGTGCTGCTTTCTGTCTCAGCTGACAGCGTCTGCTGGTTAAAGGAGTATTAATAGTTGCAAGTGTCACTGCCCCCCTTAGAAGGTATGATTTAAGGGAAAATTAAGTGGTGTTATATGAGGCTATTGGAAACTATCAGACTATTTCACAGTTGCTGTAAAAAAGAAATGCTTTCTGATGTATTTTGCAAAGCTTTTTTTTCTTATTGTTCTGTAATCTCAGAGGGGAGGAGAGAGCGTTATTTCCTACAGGGTGGGCTAGCACTTTTCTCCCGCTGGTACAGTCATCCTGGCTAGTGCTGCATTCGCTTTGGTTTTACCATATCCAACAGGACAGTGTTTCTGACTATAAGATTTGGTTCCTGGATAGTGCATATCCAGGCAAAGCCAACTGTGTGACAGCAAGGGAACGTGGCTTGCACTCGCACAGTTCTTTTCATCCCCTAATCCCAAGGCTATTTGCTCTTTCTGCTCCAAATCCTGGCCATAGTGAAGTTAATTGATTGATGTACCAGGACAGACAGAATTTCCTTGGTGCGGATACCCTCCGCTGTTCAGCAACACACATGGTTTCTCTCTGTTTATTTCCAGGCCTTTTAAATCCTGTACGTGTGTGTCTGTGTATTTGCCCAGTAATAGAGGAAACAGAAACCATACTGCTTATTCTAGTAGTTTGGTACTGGCTGCTTGACATAAGGAGTGCCTTGTTCTTATGATACCTTTAAGCCAGCACTACAAAACACTTAGGGCATTCTTGCATATTTTTGGTTGTGTTCTAGCTTTGTTTAAAGGCAGGAGAAAATGGGAGGGGAAGGCTTGGATCTAGCTGGTGCTCTAATGCTTGTTTTCTGCTGTAAGACAGGGGACTTTGTTTCCTCATCTGTAAAACGGGAGTAGCTGGGAGCCATTTCACTGCAAGTGAAGTGGAAGTCAAGTGGTGGAAGGGCAAGCCTGTTGCACTTTCCTCCTAGCCTTGCCGCTCACTGTTAATATCTTGTTAGCAGTCTTTAAAAAAATATTTTAATATAATATTTTGTCAACATTATAAAATAATTAACTATGATGTTACAAAACATAAAGTCTACTTGTTGAAGTTGGTTTAAGGCGCTGTAGAGATGTACTGTTTCAAACTGTTTTTTGAGGACTGGTAATGGGATTCAGAGCTGCTCTGTAGTCACTGGGCCAGACGCAGTGCGGGCCGTATGCAGTGAGGAGGTTTTGCACCTCTTACAGGTGTGGCCTTGAGCAGGGGGAGTTTATTTCACGTCCTGTTCTTGTGAACTTGTTCCCAACTCACTTGTTACCCACTTGGTGTGGGCAAAGCATTGTGCCCCCTCCCATCCATGTTATCTTCACTTTGGCTGGGAGATTTCAGCACTGACTTGTAGAATACCCTGAACTGATCGTTCTCATACATAATTAATTACGTTCATAATGAACATACTAATGACTTCAAATGAATGTCTTAAATTAAAAAAAAAAAAAAAGACTTTGTTCTTCCTTTAGCGGTTGAGTTGAAATTGCATGTGTGTGGCTGGCAAATTCCCTAGAAACAATGTGGAGGGTTTGGTATGCGAGAAGGGAGCGTGTAAGGTGTCAGCAGCGGTGGCTTTTTTTTTTTTCCCCAAGAGTTCTGGGTAACTTGCTGACGCTGAGGTTAATAGCTACTGGCGCAGGCCTTGTGTTTCAGGTTATTTTATTAACAGAATACTTCTCCAGAAAAAGCAGTTTTCCTTAGAAGACGAGTGTTTGCCAGCCATTTTGTTCAGTGAAAGCGCCAGGGCCCAGTCTGTTCCAGATCCCTGGATTTCTGTCTGCTGCAGAAGTGCAGCGGGTGACAAGATGTTGCTGAAAGCTGATTAGGATCCCAGGAAAACTGTTGAAGGACGTTAATATGTGAGCCTTGTATGTATGCAATACATCAAGAATAGCTTCATGCACGATGTTCCTCACTTGTTCTTAACAAGTATGTAATTCTGCAACAGTTTTTTGCTGAAAGAACGCGCTTTCTTTTTTTCTGTCTCCTGTGAAGTGTTATGTGACAGGTACTCATTTGGGAAGCTTCTTGTTCTATACTGCGCGATCATTTTTGCTGCAATTCTTAGAGTCCTCTTGTTTTTCTGCATGTTCTTGTTTGTACCTGGTAGTAATTGTGCTATCTTACGGCTTTGTGAGTTAATAAACTAATTCCTTAGTGGTGAGAAACGCAGGACGCTTGCCAGCTAGAACAGTGCCACCCTGCTTTTACTGTAGCGAAGTTACCCAGGGAGGTCTCCGTTAACAAGGATTGTCATTATTCAAGCTGATGACTGGGATAGAGAGTTGATTGTAGCTCCTTCCAGTGACTAACTGCCCAGTGTGAGGCTTTTTAATTGATGTGTAAGTCATGTAATACTGCATTTGAGCAGTTAATAAAAAAGCGTTTGGATTTTGTAAGCTGTTCTTCAGCAAGAACTTGGAAATGAACTTGGAACCATTTCTGGTTCCATATCATTAGAACTTTTTTTATTAAAAGGACGATGCTGAGCTCTTTTTTTTTTTTTTTTTACTGTGATTAACTGCAGAGCTATTTCTTGTAATGTAATACCAGTTTAGAAGACATAGATAAAATCTACCTAAAACTGGGTTTTGTTTCTAATCTTGGGCGGGGGGTGGGGCGGAGAAACCACACTATTTTAGTTTCCTTCCCTGTGCGTATCTATACACACAGGGATTGCTCTACTCTCTTGGCTCCGTTATTTGTAATGTGATGCCATCTCTTGTAAAATGACTTCAGAGAATTTCCCATCATCATCTGCAAACTTTTAAGAAATCATGAAGTCCTGCTCATCAACCTTTTGGCTGTTGCAGGCCAGCCTGATGTGGGGTTCAGCTGATTTGGGTGCTATGATCTTGATACATTTAAAGGAGGAAAAAAAAAAGTTGAAATATAAAACCATGTTCCAGTGACTACTGCTTTGTGTTCCCTTTCAAGTGGCAATAAAATGAGGGTACATATAAATGGCTATAGGGAGTGTTGGCTCTTTTACTTGAGCTTGTGAATTCAGCTCTTCATGGTTGACAGAAGTAGGCAAATAGATCTCCCCTTGTCCTTCCATAATACAGAATATTGTGGTGTGTTTTTCTTGTAGCGTGAAGTATTTTTTCGGCCTTACTTGGGATGGAGGTGTCATTTTAGTGTCAAACACAAGAACAACTGTAGTGGGTTAGACCATAAGTGTGTAGTCTAATGTTGCATCTCTTGTGGCTGCAAGATCTGCAGGTCTGCTGGACACGTAGAGAGGAATTGCTTGAGCGTCCTTGCTGTCTTTTTCCAAGTAAAAAGCTCCGTGTGCAGCTAACAGTAACACGGTCAAGAGCAAATGCAAGCACATATTTATCCATCTGTGAAGGTTTTCCTTGCCTTTAACGATTTGTGGTGCAGGAATTTCTTTGACCCAGAGGGTCTAAATTTGTCTTTAATAGCTCATGATTTCTCCTCTTCTCCAAGATTTTGATGCATTCCTTGGGCATCCTCAGGATCTTGCAGCAGCAAGTTCTTCAGCTTAATTATGTGTTGTATAAAGAAACACATCCTTTTGGTTTGCTTTGAGTCTGCCTCATATGATGCTGTCTAGTTCTTATGCTGGAAGAGGTCGTGAGCAGTTGATTGCGATGTCCTCTCTGTGCCTGCTCTGCCTTTACAGTCGTCTCTCCTTCCCGGCTCGAGCGCTACAGCACGATGGCTCTGCAGATCAAACCCTTCTGTCCTTTGCTCATCCCTGTTCTTCTCTGACCCTTTTCCAGTTCTTCTGCAGCGCCCGTAGAGATGGAAAGGAGCAGAGCTACACACTGCTCAGGATAGAGGTGCAGCTTGGGTTTGTTTAAAGGCATAGTGATCTCATCTGTTCTGAATGATGTTTACTTTTTTTGATGGTAGGCATTTTCTTGGAGCTATAGATTGTAACCCTGAGCTCGTGTTTCTGATTGTTAATGGTCAGTTCGGGGCCTGTCATCTTGGAGTTAGGACAGTGCTTTTTCCCACGTGTGTCATTGATTTACCTAAACCAGGCAGACCAAATTCACTGTCATGTTCAGCTGCTTTTTCTCACAAAGTCCTCCATTCCTTTACACTTGGCTGCTATTTTTATTACCCTGAACAGCTTCGTATCATCAGTAAACCTTGTCACTTTATTATTCACTCCTCCTTCTAGATCTTCTATGAATATATGGAACCACAAATTCTAGTGAAGCTCCACAGGTTTTCTCTGCACAAGATCGTTCAGTCCTTGGCATTATGCTTGCATAGAGTGACAGAGGACAGCACAAAGGCGTTATTAACTCTACAGCAGTGAAGATTTTGAAACATTAATGTGGGGGTCCTTCCTTTTTCTAAACAGTCATGTGGCACTTGTTTTCCAGCGCTAATACTTGCTGTGTGAGCTATGATTTAAGATAACCAAAGTCATGAAACACATTTCAGGTGAACCCAAATGAGAAGGAACAGTAGTCTGGTTAAAACAAACAAACAAAAAAAAAAAAAAAAACCAAACAACAAAAAACCCAAACAAAAAAACCCCCACCTTACTGTATCTAGTGTAGGTCAAAACTCTGACATGATGCTCCGAGTGAGCCTCTGGTAAATGCTGTCAGTATTTCAATCCTGTTTGCTTAAACTTTCACATTAACTATTTGCATCGCTTTTGTCTATGCTATTAACTTTCTTCCTCGCTTTGTGAGGATTTCGGTGTGGACAGATAGGTCAAAGCCAAGCGTACCCCTCCGTAGCGGGGAGATTGAGCTGCCCAAATGGGAAGTGTTGGCAAACTGCAAAAAGAAACATGGCAAACCTCTCATCCTTTGTAGTGACAGGAAAGAATAAAGACTCCCTGGTTTAAGACAAGGAAGATTTTCCTCCTCCTCAGTGACTTGAAAGGACTTGTGTCATTGTTATTTTGCTTGTGCTCCAAAGCCAGCAAGTCCAGTTCCAGTCCCTAGTGGGAGCCCGGTTGTCCTCACATGGAGTGCCACTGGGAGTCCTCCCAGGCTGCTCTGCACTGCTCTTTGCTCAAAATATTCATGTATATTCTTAGCGTTTTCACCACTCTGTTTCCTACACGAGTTTTTCCCCTGTGGGACAAGGCTCTCTATGGGAAGGTAATTATAAATGTTTATGGGAATTGGGCTGCTTTATTCGTGCAATCAAATGTGATGTTTAAGCAAGAAGAGGTTCATTCTTTGCAATTGGTTGCGTCAGTTTTAAAGGTGCCTTGAAAGATGCTAGGGAGCAGCGGCATGCCTGCCAGTGTCTGACAGCTGGGACCACCTTGCCTGCATAAAACCCACCGCAGGGGGAAGGTCCTGGCACTCTTCGTGTCCTTCTTACCCCTAGCCCCAAGCTAGTTGCTCTTGACTTGGAAATTCAACGTCTGATGTAAAGTGCATGGCTGTTGTGCTGTTTAAGTTCCCTGATGTTACGGCATGTTTTCACTTACAGCTGTACGTGAAGAACTGCATCTTGCTGTTCCGTATTTATTCCCCATGACTTCATATCCTTCTGACTAAATGGTGAGGTGACCGGCGTGTAGCAATGTCGCAGTGTGCTCGGGTTTTGAGAGGAAACCAGAACTTCCTAACTGCCCAGTCATGGATGCTCAGTGTGGTGGCAAGGGGACACCCTGGTGCTTCCTGCTGCCTTCTGCATTTTTTGGGACAAAGTCTGAATTGCAGGGGCTAACCAGGCGCAGTTGCATCCCTGCTTGGCTCATGCTTTTTCAGTGATGCGAGTTTGCCCCTTTTGGGGTTGTGTGGATATTTGGGTTTGCTCCGTTAGATTTTGGCCTATAAAACAAAAGGTCTTTCCTGCTCTGACAAGGAGTCACTTTTATTTGCATTATCTCCTGTCTTTGTTCTTGGTGGTGAGCTCCATTACGTGAACGGGAGGTAGGATGAAGGTGTCTGACTATAACCAGATCCCTCTGCCTGATTTTTATCCCCTTTCCTAGGTGAGGCAGACTAGGATGTAGCTTTTCTCTGTAACTCTGATGGCTTTCTAATGCTGACGATAGGAAAACCTCATGTTTGGTTTGTAAATCAGTTAGGACTCAAGGCTGTTTGCGAAGCAGATGAGTGTAATAAAGTGATGCATCGTCCATTGTTTGCGCTGACTGTGACCATGCCTTGAGCTGATCCTGCTGGGAAGGCTGTGCTGGGCATGTCTGAGGCAACAGGCTGCCGTAACTCCTGATTTCTAAGGCAAGTCAGAAGTTTGCCTCGGAGACACGGGCACATGGAAATCCCGCTGTGTTGCTTTGCTAGGATCGCATCCAGTGCACGACAGGCAGCGGCATTGGGAGGAGAATTCAAACAGCAAAATGCCGCATCGTTGCAGCAAGTGTCGTGGGCTGAGTCGGGCTGTTGAGCAAGGTGTCTGATGAGTGAGAGTTGCGTGTGTGCGTGTCTTAAGGCCAGTATTTGATTGCTCTGATGGTCTCAGCCCTTTGGGGAATGGTACTGGTAGCATAGAGCATGCTGTAATGAAGTGATCTCCTGCTGTTCCTTTGTGGGCTCTTACTGGGGTGAGTGATGCCTTTTGCTTGTAGTTCCTTTTCAGTCTGAAACTGAGACTGCTTCCTGGCCTGCCTGATGTCTTCAGGCTGCTGTGCTGTGCTGTGCTGTGCTCCAGGTCAGACGGGTCCAAATAAACCGTGGTTTGTGTGCTGCACAGCTGAGAGCCATGCTTTTGGTTCTTCTCCAGGCCCTCTCTTTGACTACAGCCTTCTATTTCCCCATCTGTAGTGTGGCAATAACATCCTTACCTTTGCCAGAGGAGTATTGAGATTGAATGTTTGTTGTTAATGAAGGTAAGAGCCTCTGAACAAATGTGCAGCGTTATCACCTATTGTCATCATTTCTCAGTACAAACTCTTGAGCCTTTTGTTGTTTGCTTCCCACAGTGTGACTAGATAAGGTAATCTCTTGTCAGCCTTCTCCGCCAGCTCCTATCATTACTGTTATCAGGACCCGGCTTGTGACATTGCTGCAGCCCCCCCGGGGACAGCAGTGATGTGACTGAAGTGGCTTAAGCGGGATGATTAGAGGACTGCTACTTACACATGCTTGCCTTGTCTGAGCCTGGTGCCTCTGAACAGCACCAGCCCAGAAGCACGCTCGCAGTGATGTGTGAGTGTCAACACTTGATTTGAGCCATGTGTCTTTCTAGTGATCGGCGTATCGCTTTGCGCTTCAGCCATTTCAGTGCTGCCTTGCTCCTGCCCCTCTGGTTGCTGAGGGGTTTGATAGATGGAGACGAGAGTCCGAGCTGGTGTCTTTTCCTTGCTCCTCCCACGTGGATCAATAAGACACGGCCCAGGTCTAATGAAAGTGCAGCCGAAGAGAATAAAACACTTCTGATGGAATCTCTTGGCTCTCCAGGGACTATATACCAGAGCAAAGCCCAGCGTGTGCGTGCAGATGCTGTTCTGCCTTCTCCTGGGCCGCCCTGTAGCTGAGTGGGCTGTGGGTTACACCGTCCCACAGCCCCTAATTTTGGAGGAGGATGAGCCAGGAAGGACAAATGTTTGCAACACTGCTGACCTTTGCTATGTGTTCTGGTAGATCTGTTTGCTTCTTCGCTATGATTTGCGTGCTCACTTGTTACTCCATAATACCCCAAGGACTAAGTTGTGTTCATGGGATCTGCTGCAGTTGGGCTGGCAGATTAGACAATGTAAAAATCCTTCAGGCCCTGGCTACCCCCATTTCCCAGGAGGAGATGGCAAGAGAGCGGCTGTGACTCTCCCAGAGAAGAGCAAGAAAAGCAATATTGAAATTAGCAGAGAGTAGAGAGCTGTTCCTTCCGTGCCATCGAGCCCTGGCAGCAGTGTCCTTGTCAGCGCCTGCTCGGCCGGGCAGAGCTCTTGGCTGGCCTCCTCGCCGTCTCCCGGGGTGGATGGAGGCTTGGCTGTGCCTAAAGCCCGGGTCTTCTTGGAGGGCAGGGCAGGACAGCCCGAGGTAGGTGTTAAAGTCAGCCCCTTCAGAGCCCACAGCAGGTGTGGTTAGATGTCATGCTACATTTTTCTGTGACAAGCTTCTTAGGGTTCTGTTCGCAGTGCTGGTGGAGGGGAGCGGGTGGGTCTGTGCCGGTATTTTGTGGCTGAATAGCAGGAGGTTTTAAACAGAAGACTAGGTTGAGAAAAATTGGGCGATAATCAGCCCTGAAATTAAGATGTTCACTTCAGGCATGTCTCTGGACCCCTCTCTAGCTTGGGGACATCTGCTGTAGCCTCTCTTTTCAAGGTGGTGCCTTCTGTTCTGGCACCCTGGGACTTTGGAGGGGGTTCACTTTTGCACCGAGGCTGGGTCCTGTTTCCTGCTCCCTGTGTTAACCATACAGTGGCCTTGGGAGCAGCTTCACCTTCACAGCGGGGAGAAGTGACTAATCAGGGCTCCATCTGCTCAGCTACTGGGGCGATGTGCTCAGCAGGACCCTCAGCCACCGTCTGCAGCCAACCCAGGACACTGGCCCTGGCTGCCGACAGGGAGGGGGGCGATTGAACCTGGCAGCCAGCTTATCCCATGTCTGTGGTCGGGAAGACAGAGGCATTAGCTCAGGCAGTTGCGGCTCCTTCCCGAAGGGATGCGTCACGTTGCCATCTGTCCTTGTTTAACTTAACGTGCTGGCTGCTGAGCCAGGCAGCAGAGAAGGAACAGGGCTTGGCACCTTCCTTTTGATTTGTGGATTTCCCTGCAGCGCTTGTTTTACTTCACGTTCAAGACTGGCTTTGCTTCCCACCGTGGTAGGGTTTTTTTGCTGTTGTGCAATGGTGCTTTTTAGCAACAAATAACACCTGCAACAGATTTGGGCAGACTTACTGGAGAAGAGGAGAGCTAAGTCAACTTATGTGGGGCAAATATTGTTGAAGAGAATGTGTGCCTTCATCTAATCCCTCTCCCCAGAAGGCAATCTGTGCGTGGTATCACATCGGGCTTGCTTTGTTGTCCAGCTTGTGCAGAGGAGTTGGAGCTGAAGCCTCCCTGGGTCACCATGTGCATGGGGCTGAGGGGCTGCCAAAGCCTCGGGTATTGTTTTGAGCTGGATGCAAGGCCTCTCTTTTTGGGAAGGTTTCTAAGAATAGATGGCTATACACGCTGTTAGCCAGGGATCGAAGCTTCTTGGAGACGAGTTCTCCCTGGATTTAGCAGTGGTGAGAGAGGACATTGTTTTTTCAAGCAACCCGCACGCTTCTGGCAGAGGTTGCGTGCTCCCCCTGCCAGCGAGCTGCAGAGGTGGAAGGGAAGGTGCCTCTGATCACCGAGCTAACGTGGGGCAGGGGGAAGCAGGCCAGCAGCTCTGCCGCTGCCCTGACGTCGGGAGGGACAGCCCCGAGCAGAGCAGCAGACTCGCAGGAAAGCATCCTGAGCTGAAACAATGAGCTGTTGGTTTCCGAGCCCTAACAGTGTCCCTTCTCTTTAGGTGACATATGTTAACGCAAGGGAGAACCCACATTGTCTTGCTCTGCCAGCAGGCATCTACTGCCGGTGTTGCTTTGCTGTGGAGGCGGGATGGACTTGGCATCTCTCCGGACTGGCTTAGGTGGCGATTAACTTGCTCCACCGCTGAGCGTGGGAGCCAGAGCCAAAACGCCGTGGTGCCCTTCACACAAGGGACTGCAAGAACTTGCCTGTGCTTGGAGAAGATGCAGTTAAGAGGCGGGGGGGAGCATCAGCCAAGGGCCCTTCAGCTGTTGACAGGTTTTATTTTTGAGGTGGTGTCATATGATCTGGAAATGGCACTTGGAACATTGGCTGGGCAGCATCTCTTAACCCTTTGGGATAGTCTAGACCCATTTCTGTGTGAAGCTGCTGGGTTTGGGTTTAACAGAGAAGAGGCTGGCACGTGGTGCTCGGCACAGGAGAGGATCTAGTAGCCGTTGATGCCTGGGTACGTTTGGTGCTGTGCTGCCTGTTCAGCTTGGTGCAAATGTTTGTCTGGACAGTGTGTTCCTTCAGTGCTGGAAGAGAGATGTGGGTGAACATCGAGGGGGTGGTAGCAGCAGTCGTTGGGAAATCCCTTGTGAACCTGTTGGTTTTCAAGCGAGATGCCATCAGTAGGTTTCAGAGTTATCAGTGAGGTGTTCTGCAGGTAGCTGTGGGCTATTTCAGTCCCTGCAGACCGAGGCAGATGTCAGTACTCCCCAGGTTTGAGCTGCAGTCTGCTTTGATGCCCACGTGGGAGTTCAGGTGAGGCCATAAGGTCTGTGCAGCACCTGCGGTGCCCGGAGAGCCGGGCTGCCCTGCTCCGGCAGCAGCCGGACCCAGGCAGAGCTGTGCCGCGGGCCCTGGCAGTCCTTCCTCGCTTCCTCGCCCTTCTCCCCGATGCAGGGGCTCTGCCTGATCCCCGCAGCAGTCCCGAGTCCTGTTCCCAAAGCTGCCCAAGCCTTCTTCCAGCCCAGAGCTGTGCTTTGCCCCGGTGCTGGTTTCCAGCCTGGCGATGGCCGAGATGTCTCGTGGGCGCTGTGGGTGCGTGCCCAGGAGTGGGCAGCTTTGTCACCCGCACTGACTGCAGCTGCAAACTCCAGCACTGACCTAGACTCACTTTTTTTTCACCAGTTGTTCCTCAGTTTATGTCCTTCTTGGCTGTTAGGGTTTGGGTTGTGTTTTTTTTTTTTCCTGTTCCTCTTTACGCTATTAAACCTCTAGCTTGGAGCAGCCTGGCAGTATCTGTCCTGGGGAGAGCCCGAAACTCTGCTGAAGGATGCTGCTGTGAGCAAGGAGAGAGGAAGAGCGGAGCTGTGGTAGCAACGGCCCTTATTAAGGGGAAATGTGATGAGCTGGTAGACCCAGATGGTGTAATATGTTGTCATGTTAGCCGTACGCAGTCGCCGTACCTCCTTTGCAAAGAGAAATGCGCTTTCTCGGACTTTGCTTACGTGGGAAGAAGCTTCCATCGCAGATCCGCTTGTTGAAATGCTGATGTGTGAAAGCGGTGAATAAAATTGCTCTTGGCTAACATGTTCCTTTCTTTCTTTTGCAGGAACGCCAAGGCCGCGTCAAGTAAAAGGCAATTCCTCCCACAAAGACTGCAGCAGAGATTGCATCCCAGCTATCTTTCAGAGAGAGAAAGAAAGAGCAGAAATATCCCAGAGAGAATTAGGACTTTTTTTTTTTTTATTTCATTGACTTCAAAAAGACTCTTACAAACTTGCAGTTTAAAAAAAAAAAAGTATTGGAATTTCACAAGACATAGGACTTAAAAAAAAACAAAAACAACAAAAAAAATCCCTTCTAGGTAGAGTATAGGTAAAAACTGTCCCTTTTCTTTTGGCTTTGGTTGTGATTTCAGAGCATATGCTTTGTTTTTTGTCTTTTTACTATGTTTTCTCGGATTTTAAAGTCCGTAAGTGGCAGATGCCTTTTTTTTTCTCTAATTTTTAAACCCCGCCGCTTCCCTTCCTTCCACCCCCTTGCGCCTCCTTCCCCTGGTTTTGACATTTGCACTTGGAACACCGAGTTGTAACATCCACCATGGAAAGTGGAGTAACTTTTTTTTTCTTCCCCCTGCCCCCAGCCTGGAAGAGGAGGAATTCTACAAGGAAGTTGGGGTTTTGGCCTAAGAAGAATCGAACAGAAATTGTCCACGAGGTTGTGTCTTAAAGGTGGTTCATTTTTCTCTGACCCTTTGTTACTCAAAAGTCAAGTACTAGGAGTCCTAAGAAATGTTCTGTTCTTGTGCATTATACGGATTTACAGATTAAGTCTGGATTAATTTGATTTTGAAAGCTGAGAACAGTGGTAAAAACTTGTTTTGTTTACAGGAAAATGAATTTTGGACAAAAAAAATATTGTAAAATGTGTAGTGAATATGTTTCTTCAGTTTCTTGTTAAGCCAATGAGGAATGGGCGTTGCCTTTCTTTTCACCATTAATCACTTCTCAATAATAAACGTGAGATCCTGTTGAGCATCACTGTTGTCTGCCGCTCCCTTTTCAGCGCTGCCCGCTCCGTGGCGTAGCAAGGACGTGCACCTCGTTGTTTCCCCTCTGTACGGCAACTCAGGGGTTCGCTGCTGTATTAATACCTTAAAAATAACGAGTGAAGTCTGGTTCCTCCTTGGGTTTGAAGCAGGGTGGTGCGACCTGTCTCCGAGCATCCCGAGCTCAGTCCTGGTGCAGTACCGGGCCTTCTTCCCGGCGTGTTGGGATTGGTTTTTCTCCTTGACGTGGGCAGATGTCCGGTGGCGTGGGCTGGCACCGGGCAGAGCCCCTGCCCGCCCCCAGCCAGCCCTCCCCAGGGCGAGAGGGGCAGTGCCGGGCTGGCCTCGCTCTTCAGGACTCATTCCCATTTCGCAGGTAAATTGGGGATTATCCAGCCTGTTCAGGTGTGCGAAATGCAGACACCCACTCGCATCCCAGATTATCTCCCCTTGGAAAACTGCTCATGGTCAAGAAAGAAAAAAAAAAACCCAACCCCAACAAAACAGGCTTTCTTGTTTTGGCAGTTCAGAGGGAATAAAAGAGCCACAAACGAATCTGCTCTCTGAGCCCCGTAACAGTGCTTTAATTGTCAATACTTAATGGGTTGTCGTCAAGGAAAATTGTGCTATAGTGAAAATATCTCAATTATTAAATCACAGTTGGGAAACGTCTGGAACCAGCCAGCTCCGCTCTTCCCACCTTGAGCGGAAAATCAGCCCGGTGAGCCTCGCTTCCCCAGCGCCCTGTTGCCCCACCGCGCAGGACAGCGAATACTCGCACACCCTGTATGCACCCGCTGAAAACTGCGCTTAGGTTTGTTTTTTTTTTTTATTAATTCTTGCTTCTGAAAAGCAAGCAAACAAACCCCAGCTCCAAATAGCCCGGTCTGTGTCAGGTGAGGACCTGGGTTTCTTCCTGGGGACAGTTTGGGCTGGTGTTGCTGCAGGTGTCAAAAGCAGTTGTGAGGCCATTCGCATTTTATTGGGATGTTTTTCTTGTTTCCTCCAGAAGGATTTCAGTCCCTTTAATTCTTTGATAGCTTTGGCCTCTCTGCTCACCTCTGAGCTGACGGAAAACCCAAATTCCTTGCTGGTGTCCTCGTGTTTTCTGAGGGAGCACAAATCCTGCGTCATTTGCAAAGCTGGAGGAAATCAGGGCAGAGAGCTTGACTTGGATTAAAGGCCCAAATGAAACAATTTGTCTTTTGAGAGAAATCTTAGTTTTTCTGCTGTGTCTGGCCGGTGTTTGAGTTTCACTGTTGGTCAGACACTGTTTGTTCTCCTTTCTCGTCTTCAAGCAACGACCCAAGAGAGATGTGAGAGGAACAGGAAGATGCAATTTGAAAACCACAATGCTTCAGATACGGGTGTAGTACCTGCAATTATTTTTACATAAGAAAATAACTTTATTTGCAGGTTGTATCCGTGTCCTCTAACCTGGATGGCCCCGTGCCTGTGTCATGCGCTGCTGCTGCTTAAATTTCCCCTTGTGTTCAGCTGCATGAGAGCTAAAATACTCTTTTTTTTTTTTTTCTTCTTTTTTTTTCCCCTGCAGCAGGTGAATTGCTGGGTCGTCGCACTCCCGACGCCCGTGTTCCCAGCAGGATTTATTCTGCAGCACCTTCAACCTTGGCATCACTTCCATAGAAACCAGCTGCCTCCGGGGCTGTGCATGGGGACGGGAATCCGGTGTGCCCAGGGACCTGAAACAGCCCCATTTCACCCCAAACGGGAGAGGGGAGAGAAAAATAGGTAGTTTTGTACATGGCTGGCTGGCTGCGCTCCTCCTTTCCTGTTTGGGAGACCTGCGGGGCTTCTGGAGGGGAACAGAAGGGATAACACCAAAATTGGGCCCAGTGTTAAATATTAGGGGGGTTGGTTTGTTTGTTTGTTTGTTTTTTAAATGAGGAGGCCAAGTGCATGTCCTGGAGGGTAAAAATAATCCTGGGAAAAAGGGGTAGCACGGATGCGGGGGAAAAAGTGGATATTGGATGCACGACTTGGATGTAGGTGCTTCTGCCGACCCTTCTGAGGATGCTCGGAGAGCAGGACGAGCTGGGAGCTGCTTCAGTCTGGACCTGGTCCTCCTCTGGTCTAAACTGGGACAAAAATGGCAACTTACTGGTGCGTCTGAGGAGGCTTCACTTTCAGCTAGCTGCAGCGTGTCTGTGCGTGGCAGGCTTCAGGCTACAGGCAAAAAAACCCCCAACCCTTCCATAATTATAACTGAAGGCTGTTTCCCTGTGAGCGTGGCACAGGTAAGAATAAAAACGTATTTGTTACTGTTACTTGGTGGGGGGGGGGGAAGGCAAAATATTTGCTAATGGTTCCTTGGGCTGTGTGGGGGGAAAGGGATCTCTCTCTGGATTTCTTAGAGAGAGGTGAATTCCCCCCGCCCAAATGCCCACGCTAGCGAGGTGCAGGGGGCCGGGATGCTTTAGGACGGGGTGGCTGGGAAGCAGAGGACGGACGGGAGCCAGGGGCTGCGCTCACCGGCTGCCGCCGGACGGAAAGCCGCTTTGCTGCTGCCGTCCCTGGAGCTGGAGAAACCTGAGCTTGGCTTTTGCACCGTGCGTCCCGTGCAGGGACTCGTGTGGGGTTTTCCAAACTTCGCAAACAGCCCAAGGCCCCCCCCGGAAGGAAACAGCTCAGCTGAGCCCTGGAGGCAGCAGAGTCCAGGCAGTGGGGTTTGGGGGGGGGGCAGGTTTCTGTGCTGTGGCGGGGCACCCAGCGCTGCTCTCGCTGTCGGCACCACCTGCAGCTCCGCTCCTGCTTTATTTGCTTGGAAAAACGGAATTCCCACATCTCCCCATAAAAGGGGAGGAAGCTGGAAAATGTTGAAACCTCAAGGCTTGAAACCCAAAAAGGAAAAGCAAAAAGCCCTACAGCCGGTGCAAGTGGCAGCGCCTGGGAGGGTGCAGCGGCCGGCGGGAGCGGGGCTGGGGGTCGCTGCCCGCCGTCCTGCCCGCCGTCCTGCCCGCTGTCCCGCACCGCTCTGCAGGGTTATGTACCGTGCGCGGTTGGGCATCGCTCTGCAGCGGCGTGCGAGGGTTGTGCGCCGCTCTGCGCTACTGCGCGTAGTCGTGCACCACGATGCAGGGGTGTGCGCTGCTCCGCGCCCCTGTGCCATGCTCTCCCAGGCTCTCTGAGCCGTTTCGGGGCCGCGGAGCACGGCAAGGCCTGGGAGGCAGCGATGCTTGCGGGGAAGGACAAGACACCTTTAAAATGAGCATCTTTGATGGCTCTGGGCCGGGGCAGAGGCTGTGAGCGGTATGGAGGCGCCTGGTGCGATCGCTGCAGCCACCCCCTCTGTGGCCTCGAGTCACTGAATGTGTCCTGCAGGGACCCCAAAAATCTCTGCCCTGCCCAGTGTCCCTGTGGGACGAGGGGAGGGTGGGGGGTCCGAGCACCCAGCTCCTGCTTGGGCGATGCCAAAGGTGCAGCTGGGCTGGAGCTCGGCTCCTTCCCCAGGGGGAGGGTGGGTGCTGCACCCCCACTGCCAGAGCAGGGGCTGGAGCTGGGGGGGGGCGGCGGGGATCCCTCCATGCGGCCACGGCAGCTCTGCAGCGCTGGATGCTCTGACATCCCCCGCCCAGTCTCCTGGGGGACCTGCAGCTCTTCCGATGCCCGCGGGTGCCTTGGGCGAGGGGAGAGACCAGCCCGGGGGTGTGATGGGCTCAGCCATGTCTCTGATCCGCCGCGTCCCTGCGTACAGGGGAGCACCCGTGTCCTCGGGCCACTGGAGGTGAGCAGGGTGCAGGGGTGCCGAGAGCCCAAAGGAGCTAGTGTTGCACCCGGAGCTGGCCTGGGGGGTGGCGCGTCCCCCTGCGACACGGCACCAGGTCTATGTGCATTTACAGATGAGACTCTTTATGGACGAGCCAGCCCCTTCCCCTCCCGGCTGCTCTGGGACAGCCCCGGCGCCGCGGGTCACCTCCCACCCCAGGGGCTGTCCGGTGGGGAGCCAAGCAGCAAGACACAGTCTGTCCCCCAGCCAGACCCTCTTTTTGGGGCTTGCAGGATGTTTTAACGGCTGTTGCTGGCTCCTTCATCCAGGCCTTGTTTTGGCGGCCGGGAGGGGATGGAATGCGATGCCTGGTCCTGCCCTCCCCAAGCTTCGGGTGCCAGGGATGGGAATGCGAAGATCTGGGGCGAGAAAGGAGCACGTTGCCTGCGAGGACGTCCGTCCGGGGGCTCGACGTCTCCGTCGCCTTTGCTGCTCTCCAAAGGGCAGGGGCTGCCCCAGGCTGCTGGGGGGGACGGGGTGGTTGGGGTGCACAGGGCTCGTGGGAGGACGGGGATGCAGCAAACGTGGCTTTGCGCTGCCGAGGCTGCGAGTGGGTCTTGGGAGAGACGCAGGGCTCAGCACCGAGGTGGCCTGGCTGGAGGGGTGCTGGCAGCTACGAGCAGCGGAGACACCGACAGCAGCAAATCTTCAGTGATGAGATGCTGATTCTGGGCAAAATGCTTGGCAGGGGAGAGCAGAACAGGGGGAAAAGCAAGAGTCTCCGCCGCCGCCGTGCAGGGAAAGCAGCAAAAAGTATCCTTGGTGGGAGAAGACATCAGCTCTGCTGCAGCCTTTGGCGATGAATGGGTCCCTGGATTAGTCCTGGGGGAGCTGTAATCCTGAGAGCGCAGAAAGCACCTCCCTGGGACAAACAGGGGTAAAGCTGGAGCTGCAGGAAAGGCCGGCTGAGACGGGCCAGGGCAGCGACGCTCTCCCTCCCAGGAGTGATTTATCCAGCCCTTCTCCAGCTCCGGGGGCTGCAGTGGGTGAAACCTCCATCCAAAACCTGGCCCCTGGGAGCGCGGGGCATGAGGGGCTGCTCCGGGCCTGGGGTGGAGGTCGGAGGGTGTGCGCCAGAGGCGGCTGGAATGCCGGAGAAATAGCGGCTCCGGGGAATGCTGGGGCCGCGAAAGCATCCGGGCAAAGTTTGGCTGAAAAAAATCCCCGGAGCTGTCGCTGTGTCTCTTCCCTCATCGGTGGGGAGATGCGGGGAGCAGCCGGGTGGGAAGCCGGCAGTCCTGGGTGCAGAGGGGCTGGGTGGTGGGATGGGGGCCGATGCCTCCCCACTGCCCCTGACTTGCCGGGAGAAGGGTGTTAATGCAGCTGTGCAGCCGGTTCGATCCTTGTTCTCCTCCTCCTCCTCTTCCCCTGCTAACGAAGGCTCATTAAGGGGCTTTTGGCTGCTCCCTTCCTCCAAAATATCCTCTGGCTCTGTTCCCCCTTCCCACCCCATCAGCTCCAGTGCCTCTGAAGGCCGCTGCCCCCGCTCCTGGAGAGGGAAAATATGGCAGGGCTCTGGGTTTGGGGTTCTGTTGGTTGGGGGCGGATTTGGGGGTGCCCTGGGCTTGCATCCCCTCTCCTTGGCAGAGTTGCATCCCAGTCCCTGGTGGAGCTGGTGGGGGGAAGCTTGGGGGTCCTGGTCTGCCCTGATGGTCTCAGGTGGGACTGGACAGGGTTGGGGCAGCCGGCGGGGTTTGGGGAGCAGGAGCGCAAACAGGGCTGCAGAGAGCTGGGGGGAGAGGGGGAGGCTGGAAGGATCCAGGGCCGGGGGGGCCCTCCCAGCACCGTTCCTCCCTGAGGGTCCCGCAGCGTGTTCCCTTACCGGCCCGTGGCAACGGGCGGCTGCTGCTCTGGATTTTTGGCATCTCCACGCTCCTCCTTTGGCGAGCGCGGCCCCCCCTTTGGCATTCACCGCGTGCCTTAATTGTGCGACATTAAATCAAGGTCCACGGTGAACACGAAAGGCTGGGGCTGATGGCTGGGGGCACGCGACGGTGGAGGGGGGTCCTGGGGTCCCTGCTCCATCCCCAAACCCTCACCACCCCCCTCGCTCCCGGGACCCCCATCACCACCCCTGTGCTGGGACCAAGCTGTGCCCCCCGCCCCGGGGCGGACACTGGAGGGACAAGAGTCACGGCAGATTAGGGGATGGGGACTGCCCCCATCCCCTGTCCCTATAGAAGCCCGGAGGCATCCACCCCCGCTCCCAGACCCAATCCCTATAGGGTTACCATAGGAGCCCTACGTCATCCCTCTTTCTCCTCTGTGTAGACTCTCCCCAGAGACCCTCTCTGCCCCACAGCGCATGGCCGTGGGGCTGGGGTGAGATGTGGGGTGGGGGCTGTGATACAGATGCACCCCGGGATTCTGCCCCATCCTGCATCCTTCAGGCCCGGCTGGGAGGTGGCTGCTTGACCCCCTCTGCGCAGGATCTGGCCCCCCGCGCCGGGGCAGCTATTTTTGAATGAGATAAAAAGCAAATCCGTGTCCTTCCCCCCCGCCCCGCGCTCTCCTCGCCTCCCCCAGATTTTGTCAAGCCATCCGCACCCTCAGAGCGGTGGAAACCCGGGGGGGTGTCTTCCTACTGGCTTAAACTCCCCAGCAGATCAGTCCGGGAGGGATTGGGGGGGGGGTGCTGGGGGCTCCTTCATTGCAGGGGGACAGGGAGGTCCTGGAATATCAGCTGAAGTGAGGTGAATTTGGGTGCATTCACGGGGGTTTTGGAACACTGGTCCTAAGGGGGTCGGGGTGGGGTAAAACCCAATAAAACCTCATCTGCTCTATTTCTACAAGGCATTTAGCATCAAAATAGTTGAAATGGCTGAAATTGCCTCAAATTCCCATCCTATGGCCCAGGCCTTTCTCTCTCTCCCCCTGCCCCCCCCCCCCGCCCCCAGGCGGTCCCAAACAGCAGCAGGTAGAGGCCTCACAAACTCAGCACAGGTAACGCCCCCTCCCCACTGGGACCTGCCCCATCCCCTCCCAGGGACTGGGATGGAACAGGACTGGAGCGATATGGGGGGGGACACACCCTCCAGTTTCAGCCCTGTGTCCCCCCGCATCCCCCTGGGGCCATCCCTCGTACACCCCTGTAAATGCCACTTCCCACCCGTGTTTGCGGTGGGTTTTTTTTTTTTGGGGGGGGGGGTGA